>OV651814.1:59504941-59827441 GCA_927349885.1 Psylliodes chrysocephalus | reverse complement strand
GTAGATGTATGATGAAAATGTATATATTTAGTTTATCCTCTAAACATTGATAACGGTGCTGCAATAGGTTGTACAAAATAACCAGAAAAAGCCTATAATAACTAGATAGGAAAGTCATGTGTTGGACATATCAGATTTTTTTTTAGTGCGCAATCTATTGAGCTACATTTTCTCTCGATTAATACACGGTCTATTTTTATTAATAAAAGCGCTAGTGGCTTTTAAACGTGGGAGCGCCTGGCTAGGCGGCCGGATTGATTGCGGGTTTTTCCGTTTTAAATACAATTTTTCGTTAGTTATTTGCACTATGTAGTGAAGATAAATCGTAAGTTGTTCATTTTCTTCCAACAAATTCTAGTACCTTACAAAATAATAAATAATTGTGGTATAAATATATTGTTAAATACAAATTTTAACAAACAGACAAAATTAAAACAAACTATCGAAAAATGTATAATCAACAGGATCTTCAGATTCATTTCTATTTTCCTCTAGATGACGATTAATATTAATGCATTTGCAATTTGAGCTACACCATACCCCCTCTTTTTTTCACTGACATTTTTGCGTGTTGCAGTTCTTGTCACAAAATAAGGAGATAATTTGTCGTATATATTCTGGAACTGGATCTTGGTGCATCATTTCTGGAACCATAAAATTGTCCTAATTTAAAATCCATCCATATCGAAAGGGATATTTTTTGGTTACCTCACCAATATGACTATTTATCCATATATAATTGTTTGATAATATGACCTAAAATGACACATAATAATAAAATATACGTACAATTTTTGCTTTGTAAATTTACCTAAGACATGTAGTTTAAAACTATCTTCTATTCTGTTTTAACCGAATTTCGTTTAATCTTTAGAGTTTTGATTTTTATACAAAAAACAAATAAATCTTCTAGCAAACTTTATTCCTTTTTCTGGTGCTAT
Source organism: Psylliodes chrysocephalus (assembly GCA_927349885.1). Lineage (NCBI taxonomy): Eukaryota > Metazoa > Arthropoda > Insecta > Coleoptera > Chrysomelidae > Psylliodes > Psylliodes chrysocephalus. The sequence continues at coordinate 59,826,500 of OV651814.1, read as the reverse complement.
TTCGGAAAATTTGTGAAAGTTAAGTGTATCGCAATTTTTATAGTACACCTCCCAAGCATTCCTTTTTTTTCTATTTTAAACAAGGAACTGATCGTATCACACCCTTTAAGGCCGTGAAAACTTGGTAAGCCTTCACATGCTAATTTACCAATATTTTTCGAAATTGTGTGAATAGGAATATATCTTTTTTTATTTGTTGTCATATTGGTGTGACCAGTTTCCATGAATATTTCTTTGGTATTAAAATGTTCGTGAGTAGCATAATAATAAATTAATAATACTAGAATATCGGTGTCATCACACTTTAAATTTACAAAGCAAAAATTGTACGTATATTTTATTATTATGTGTCATTTTAGGTCATATTATCAAACATTTATATGGATAAATAGTTATATTGGTGAGGTAACCAAAAAATATTCCTTTCGATATGGATAGATTTAAAATGAGGACAATTTTATGATTCCAGAAATGAAGCATCAAGATCCAGTTCCACAAGAATTGCAAGACGCAAAAATGTCAGTGTAAAAAAGAGGGGGTATCTTGTAGCTCAAATTGCAAATGCAAAATTAATTGTATTAATATTAATCGTCACCTAGAGGAAAATACAAATGAATCTGAAAATCCTGTTGATTACACATTTTTCAATAGTTTGTTTTAATTTTGTTTGTTAAAATTTGTATTTAACAATATATTTATACCACAATTATTTATTATTTTTGTAAAGTACTAGATTTTTTTGGAAGAAAATGAACAAATTACGATTTATCTTCACTACATAGTGCAAATAACTAATGAAAAATTGTGTGTAAAACATTACTGCGAGAGTGTGTGCAACAAGAGGTATGTCGATCGCAATGGAAAAACCTGCAATCAATCCGGCCGCCGAGTCAGGCGCCCCCACGTTTGAAAGCCGCTAGCACTTTAATTATTAAAAATAGACCGCGTATTATTTGAGACAAAATGCAGCTTATTAAATTGCGCAGTTTTAAAAAGAAATATTAAATAGTTCTTTGCATAAGAAAGTTATGACAAGGTGGATTAAAAAAATATTGTCAATTTGTTTTTTTTTTAAATATTACTATTTTTTAATATAGTTCACAACATTTTTATAAAAACAAATACATTGAAAGAAAGAAAATTGAATAAGGAATAAAACAAAAAAAAATTATTGTTCTAACTTTTTTAGTAAAAAAGTTACGTGTGTTTAAAGTTAACAAAAAAAAAACACCTTTTCTTGTTTTTTCCTATATATTTAGTCTCGACCAATGGAAAAAGTCGTCAATTTTCATTTTCAATGTAAAAAAGCATGCTTTTTCAAATGGTGAAGGTCCCATTTGGTTATACCTTGGTTTTTTTTTCTGCGTCCTAGACCGGGCTTTCCGACGGACCATATGTTCTTTTGAGTATGGTGGCGTCTAGATCCGTCGATCGTTGGCTGGCTTCGAGAGCACTTTATTGCAGGAAAGTACTTCTCATTCTAGGTGGACACTCCTCGCACTGTTCGGATGTAGAGTTGTTGGATTTAGCTGCAAGCAACGATGTTATAATTTTGTGTTTGCCAAGCCACACAACCCACTGGTTGCAGCCACTGGACAGATCATTTTTTAAGCCTCTAAAGATCTACTGGTCACAGGCATGTAACACCTGGATACATAATCATCCAGGTCGCACATTAAGTATGCTGCAGTTTCCGGCACTCTTGAACATCGCATGGGGAAAAGCAGCGGCAGTACAAAAAGGAATTTCGGGTTTTAGAACCTGTAGTATATATCCGTTTAATGCCACCATAATTCCAGATCATGCTTTTATTGAGCAAAATTCTGAGACAATTCCCATTAACGATAATTTAGAAGAAAACGTTAATGATGTCATTCCTAATGATATATTAACAATACCCCTACCGATACTCCTAACGGCGGGGTCAATATTATTGATGACGTTGCCGTAATATACAAGACCAACAACACAACATTTGAGGAGATTGCGCCTATTCCAGTTATGCCTGGGTCAAGTAGTTGTCAGAAAAGAAAACAGCATGCTGAGCTACTTACGTCTACAAAAACTATTGCACAAAAACGACGCAAAAAAGAAATAAAAAAAAAGGAAATTGTAAAGATAAAACGCAAGCAAGAAAAGGAAAGAAAAGAAGGTAATGAAGACAAGAAAGGAAAAATAAGACATTTACTGTTCAGAAGAAAAAACGTATTGCAAGGGCTACTGATGATACCAGTTCGTCAGATAGCGAATTGGAAGTGTTTACAGTAGAGAGCGAGGGTTCAGAACTGGAACATGATGATTCAGAATTTTGTGCCCTCTGCGGTGGATACTATTTTGACAAAAAAGGTCCGAACTGTGATTGGTTACAATATATAAAATGTCATGATTGGGTTCACGAGATATGTACTTCTTCCGACGCATATTGTGCAGACTGCATCATACTAAATCAACTAGCGAGTAGGTCTAGAGCTCTGAAGATATAAGTTTTATTAGCCTATGTACTGCTCAATATATTTGCTATGTTGTAAAGAATACATATTTTTTCTAATCTCAAAAAATTGTAAATATCCTACGAGAAAAGCATATTGCCATATTTCCCAAGGCGTGATGCCATATTACCCAAGGGTACGGGTAATATGGCAATAGCGTATCATCCGAAATTTCTGCTTCTATCTTCGTAGTGGGAATATGGCAACGAGCCTTTCTCGTCAGACACTCATATAGACACGCTCTAAGATGCCACCTTTTCCTTGCGGCTAAGTTGGTTGTTCGTTAGAATGTGAGCGTTTGAAGTTTATGTTGCCATATTCCCCCGTTTTACTCTAATAATATTTTCAAGGAAGACACCTAACTTTTAACTCACGTGGCTCAACTTACCCTTAAAATCTTAAATGGGAAAAAGGTCAAGTGGCACATCATTTTAAAGGGAGTTTGATTCTCTTTCCAATGGTACATTAATTTATATTATTCTCTGACCAGCAGGTTCTGAAAAATTGCGTTTCAACGTTACAGAAGTTGGAACGTGTCTGCACTGAGATTCTCGGTGGTTCACAGTGACAGAATATTGGTATCAGTACAGATGTATGAAAAAACTTTCAGTGTTTTAGAAAGTTTATATTTTTAAACACTGACAGTTTTTTACCTATATCTGTACCCGGATCTCTATTCTGCTACTGTGAACCCCCAAAATTTTGGTCACGAGCCGCCCCTGGTTAGAAGATGTGACGCCAAATTTTTACTTTCAAAAGTAATCTAACAGTAAAATTTCGATGGCAATTAGACTGAATTTATCAAATGTATGTTCAGCGATAATTGATTTCAATGATTCTTTATTTGTTAGTAAGAGGGTACCTCAGGGGTGGTCCATATAAATTTTATTAAGATGTGGTGACGACATCTGCATGATTTCGAAGTCAGTTTTTTTAAATTACTTTTAATACTTGTTTATATTATTTACTGAAGGAAGATATTCAGGGTGGGAAGTTTTCGGTTTGTCGCCCTGTATATTATAGGTATTAATTAACATTTTGTTTCTAATATTTTCAAGATTGTGTTCATTTAAACATTAAAAATAATTTAGTTACCCTCAAATTTTGAGAAAGTATTCTTTAGATTTGTTACGGATCAAAATTAGTATAATTAAATTAGAATTTTAACTAGTTTAAAAAAATACAGTCGGGATATTTACTTGTAATTAAATTAAATAAACGAGTAAAGTAAGTGGTAACCCTTGTATTTACTATTATTTTTTTTTGTTAATAAGGAAATACTTTTTATTGCGAAGAAGTTATGGAGAACATTTTGTACATTTAATACATTAAGCGGTTTTTACATAACCTTTGATATTCTTAATTTATTAATTTCACTTCGTTTTTATTTCATGTAAGTATATATTATCTGTGAAATGCAATTACATCTTCTTGTTTTCACCTCGGCTTTTTTAGTCATAAGTTGAACACAATATTAATTGCAACCTTTTAATAAAAAAACATCAAAATACAAAAATGATACTATGACGTCTCTAGCAACAGAAAAAATAGCGGTAAATCGGTATTTAGTCGCGTCTTCTTTCTTTCTTTCTTAGTCTAATGACTATATAGTAAGTTTAGAAAGAAATTACAATTAACTGTCATGACTGTTTATGCTTTTAACAATATTTAAATATTATCAAACAATCAAAATCTGATAGATCACAATTATTTAATAAATACCTTACGTAACTTCAGAGTACATATTTTTTAAATTTCTAAAGAAGCCATCAAATGAAATACATTCACTTTCATATTAAGTCAGTTAGAAAAGAATCTTAAAATTTTTGTTGAAATTAGTTAAGTGTGAAATTAGGTAAAGCAACCGGTATATCAGTTTCTATTAAAAGTTTTACTTTTGTTTATTGTTAAAAACCGAGTTAAAAACATTTATGTAACATGGAAATAATGTAAGAAAAACCATGTTGGTCTTTGAAGACTGTAATGTCATTAAGAACTACATATTTGATTTATTATTGTATCACGTTTGAGAAGAGGTTAATTTTGTTAATTTGAATGTTTCTTCTAAATGTTTGTTACATTAATTATTGCTAATTATTAATTATATTTCATTTTGTTTACGAAAATACAATTCTCTAAATTAGTAACACAAAAATATTTTATTTATTCAAAAATTAAATTAAAATGAGGCTACAAAAAGGAACATAGTCTAAAGATTGCTTTAGACCACACACTTTCTTGTACAAAATTTGATACAATTTCTTGTACAATTGAAATTGTGTTGGGGTAGGAGGACCATAAAAAAAATTTAAATTACCATAATAGTCTGAAAATTAACCAAAGCAAAGTAGTAATATTTTTCTATTTATATTTTAGTGGTATTAAATCTAAACAATAGGATTTATTTGTTAATATCTTTCAAAACATCGAATACATAAATAATAATTTTGTTCCATTTATGGCCACTCCATTCCTAGTGTGGCCGTTTTAGGATCGATTTATGACCACTTATCATTATTATTTAAAGCCAAATAAAAAAAATGTTTTGAAAGTGTTTATTCGGTAAACACAAAAGAAGGATAACATTCATTTAAAAGTATGGTATTTTTTCATTTCTTCAAGTAGCCTCTTAATTTTTTTTTAAGTGGAGGATGAATTTCCTCCATAATATCAATTCTGTCATACCAGATTTCGTCCTTTTTTCCGGTCATTTCCAATCATTCCCAGAACTTTGCATTGTGCTAACTAGAACTTGGTTTTTCTTTTCATCTGTAATTATTCCTGTGAAAAATTGTTCCTCATATTTTACAATTACATATTTACAACTAAAGGACTTAGTCATGTAATAAATATTCAAATTTTCTTTCTTTGACTTTTTTAATTCGTGTTTTTCCAGAAAATCTTTTTCAGGACCAATTTCTTCGTTTTTTAATTTCCTAAATATTTTCCTATTTTTTTTTATCATATGACTTTTCTTCAATTTGTTCATCTCTAGTATGTCTTTCATTTATTGATTTATTTTTAACATTTTCTGATACCTCTAGCCCTGTTGGCAGGGTTTCCAACTTTACAAATTCCATTTAGCGTACCGCGCAATTCAAATTAGCGTACATGACCTCCCAGTACCGTACACTTTTATTTTGTACAAAAACTATATTGTGTAAGTAAATATCTTTTTGTTGGGCTCCTTAAAGAAAGGTCCTAATATTTTAATCAACCTCTAGTCCTTTTACCTAGCTTCTAATAAAAAAAAAAACAAAGGCCTCAGCTTATATTTTTTTACAAAACAGGTCCTAGACAATGTCATTTTATTCTTCATTTAGTAATTTAAACTTCGTTTAACACAACTGTGGGATCAGCCCTTACACAACTCAAAGTCTGCTAATTCTGTTCAAAATACCGTACGTTTACCGTACTTTTTATGTAAATACCGTACTTTTATGTACGGTAATGACTTTGGACCGTATACCGTACATTAATCGAAATTGCCGTACAAGTACGGTATTTACCATACGATTGGCAACCCTGATCGGACGACAATGCTATTCGTACAAAAGTAGTGGGAGGTTTTCAACGTTGGATATCTGTTAATCGCTTGATTAGTCGACAGATATAGGAATTGTTAGAATACAATAATTGCTTGGGGGGGCCACTAACGGTGAAGTGGCCACAAATGATGCTCGTTCCCTGTATCATACAGAAAATGGTTTAAAAAATTTGTTGTAGGATTTGATAGGTGGCGTATTGGCAGTAATAACATTTTTCCGTTGATACAACATCTAGATTTTAATCCCAGTGGGTTACCGTATATATGATGGTGGGTGGGATTTTCGTAACGTTATCTATAGCACAAGAAAGATATAAAAATGATGATTAATAAAAAAATATCTTGCATATAAAATAGTATCAGAATATATCGATATAGCAACTATATTATTATTGGTATTATTATCTTCTTGCAACTTATTTTTAAGCTAGGTAAAAACTTTGCTGCTGTTATCAACTGTTTTTTGAATAATTATATATATTTAAATATTTTGAAACTGTTTTATACAAATTGTGATCAAACGAGTCGGTAACTAATAAATCAAAACAATTTTTAAATTAGAATTCATAGATTATTATCTCGACATTATTTACAACCAAAAGTGACCACTTTCCAAAATATTATTTATTATACTCCGCAGAAACTTGACAAAATGTAGGAAGTTCATTAAAAGCTGAAATGATTCTCTTTGTCATGTTGTGTAAGGTAGTCACGGTGAAATGTAATTAAAATAATTTAAATGTTCAATTTTTCGTATCTAATTCGATATTCAAGAAAGTATTTTTTGTAGTATTGCTTCATTTATGTGCTATCTGTTGCTAAACAATGCTTTAAATTTAAAATACAATTTCTGGTTTCATGTTAATTTAATTTAATGATAAAGGCCTAATTTAATGATATAGGCCTAATTGCGCCCTGCCCATTTGCGCTCACTACCTTTTTCGACTCACTTGCGATCCAGAAAAAGGTCAATAAAAATAATGGTTTCATTTGCGCCCAGCTACGCAACCCCTTAGTAATTCCGAGTAATTACGGTATTTTGAATGTACCTATTTACAATATTTACATGCATGCATAGTGCAGTAGTATATAGTTAAACTAGTTTGTTATAGGATAGTTATAGTATTATAGATTAGTTATAGGTTAGTGATAGGATAAGGTGCGTAAACATTTCCTCTCATCGCCTATATTTTTATATAATATATGAAGAAATAAATCAAAATAAATCATAACAGTATCTCAATATAATAATAATGTTTTGGAGTGAGGGTAGCCATATGTGAGTAGTAGGGATTAAGTGTAAGGGTTAAAGAAAAGGTCCTTTATTTCTCACAAGTCAATTTAATTGCCGACCGGTTTCGAAGCTGTCACTTCATCATCAGGCACACCTTGACTATTTCCATAAAGGAAGCGCTACATAAAGTTTAACAAATAATAATGTATTTTATTTTTAAATAAAAATTTCAAAAAATATAAAATGTTATTTAATAACTAAATGTCCCACATAAGAGAAAATATACAAAGTTATATTATTTTTAATGGAACACCCTGTTTTTTATTAAAGAATTAAAAACTACATAAAAAATAATGTCAGTTAACTAAAGGTTCCCTATTACTATTATTATTAGTTTTTGATTTATTTGAATTTTTAAGGAAAAAAAGTCTCCCAGAAATTAATTGTTTACTCTTGTTTGAATAATTTTTAATGAACTGTTTTTTTTTTCTTATGTGGGACATCCTGTATACATCTAACAAATATTAAATTGTAGCCGTCTGTAACCTACGTATTCCTCCCAAACGAATTTTTTATATCTTTGGTCGTTTTCCCATAAAGCTCCGTCCCGTTGAGCGTGAGCCACCCTGTATAAATAATATAACAAAGTGTTATAGTGGCGTAGTGGTAAAATGCTTGTCTCCAGTGACGAAGATCCCGGGTTTAAATCCGCGCCAAGAAAACTTTTTTCTGCTGAAGTGAGTAATAAAGTCATCAGTCATTACATTAATATTTTCTTTTTTCAAGTGGCATTTATAATTGGCATTTTCGGCGCATGCCGAAGAGACGAATTGACCAATTTAAAATATGATGATATCGAAGACAAAGAAACAGTACTTATTATTAGATACTAAAAATGGGACAGAAAGAATTTTTACTATTTCAAATCCCACCAATTCAAAAATTGATTAGTTATCTTATATTAAAAAATATATTGCCTTAAGACCTCCTATGATGGCGACTTCCAGATTCTTTTTGAAATATGGAAACAATAAGTGCACCAAACAGCCAGTAGGCATAAACACATTTGGCAAAATGCCATCTATTATAGCAAATTATCTTCAATTGCCTAATCCGACTATGTATAATGGACATTATTTTAGGAGGTCATCATCAAGAATGTTGGTAAATTCTGGAGGTGACTTTTTAATAGTTAAAAAACATGGGGGCTGGAAGTCGTCTACCAGCGCAGAGAGCTACGTAGATTCTACTTTAAATAAAAGAAATATTGTATCTAATTTAATATTAATGGATGATAATATCCCTTGCACATAACAAAATATTTCTAATGCGAATGTACCAGAAGATAACTCCCCTTCTATTTTCACGCAAGTTAGCAATGTTATTGGCAATTCTTCATGTTATGAAGTAACTAACCTTAGCTATAATAATTTAAACAGCTTTGTACCTAATGTTAATGTTGTTAGTAATGCTACATCATTATTTTCTGAAACCACAGTAAACTCTAGCATGGAACAAGCTAAAGGATTAAGTTTTAACAAGTGCACAAACTGCACTTTTCACATTAATATTGTTAATAATTAAATAACTTATATTTAATTTTATATTAATCTAGTTAATTCGTTTTATTATTAATAACTAAATAATAACATTTAAGTTTTAAGTAAATCTAGTTAATTTGTTTTAATTTTATTGAAAATATATTAAATTAGTTTAATTATATTTTATTACAAACCAAAGTGTTATAATTAGAACGAAAAATTAAACTTTCTTTACACACTAGTGCGTAAAAAATATACTTTACGCACTAGTGCGTGAAGAAAATGTATATAAAACCTTCATTTTTGATAAAACTTCCGGTAGTAGAAAAAATATTGTATGCGATTCGTGTGTAAAGACCCTTTATTAAATTCAAAATATTATTCCCAATACCATATCGATAATATAGACAGCTCTTTTAGAAAATCGTTGATCAATATCAAATAAAGCATGAATCTCAAGTTCAATGATTGAGGTAGGCCGAATTGTGGGTCATGTTACGAAACTAGATTTATTTTGCTGTCAATCACGTAATTGGGTCATTGTATGATTAGTGATTAGTATATTACTATAGAATCAAAATAAGAGAATGGATATCAGGCGCTACAAAATCACGAAAACGTTCCCTAAAGAAGCTTAAAAAGCAGCATGTGCAATAAAAATCCCATTAATAATTATTTAGATTAGCTAATAAGTAACTAAAAGAGTTAGAATTTTGTATGTAACTATAGAGTGGGCCAAGTGACTTTTCCATTTCAAAATTGAACAACTTTTTTGTTTTTATTTATTATTTAATTTTTGTTTCAGATTCCTAAAAATGGGCCTGGAAGTATACTATTAGTCAGGGAGTCAGGGATCTTTATGACTTAATCATTTCATGCCAAATGATTTTAACAATCAAAGCAGATGTTTAATTATATCCAGGTATTAGGTATTGTTATTAATATTTTGGCTAAGTGAATTGAGCTTTTCGTGCTTTAATTCTTGCAAATTGTTTAGTTAAATCTTCGGTATCTAATTCTTTTAGTTGGACCCATTCTATTGAAATGAAAGCAAGATTACTTAGTCGGTTTTGCCCCATGGTCGATCTTAAATAATTTTTTATTATTCTGAGTTTTGAAAAAGATCGTTCTGAGGTAGCAACCAAAACCGGCATTGTTAATAAAATACGAAGTATTATGCTTATATTAGGAAAAATCCACTAAGTTGTTAATTGTTACATAATTTAAAGTTTCTTCTGGAGACGTAATAACTTTTTCATAAAATTTTTGTAAATATTTTAATTCTTTAACAAGTTCCACGGCAGTTATGTCTCGTTCATTGCGAGTTTAATCATTTATTAAATATTCAACTTTTTGACATAATTCTAATTGTTCGTTTTCAGAATAATTTTTAAATTTATCAATATTCCATAAAAACGCGAAATTATTAGTGTATGAAGAAAGTAATTGGAATCTATCATCCACTGATGTTATGATTACATCTAGAGCATTGAAAACAATCAACTTAGAACTTTAAAGTTCCGTCGTAGATCGGTTTATCTTCACAATCATAACCAAAATGTTTTTTATTTTTCGCGGTTTTAGACCTCTTTGTTTTTTGAATTTAGATTCTATATCTAAGCTGCATGCTATTTCTTTAGCATCAATCTATAGATCATTAAAACCTTAATCGGAGGGGTAAGCTTTCAAAAAATTATTCAAAATATTTAAATGATTGGAACACTGAGCAACATCAAAGTTCGGTTTTTAAATAATTTTACTAACAATGTTAACTTAACTTAAAGGAGTTATTGCATCTCTTCTACTAGACCATCAAGTATCCGATAAAGGTTTTAAAGTTAAATTTGTTACTTTAGATAAATTTGATTTCAGAATTGACCAGCGTTTAGGAGAAACTGAAAAAAATACAAACAGTTCTTGAACTAAAGAAAAAAAATTGATTCTCTAAGTATTCGATTTTGCGGCATCATTGAAGACTAAATTTAGGCTATGATTGCAACAAGGAACAAAGAAAACTCGCGGATTCAAATCCAAATTTTTTTTGTAGACCCTTATGTTAACCACTCATATTTGACCCATTTTCGTAACTCTGACCCCGCGAATCGTTGATATTTAAGCCTTCTTCGATAAATTGTTGACAGACTGGTTGAAACTTAGGAATGTTATAGTATTAATAAAGAGATATTTGTAAATTTTAGTCAACTGAATGCTCATTGAGGGAAAAGTCGTCAGTCGGACGTTTAAAAATTCTGCGCATAGTTTGGATACATGAGCTCAATTACAAATTCTAGCTCAGACTGACGGTCTTTTCCCCAAATGTAGGTGATTATTATTTTGATAGTTCAATATACGTCAAAAGTCATGTTAAAAAATTTCAATTTCATTTCCTTTATTTGTATTACGAGTTCATCTGTTCAGTTTACGTATGATCTTCATCTATGATGCTGCAGAATATTTTTTTTTGACATCCTTAATTTAAAAACAAGTCAGGTTGTCTAAAATGCTTTTAAAACCCTTTTTTAGTTGTTTCACGAGGTCCTCTAGCAACTCCCGTTTGTGCGCCAGCTGACTTTCACTTTCATTGTCTATCTAAGTTTATCTATGACTACAGTTAATAATCTAGCGATATAAAAATATTACTCAAAGTCGACCCCTCTTTCCCGGACTATATGAATAAATTAATATTAAATAGGGTACCTAATAGAACTATACTTCTTCGAGGATGAACGCAATGCAGTAACTATTACAGGTGAACCATATCGAAAAATTATTTAAAATTGTATCCGTCCTATTGTAGCGTTTTGATTACACATTATCAAAATAGTTATTTTTATGGTATGAAGCTCTGTTTTCAAATTGTTTGTAATAAAAAAATCTCGAAAGTAAAGAGTTTTATATTGGACTCATCCAGTAGAAACGAATTTCCTGGTTTCTTATTAATGAGTAGTTAGCTTAAGAAAGAGACCTGTTCATTGTTCTTATAATATTCATTAGTTAATAAAAATCAGTAATAAGTAATTCATATTATTATGAAAGTTATGCCGCTTCTTCATAAATAATTGTATATAAAATAAATGAAAATAAAAAATTCTCCCAGCCGTATTTCACACAATAATAATAGTGACCGTTTTCCTTAGGAATACAACTTATACTTTTGGTAATACCGGAACAGGCATTAAATGGTATCCAGTTCAGATATAATATGTTATGTTGGAAATGGAGTGTTAATACACTGCGATCTAAAAGATCTATTGTGCCCTCTTCTGTCGCTAATGCACCAAGGAAATGTTTTAATGCCCATAGCGACCCTTCCAATCCTATTTTCTCAAAGAAGTGTAGGATTTGGAGTTGCTTCAAGTTAGGTAAATCTCCCTCTTCTATTTGATATCCTCCTAGATATAGTGCCCTTGGATTCTGGAGTGCTACACATTCAGTTAGAATGAGAATGGAAGTTTTGTACTCTTCCTCATAGAAACTGAAGATTTCATTTATAACATACCGAGCAAAGAAGAACCAAGGTTAGCTACAGACGCGTAGTTAGAATGAGTCCCCCGATAAATCCGATTCTCACTGTAGTTCAAGACACGCCCCGCTTACGCTCTATTAACGACGCACGGCAAAATAATGACACGCTATTTAAAAGGAAATATTCATATTTGATATTTCGTTTACAATATGCTAATGATCTTTCACCGCGGTCTTTCTCCTTGAGGATATTTTGAACGAACAATGAGTGGACTTTTGTATCGGTGTGTAAAAACAACAATCTTGCCACCAACAAAAATAAATCAAAAACGAACTATTATCTATCCTCTATCATAATGGCAGAAAGAGAAGTAGATGTATTAGTGGACTGCGAACCGAACAAAAAACTAGTCGCAGGTAGTAGATGGATAAAGGTCAATAGATCAGACGTAGCGGTATTAATCAAAAACAGAAACTTTACAATAACCAACATTAAGAGAAACGAAGGCTACGTAAAAATCTCTTCTCAACAATTCGATATGATTGCTGCCTACATATCTCCGAATATAACGCTTAATGAATACAAACGCAAGATCGACGAAATCGTGACCATTTGCCGAAAGCTGACTACCAAATACATATTCATGGGCGATTTAAACTAAAAGTCGACACACTGGGGATCTCCCATGACCGATCCGAGAGGCGACTATCTCACCGACTGGATGGCATCCCTGGACATAATAATAAACAACAAAGGCGACAAGCCCACATTCACCAGAGGAAACGCCCAATCACACATAGACGTAAGCAGTTCATCCAAGGGATTGACCCGAGACATCGCAAACTGGGGGATCCTAGACACCGGTAAAGAAGACTACCAATATATCTACTTCGAGATAAATAAAAACATAAAATACATCGCGCTATCACGACGACACATGTCCCTAAAAGACTACATAAAAGACATAAAGATGACATACAATGAAAGCAGAACCCTAAAAAATGAAGATATTAGGACCATGCCATACTGGTGGAATGATGAGATCGCTACAAATAGGACTCGATGCACACAACTGAGGCGAAAAGCCCTAAGAAACGCGAGAAAGCTCAATGTCACCGAAAATGAACGTGAAAACGACATACATCAGTTCAAAACCTGCAAAAAAGTACTACATAAAATGATCGAAAAATCAAAAAGGGAACACTGGAATAAAATATGCGATGAACTGGATGATGATATATGGGAAACCGGATACCGTATAGTAATGGGAAAAATGTGTAGAACGACTCCCACTGATCTGAGCGCAGAACAGAAGGAACAAATAGCTCGCCACCTGTTCCTGAAAGGAGACAGTAAACACACCTAATATAATCCCACAGAGGTAAACCGTTTTACGTTGAATGAACTAGAAGAGGCAGCGAGAAATCTCAAAAATGGAAAATCACCCGGGCTTGATGGAATCCCATCAGAAGTAATTAAAGCTATATGCAAAAGCTTCCCAGATACAATGCTAAAAATGCTAAATAAACAGCTTGCTAAACAAGACTTCCCAGACATAAGGAAGACAGCCAAACTAGTCCTGATCTTAAAAACCGGAAAGTTCTTCAACGAGGAAGGCTCATTTAGACCAATATGCCTTATTGATGCGATCAGTAAGCTTTGGGCTAGTGAAAAGGAGACTGGAACAAGAACTGGAAGAACGAGACGGCCTCTCCCCAAATCAGTTCGGCTTCCGCAAGTGCAAAAAAGCAGCAAGAAACCGAATCAGGAGGTGGCTAGCACTAATACTTTTTGATTTAAGAAACGCTTTTAATACGGCCACCTGGCCCATAATCATCAACAAACTAGAGGCGAGGGGATCTCCGAATATTTAATAAACCTAACGAAGAGATTTATAAAATAACAGACAAAAAGCAAGAGGTGACAAAGGGAGTTCCACAGGGATCGGTTCTAGGGCCAACACTCTGGAATGTCATGTTGGGAATAGTTCAGGAACGGGATGTAAACACCATCGCGATTGCAGATGAACTCACTTTGTTAGTCTCTGCACATGACGAAGAGGACCTACAACATACTGCTAACTTGGCTATTGCAAGGATAGATCGGTGGATGTGTACACAAAGACTGAAGCCAGCGCCAGAAAAACGAAGGCCGTAATTATAAGAGGACACGGCTGGAGGACGAATACAGCCAAAGTTAGATTTGAAATAAACGGGAAAATAATAGTACCCACAACAACGGTCGGGTACCTTGGCATTGTCTTTGACGATATAGGCTCCTTTGGCCCCACGTAGAGCAGGTAACCAAAAAGGCGGAAGAACGCATAAGGACGCTAACGAAGATCATGCCCAATGTCAAAGGACCAACAAGTAAAAAAAGGGAGGCACTATGCTCTGTAGCCCTCTCGATTCTCCTCTACGAGACCCCGATATGGGTTGAGATATCAAAAATCGCGAAATACAGGAACATGATGGAAAGAGTGCAGAGAAAAGCTGCACTACGAATAGCACGCGCCTACTGCACAGTGCCGCTTGAGGCCATCAGAGTAATCTCGGGCATAATTCCAATACACCTCCTTGCGGAAGAAAGAGCGCGCCTTCACCACCTGGAAGAACAATCGGTGGCAGAAAAAAACCGCTGAAAGACAAACAACCATAAGGAAATGGCAGCAGGACTGAAAATCGCATACGGACACCGTACAATGGAGAAAGAAACTCATACCGAGGGTCGAACCGTGGATAAACTGCAAGCACAGGAAGGTAGATTACTTTTTAACGCAAGCTGTGACAGGCCACGGCAGTTTTAAAACCTACACTTTTAGGATTGGCAAGTGTCAGGACGATGCTTGTGAATACTGCGAGGAAAACGGCACCCCAGCCCACACGATATTTAGAATTGCGAGAGGTGGGGAGTGGACAGGCAAGAACTGGAAGTAGAACTTAGAACGGCGCTGGAGGAGGAAAGCATGGTGGAAATAATGATGAGCAATAACAAAAAAGGGGAAGCCATACACGGATTCATCGTAACGGTCACGAGGAGGAAAGAGAACGCAGAAACGATGAGACAAGAAAGAGAATAATACGGCTATGTACCCGGACGAAGGTCTAGAAGACGGTACCCGGGTACAATTTCTAGCCTAGCAGAAGAGCAGGGGGTTTTAGTCGGAACTACGCTTGACACTACCCGCTGCATAGCCTCAGCAGCAGGTGTCAAGCGGTTCCCCAACCAAAAAAAAACTAGACTAGACTAGACTAGACTAGACTAGACTAGACTAGACTAGACTAGACTAGACTAGACTAGACTAGACTAGACTAGACTAGACTAGACTAGACTAGACTAGACTAGACTAGACTAGACTAGACTAGACTAGACTAGACTAGACTAGACTAGACTAGACTAGACTAGACTAGACTAGACTAGACTAGACTAGACTAGACTAGACTAGACTAGACTAGACTAGACTAGACTAGACTAGACTAGACTAGACTAGACTAGACTAGACTAGACTAGACTAGACTAGACTAGACTAGACTAGACTAGACTAGACTAGACTAGACTAGACTAGACTAGACTAGACTAGACTAGACTAGACTAGACTAGACTAGACTAGACTAGACTAGACTAGACTAGACTAGACTAGACTAGACTAGACTAGACTAGACTAGACTAGACTAGACTAGACTAGACTAGACTAGACTAGACTAGACTAGACTAGACTAGACTAGACTAGACTAGACTAGACTAGACTAGACTAGACTAGACTAGACTAGACTAGACTAGACTAGACTAGACTAGACTAGACTAGACTAGACTAGACTAGACTAGACTAGACTAGACTAGACTAGACTAGACTAGACTAGACTAGACTAGACTAGACTAGACTAGACTAGACTAGACTAGACTAGACTAGACTAGACTAGACTAGACTAGACTAGACTAGACTAGACTAGACTAGACTAGACTAGACTAGACTAGACTAGACTAGACTAGACTAGACTAGACTAGACTAGACTAGACTAGACTAGACTAGACTAGACTAGACTAGACTAGACTAGACTAGACTAGACTAGACTAGACTAGACTAGACTAGACTAGACTAGACTAGACTAGACTAGACTAGACTAGACTAGACTAGACTAGACTAGACTAGACTAGACTAGACTAGACTAGACTAGACTAGACTAGACTAGACTAGACTAGACTAGACTAGACTAGACTAGACTAGACTAGACTAGACTAGACTAGACTAGACTAGACTAGACTAGACTAGACTAGACTAGACTAGACTAGACTAGACTAGACTAGACTAGACTAGACTAGACTAGACTAGACTAGACTAGACTAGACTAGACTAGACTAGACTAGACTAGACTAGACTAGACTAGACTAGACTAGACTAGACTAGACTAGACTAGACTAGACTAGACTAGACTAGACTAGACTAGACTAGACTAGACTAGACTAGACTAGACTAGACTAGACTAGACTAGACTAGACTAGACTAGACTAGACTAGACTAGACTAGACTAGACTAGACTAGACTAGACTAGACTAGACTAGACTAAACTAAACTAAACTAAACTAGACTAGACTAGACTAGACTAGACTAGACTAGACTAGACTAGACTAGACTAGACTAGACTAGACTAGACTAGACTAGACTAGACTAGACTAGACTAGACTAGACTAGACTAGACTAGACTAGACTAGACTAGACTAGACTAGACTAGACTAGACTAGACTATGGAAAAATAAAATTGGACAATTTTCAACTTCGGAAAATTATCCGTCAACAATAGAATTTATTGAAATATATATTTTATTCGGTTTAAGGAATAGGTACCTATTTTTAGTGAAGTAGGTACTGGCCTTGAGTATCGACGTCTATTTCAACGAGGTGGGGGTCGGTATCTAGTACATCAGCCACTTAACATATTGATAGAAAATAAAAAATTCTTTGTCAACCAAATATATAAGTTCCAACAAATTTTCCCTTTCTGTTCGCAATAATAGGTACCGGTTCGGAATGAAGTTTTTCTACCTTTCTTCTTCTACGTTTCAAATCTTCGTTAGTTTATAACGTTAATTTGTACTGTACAATACCGTCATGATCTTTATTATAGTGCAGCTACTGAATAACTTTTCATAAAAAAATTTTTCCGTTTCCTGATTTTTTTTTAAATTACCTTTCAGCAGGTCGGCAAAATCTAGGAAAATATCGGTCTCCATTTCTTGGACAATAAACGGATTTTTGTGCGGCAGCTCCTTCTAAGTCATAGGGATGGATAATTTACAAAGTTGTTTTGTTTTTTCTTTTTCTAGCCATGCACATAGAATGTGTTATAAAAATGACTAATATTTTAGTAAGCAGTAATCATTGTTGTACTTTGAGCTTAAAAGTCTTTCAGGCACGTTTCGACTTGCTCTGTATTTGAGGCACATACGCGATTTAACACGAACAAAATAATGATTAAATTCAAGTCCAAACATGCTCCTGATATTTTACTATATAACAAGCTTGTACTTAGGTAGAAAGTTCATTTGCATTTTGAAATTCGTTGGAGCTTGAATATAATACACTCATCTACTAATTTATTTCAAGAGATCACAAAGTGATTACATAGTTAAATAAGTGATTGAAGAAGAATTTACAAAGTGCTTAGTTACCTATGCACGTTAATAACGTTACCATACATTTTTGCAGTTTGTGAAAAATTAACAGGGTAAGCACCAAAAAACGTTTTAATATTTTTCTAAGTATTTTTTGAAATTACTTTATAAAAATTGTTACCTAAAATTATAAATGTTCAGTTTTCTTTGTTTTTGTTTTTTACCTTGATTAGTATCTAATACAAATTTTCTATACTGCAGTGACTATATCTTTACCAATGAGTAAGTTCGTAAGCATACCTGAAAAACATTCAATGTCTTGGTGTGATAAAAATAAGATCGGGTGCAAATTTAACAGTTTTATTACTGGTTTTTTAAGTAGTTTCTTAAACATATTTCTTTTCGATTTGCAGGTTTACTGCGAGTTTTATGATGGCAGAGACGAAAAAAATGCAGAAAATACAGTTTGGATATATTCCATCTCTATCAAATCACCACTTGCCGATGTGTCACATACATGAAAAAGTATTCACTAACGATGCTATGAAGCCTTCACAAATAGAGGACCACTTATTAAGAGTACATTCTTTTAAGCACTTAAAGAAAACCTAGAGAGAAGACCATGTTTGCGTCATCATCTATGCAAGACATTGATGGTTTACGAGCGTCCTACAATATATCTTTACTAATAGCGAAGTCGGGGAAACCCCACACAATTGGCGAGCAGCTTATTTTACAAGCCATTGCGGAGGTTCTTCACAATATATTGCAGAAGCCCACACATCATATTATATAGAGAATTCCTTTGGGCAATAATACCGTTCAGAGACGAATAGATGAGATGGGTCGAAACGTGCAATTTCTTACAGACCAACATATTCTCTCTTCAGTTGGACGAGTCTACATTACCCCGTAATAAGGCTTTGTTACTAGATTATCTTCGATATATTAAATATGATAATATGTGCCAAGGACTATTTTTTGCTACATATTTAGAAACTGATGCCAGAAGAGAATCGATTTTTCAGGCCATGGAACGTTTTTTTACCGACAAAGCTATTCAATGGAAGAACACAGTTTTTGTTGCGACTGATGGTGCACCATCTACCTCATGGCACTTTATTTCACCGTCCTTGGCTGGTTCTGTATGTTCCAGTTCTTTAATCTTCTTTTCCATCTGTTTTATTTTCTTACTCTATAAAAGACATCTTGTTTTCCACATCAGCAGAGATTTCATTTTTTAGAGAAGACATATCAGAAGAAATTTCATCTTTCAAAGAAGACATTTTATTTCGGAAGACACCTTTTCTTCTAAGGAAAAAATATTAGATGAAAATTTATTTTCCATAGAAGACATTTTGTTTTCCAAGTCGGAAGAAATTTCGGTTTTTATAAAAGATATGTCAGAAGTCACCTTTTCTTCTAAAGAAGAAATATCGGACAAAACTTTACTTTCTAAGGAAGTAATGTCAGAAGAAACTTTACTTTCCATGAAAGAAATTTAACTTTCCATAGAAGAAATTATAGAAGACGCATTATGAGAAAATATATACGTTTCCGGATCCAACCCTTCACTTTCTAGTGCTTCCTTAAGCCGCACTGTTAGCCCTGCTTTTTTTTCCTGTCATCTCCAGATTACGATCTTCTAATTCCCAACGTAATTCAGCCACTTTCAAATCACACAGTTTTTTAGCCATTTATGTCCACTATTTATTTGCACTATCTCACTTCTTGACACCAATGTGATGTTTGTTTATTTAAAACAACACTTTATTTAATAATAATTTATTTAAACACTTATTTATTTTATAACACTACTATTCTAATTTATATATATTTCAAATGTCTTTAAATTTTTCACTATTTCTCTTCACTGACCATATATTTACAACTGACTGCCTGTGTTCCTCCACCAATATTTACATACAAATTTTAAAATTATGGTGAAGGTTCAAGAATGCTCCTCCGCCAAACTGGAATACACTAGAAACATTATCCCGTTCTTTCTCGAATAGTAATCGAAAGCTCCTCCGCCATAGTCATCACATATGTTTGGTCTTAAGGGGTTTAATTATGTATGACAATCGGACAAGTTGAGCCTCAGATGCCAAATAAGACAGAGAGGGACTTGGAGGATTAGAGCATGACTGAATAATAAAATGGCTCACATTACAATATTATTTTATAAATATGATTCTATCTTAAAATAACTTTCTTTGAATAGCCGCCATATTTAACAAAAATCAAAAACAGTTCTAAAGCTATATCTATTGTCGGTTTTATTAGTTTATAAGACAAAACCAATGTTTATTATAGATTTTTTATTATTAGTAATTTTAGCATAATCTACTAAAAAAAATTGAATTGCATAATTTTAGTTTTTGTTTCACACTGAAAAAATATTAGAAATATGAATCAAACTCGAGGCGCATAAAAATTTGGTATTGTATGTGCTATATAATTAACAGTAATTCTTGCTGGGCATTCAAAAACGACTTTATTTTGGATCATACATTGGGTGGTATGATTGAACGTTTACGTTATCCGTAACGTACATGTTAGGCCGAATTTTAAAAGTAACGAGGCAAGTTCGTATGTTGGAAAACTGTTAAATTAGAACATAACAGGCGGAAAATAACAGTAGTGTGTTGGAAAAAGTTTTCCATCATACGAACTTGCCTCGTTACTGTTAAAACTCGGCCTAACATGTACGTTACGGATAACGTAAACGTTCAATCATAGGACCCATTATGTCTAAACCGCGTAATAGATATCTCTTTGGTAGATACTGCCATTTTACTATTACCGCCTTGAACTTACCTTTTATGACAAATCTAGGATTAATTTGTTTTTACCAGATATATTTAAAAAACTAAAATGTTACCGATTTTAATATGCAATGTAACCTTAAAATTGAAAATTTATAAAACAGTTATAAAAGTTTAAAAGAAACATTTGTTTAAAGTCTGTGTAAATGTGTAGTAACTATCCGGTAACTGCATTTAACAAATCTTATACAATTTACAAATGAACCAATAGTTCTGTAATACTGCGCCCATTTTGTGTTTATTACTGTTGAAAGAATGTTTCAGAAATGTTCTTAGCTAATATTCTGTTTTATAAATTTTGTTCTGTAAACATTGTTTCAGCTTTTATAAAATATCAAATTGTTACTTGAGTCAATACTTACTTGTACAATAATACACTACTTATTATTTTGTATTAGGCATAGTAGGGCTCTTACAGCGAACATTTGGTAACTACGATATCCCTGCTATCTCTCTCTAACTTTGTGCCTCACATTCGGTTCGGCTAATATCCCACCACCATATCTTCTAATTCTAGTCGTCGGCGATGATTGGCTAGTCATTTTATTAACTTGTATACTATGCTTAACACGAATAAATAAGTACTGTATAACTATTGTAGATACGTACATATACCAGTCACTTAAAAATATTAAGTATCACATTAAAACATATTGGTCTACGTTGATCTTTACTAGTCAACCTTGTTATGACATTAAAAACGATAAATCTACCAATAATTATTTTTTTGGGAAATGCTTTCATGCTATAGACAGACCAAAGAAAGAAATTATCAAAAACATGTATCTTTTCTTATTTGCGACTTATACTATAGAAGAACATATTTTTTACCCCTGTGTACATTCGTCGATTGCCAAAAGAAGTTACAATAAACTTAGCCACAAAAAATTGCAATTGATTAGCTTTTTCCTGGAATAACAGGTAACAAAAAGTCAAATCCTGTATGTCTAAAAAGTTGTAAATTTTGAGAATTTATTTTCTACAAAATGTTTGATACACCAGTAAAGAAATAATTTTATAGGACTAAAAATACAGGGTGGTGATTTATCAAATTTTGTTGACACACTAGATTAATTAACTATTAATCTATCTATTAAATCCATGTAATTAATAAATTTAATAGTTCTACATATGTTAATATCATAAAAGATACACAAAAGTCAACTAAAAATACCGAGTTTCACATTCGTTAAAAAAAAAAATTCTATTATCATTTACATTGATAAATATAGCAATAATTAATTTTTTGTAACTATTTTCAACTTCTAAAACAATGAAAGTAATTATCTAAAAAAATTATCTACTTTTACAGGACTAATCAAAAAGTATAGGGTGCTTAAAAATTAAAGACATTACAACGAAGAGACCAAATTGTTTACATTTTTATGTGGCAAACTTAGATTATACAAACCTTAGATGGAACATAAGACACTGCGCATAATCCCATTTCGAAATTATTCACACCCACCAATCACAGTTGAGAACATCACATGTCAGAGCGTTGTTCATCCAAATTTAATATGTCAACGAGAATTAATTTGGTATTTTAGTGACTTAAATTTTGGAAATTACCGTTGAAAATGCCAAGATGTGTTATTTATAATAAAAGTGCGAAATGTGACAGATAAAAGAAACATTTATTTCGGTGGGATATTTAATTTTTAAAGATTCTCTCGACGTCCATATTTGTTGATTTGAAAATAAACAGAATCGGACTTGGTTATTGGTACATGTTTTAAGTGGCAAATAAAGGTTATTATTATAAACTGTTTACTATTTCTTGTTTGATGGGGAATCTTTTTTCAGGAAGTGGAAAGAGTAACATATAATCAAATACAAAAATATCAATTTCATTACCAATTTATTCGTTTCAAACTTCACAACTGGTTTCAATAGTTTTTTCAAAACTATTTATTAAGTATTTCTCTATAACAGTGTTACTCAAAGTGTGCTCCGCGGAGCCCTGGGGCTCCGCAAAGCCTTTGTGAGGGCTCCGCGAAGAAAATAATCATAATAAAAAAACAGTACTACTATAGCCACAAAATGGAGGGACCTGGCTTGAGGACCTTTTTTTTGAAAAGTAATTTTTTAAGTCACTAAGAGGAAGGAGGATATGATTTTGGTTGAGGACTTTTTTTATTTTACTTTTTATGGGTAAAATGGATTCGGGATAATTTTTGCAAGGAATCTTTGGAATTAATCAAAAATAAATTAACAACAAATGATGTTCTTGTGCATTTTCAGCCTGAGTTGCCGATTAAATTAATCGTAGATGCATCAAATGTGGGAATAAGGGACAAGATATGTCATGTTTTTTGAAAAAATATTGAGAAATCTATAGCTTCTGCTTCGCGTACCTTATCAAAGTCCGAACAAAATTATTCCCAAATTGAAAGAGAGGGCCTTGCAATAATTTTTGGCTTAAATAAATTTAATGAATATTTATATGGTCATTTATTTATCCTAGTTACAGATCACTTACCTGATAACTATTTTTAACCTAGCTAAAGGTATATCCCAATTTTCAGCCAACAGACTACGTAGATGGGCAGTAATATTGTCAAATTACAATTATATTGAATTGAATTGAATTGAATTGAATATGTGAAAACGGAGCAAAAGAAAAACCCAATTTTTTATCACGTTTACCTATTGAAAGTCAAAATAAGAGTCAAAATGAAGGAAAATTTGAAAAATATTTTTTAAATTTATGTGTTTTATGTGTTTAGGGCTCCGTCAAATATTTCGCTTTTCAAAAAAGTTTGAGTTAATAATATGGGATCTATCCATTTAAATTACATTTTATTTTCTCTAATTTTGACATATAAAGTAATATATTTTGTAATCGCAGCAAGTGTCAAAACAA
Organism: Psylliodes chrysocephalus; assembly: GCA_927349885.1. Taxonomy (NCBI): domain Eukaryota; kingdom Metazoa; phylum Arthropoda; class Insecta; order Coleoptera; family Chrysomelidae; genus Psylliodes; species Psylliodes chrysocephalus. The sequence goes on along the minus strand of OV651814.1, from coordinate 59,802,919 downwards.
TCTACTTTATGTAACCAGTTACATAAAGTAGATTACGAAAAATTGATTATATCACCAGTTACGAAATGAAAATAAATAAAACTGACTCTTTTTTGGTTTTTAAGTCGAAAAATCGAGAAATCGAGAAATAGAAAAATCGAATGTCGAAAAATCTAAAAATCTAAAAATAAAAAATCAAAAATTCTAAAAATACAAAAAATACAAAAAATTCTAAAAATACAAAAAATTCAAAAAATTCAAAAAATTCAAAAAATTCAAAAAATTCAAAAAATTCAAAAAATTCAAAAAATTCAAAAAATTCAAAAAATTCAAAAAATTCAAAAAATTCAAAAAATTCAAAAAATTCAAAAAATTCAAAAAATTCAAAAAATTCAAAAAATTCAAAAATTTCAAAAAATTCAAAAAATTCAAAAAATTCAAAAAATTCAAAAAATTCAAAAAATTTAAAAAATTCAAAAAATTAAAAAAATTCAAAAAATTCAAAAAATTCAAAAAATTCAAAAAATTCAAAAAATTCAAAAAATTCAAAAAATTCAAAAAATTCAAAAAATTCAAAAAATTCAAAAAATTTAAAAAATTTAAAAAATTCAAAAAATTCAAAAAATTCAAAAAATTCAAAAAATTCAAAAAATTCAAAAAATTCAAAAAATTCAAAAAATTCAAAAAATTCAAAAAATTCAAAAAATTCAAAAAATTCAAAAAATTCAAAAAATTCAAAAAATTCAAAAAATTCAAAAAATTCAAAAAATTCAAAAAATTCAAAAAATTCAAAAAATTCAAAAAATTCAAAAAATTCAAAAAATTCAAAAAATTTAAAAAATTCTAAAAATACAAAAAATACAAAAAATTAAAAAAATTGTCATTTTAATCTTCGTTTAGTCATGAATGAAGTCAAATAGACGTCTCATAATTTTTAATCTTTTATTACCTACCAAAATTAGGAAATAGAATACAAATATTTAAGTCCGACCCAGAACATCTCCCTACTCCTTCCACCCAGTTTTTCGGTTTTGGCAAAATTCGCGCAGCGACAAATGCTTCCTATGTTACCTCTACCCTTTCTAACCTCTTTGCTGGTAAATCATTATTCCCACCAGATTCTCGTTTATTTCGTCTTTGCCGGTTTTATCAGTCTGTAAAAACTATTTGGTGAAATTACTTTCGAAAAATAAAATTTGATGCATCCTATAACTATAATTTTATATTATATAAATAAAAATATGTTTTTAATCAAATTATTTTTTAAAGTTTTAATATAAGCTAAATTTTTTATTAAAAATCAATATTAATCTAAACAAAATACTACCTGCAGCAAAAAAAACATTGCAGTAAGTAATAATACCAATAACTAAGCTATGCACAACATTATTCTATACGGCGCCCCTATTTGGAGTAAGGCTATTAATATAATAAAATATAGAAATATTCTTTTAAAAACACAAAGAACAATGCTTCTCCGGGTGGCCTCGGCATACAAAACGGTATCTGCGGTTGCCCTCCAGGTGATAACCGGCATAATCCCCATTGACCTAATGGTCAAAGAAAGAACTATTCTGTACGAACAACAACAAAATAATATGAACGTAAATAGAGGACAAGCTAGAAAACAGACAATACGCATTTGGCAAGAAAGGTGGGAAACAGAGGCAATAAAAGCTCAGTGGACAAAAAGATTGATTATAAATGTTGAACATTGGATAAACTGCAAGCACCGTGTGACTGATTATTACTTAACCCAGATGTTGACGGCCCACGGATCTTTCCGATCCTTTGCAAAGAGAATCGGAAAAGACGACTCAGATAGTTGTATTTATTGCTCGAGTGAAGACACAGCAGAACACACCATTTTTGCATGCGAGAGATGGAGTGAAATAAGAATAAGAACATATGACATTATTGGGTGCGAACTAGCACCTGAAACAATAATTAATAAAATGGTCAGCTCGGAAAGAAAATGGAATATAATTCATAAAATGATAAGAGAACTTATGAGCCAAAAAGAAAAAGAAGAAATATCAAGACAAGGAAGAATTAGAGCAAACTTATAAAGAAACAGAGCTCAGAAACAAACAGGGAACCACCTCAACCCTTCCCAAAGGGAACGGGTGGATGTACCTACTACGAAGTATCACTATCACAATATCTACGCCTCTTGATGAAATGCATACAGCGGTTCCGAGGGGCTTCACTACAAGATCATAAGGGCCACTAGTTCGGTTAGCTACGGCGCCGACTACGTCCTATTAAAAAAAAAAAATAACTAAGCATAAGAAAATTAAATGAAATTTAAGTTAATAAAATTAAGGTATTTAATATATTTAAAACGTTATTTTAAAAATTTTTACAGTTTTTTACGATATTTTTTGCCATACTATGTTTTTTGTAATTATTAATTAAAAAATTACATATTTTTAGGACAGTGTTTTATTTAATAGCCCTACCTACTTAATGTTAATTTTAAATTTTAAATAATTTTGGTTAACATCATACCAGGCAAATATATAGTAAATGCCAATAAACGATTAAATAATAAATATTAAAAATCGGAAGGTAACTTGAATTCTCTTGTATTTGAATTTACTTGTACTCAATTTACCTACATGAAAAACTGATCACAATTATATTACTAAAAAAATATATCTACTTATTTACGTAACTAACCAGCCGCAACGTTGCCAATCGGGTCTAACAGCTATTTTGTATTTCTGACAGTTTCTGACAGTGTCTGTGTAACTTACTGATTTACTCATTTACTATTTTTGGGAACTTTTGTGAGAAATATAAAGAATAAAGAATTATGGTACATGCATGTGTAGTGTTCAATGAGGTAGATCATTTAAATTGAAATTTATCCTTTCATCGGTAAGTATTTTTAGGTTAATATATGTTGTTTTCATTTGAACCAGTGGAGTAGGGCACCCGTCTTAAGACTGTTTTGACTATACAATTTCTTGTACAAGATTTGATACAATTTCTTATAGAATTTAAATTGTATAGAACCACAGTAAATTGTTTAAATTATTATCAAATCCAAGGAGGAGGAGTAGGAGGAGTAGGAGGAGGAGGAGGAGGAGGAGGAGGAGTAGGAGGAGGAGGAGGAGGAGGAGTAGGAGGAGGAGGAGGAGGAGGAGGAGGAGTAGGAGGAGGAGGAGTAGGAGGAGGAGGAGGAGGAGGAGGAGGAGGAGGAGGAGGAGGAGGAGGAGGAGGAGGAGGAGGAGGAGGAGGAGGAGGAGGAGGCGGAGGAGGAGGAGGAGGAGGAGGAGGAGGAGGAGGAGGAGGAGGAGGAGGAGGAGTAGGAGGAGGAGGAGGAGGAGAATAGAATTGTCACAAATTACCTGGATATAAGATTTCCCAATAAATGGATTGGAGACAAGAGACCTATGAGGTGGCCGGCGCGTTCCCCGATTTGACCCCTTTAGATGTTTTTATGTCATCTTAAAAACATGGTCTATGCAACCAAACCGACTGATTTAAATGATCTTAAAAATAAAATAAGAAGAGCATGCCATAGTATTACTACCGAGATGATAATACTCGTAGCATCGTGTACAAAGGAACTCCTAAAACGATTTCAAGCTTGTGTTGAAGAGGACGGAAGACAGTTTATTATAATAAATATGTATTCTCTTTTTATAACAATAAATAAACTGTACAATTTTAACATTTTATTTTCAAACAAGAATCATAAGTTAGTGTAACCACCAAATTATCAGAAACGGTTAGAGATAGGTATAGGACATATTACATGAAAAATGTGTAGAATCGATTAGAGAATTTAGAATTGTTGAAATATACAGTGTGTCCTATTTGAAATACCAAAATTTATGGTCACTTCCGGTATGACCGGAAGTTCTAGATATTGTAAAATACGCTCTTCAGATAGCCCACAAGTTATTATAGCTCCGATCTGAATTTCATTTAATTTTGATAATTATTATAAAAGTTACAGCCTGTCTAATAAAAGCTGGGACACCCTGTATATAAAATGTTACCAAAAACCTTATGGACATGTACCTATGATTATTCACATCAGAACAAAATTGTATTTATAGACTTAAGTTCTTATTCACACTTATAAAAACCCTACTGGAATCAATAAATCGACTTATCTCAGTTTTTCCAAATTCAAGCTTATTATTCTGCTTATTCACCGACGCTAGAAAATTTATCCTGGTACATAGTTATTATCCGAATGACATCATACTCAATATTATTTACCTAATTAGTTTTCCTAGTGAATCAAATTTAAATAAAGTTAAGAATCTTATTTGTGTTTCTATTAGTAATTTATATTAACATATTCAATCGAAAAGATGCTCTAGAAAAAAATGAGACATAATAATCAAACTTTACGTAATACTTTCTATGCATGTTTTACTCAATATTAACATACCCTGGTAATAGCGTGCTACCGATATTGTATAGGTATAATACATACTTTTTCTGAATGTTGTCAGGGTAGAAAGCGAAGTACAGAACTAGTTTACCAGATCACTTTTGATTTTCTTCGTGAACCAAATCTGGAACAATTATTTCCGTAACCGTATAATGGTATTCAGTTGGTGATGTAATCTGTAGACCTGATCCTATCTATACTGTGTGCCAACAGCAGTATTGAAATAAGTGCATTGGAGAATTTGTGGTTCAGACGGTCACAATTACGATTTCAAATTGTAAATATGATGAAGAGACAACATGGTAAAGCTTTATACTTTAAAGTGATATACAAGCCCCTTTCCATTGCAGTTGGTCCAACTATTAAAATATTCTATTTTTTAATCACCATGAAATAATAATAAATACTCGATGATACCTTAGACCATAAAAGAAAACTCCAATTTTATGGTTTCCTTTTAGAATTTATAGCAAAAAAATTTCGATTAAGAATATTTTTAATACGACAACCTTATCTCAATCTAAATACCTTCTTATTTTCATGACAGATCAGTGGTGATGAAATCGACGTTTTCTTGAACACAAAAATATAAAAAATATATTCGCTTCCAGTAAATAAAAACGATGTGCACTTCTTGTGATTACATTGAATGCAGATATAGGTACAGCTTAAAACTTCTTTTTATCTGTGACTTATGCAAATGTCGGCTTTTGTTTGGTACGAAAATACAGTTCTTCTAGTCAGTCATTGAATGTACGTCATAAGTAGAAACATATGAAATAAGATGTGACATCAATGATGAAAATAAGAAGACATAGTGTAAAACTACTGTTTTGGCGCTTGTTGAAATTGATTGCGTTTTATAACATCATTTATAAATTAGGCACATTCAACGCATGACTGAAAGAACTGTATGAAATGTGGTGCTCGAAGTGATATGTATTCAATGTGAAACGCAAAAGTCTGAAGTAGCTTTTGTGTTTGATTATTTATACCTGCTAATCATATGACGTTAGTAGCTTAAATTGGATTGAATACCATTGGCTAAAATTAGCGGTAATGCCCGGCGGTCGGTGTTTTAATTTGATTGGCTTGAACAATCAACTACAAGAATACGACCGTTGCTATTTGCAAGTGAGATAACTTCTGGCAAGAGAGAAATGAAAAATGATACTATCGTTTGTTAAGTTTTATGTGATTCACACAACATTCAATTATTTCGCGTTGAACAATATTTTAATCTTGCAACTGGTTGCGAATTTCTGTTGTAATTTTAATAGGTGGATGTTTTTTTGTAGATTAAATTCTTGGTAGATGACAGGGCCGGTGCAGCATTAGTGACGTTAGTATTTTAATTCGGACAGATATTTAAGCACAATCCATTTAAAAATTAAGTCAAAACAAACTTTCAGATTATATTTAATGTTATGTTAAAATTTGTAATTGTGCTCTTAAAATTGCGTATAGGAAAGATGTATCGGTGAGAAAATTTATTTCATTATTAGTACAGTACTGGGGAAATAGCCGAAAATTGTAAATTTGTTAGAATTGTCGCTATATAATGTTAAAACAAGTTATAAAACTGCTTCAATATGTGAGAAAATGCAAAACTACAAATGCTGATAGACGTTTTTATTACAAAGAATTATTTATCTGTTTAAAAGACAAACAAGCCCAATGGGACTGAAAGGAAACAACAGGGAGGACTGACAGATTATCAAAAAAGTGGTGAAATTTAAAATTAACTCATTTAAACCATACAAATCACTGGGAATTAACGGGATTTATTCAATAATGCTACATCAAGAACCAAATATTTTATACAGCATACTCAGAAAGTAGATTGGCTTTTGAATACATACAAGGGCATGTTGAGACATTAAAGTTCCTTTTATACCAAAAACTGGGAAAATTAGACAGGGAACGGCAAAGTGTCTAAAACCAATAAGTCTAATGTCTTTCTTACTCAAGACTTTAAAGAAACTGCTAGATATACATAAAAGAGACGGTATATCGGTTCAAAGATCAATAAACCAGGACTAATACGCCTATAGTGCAGGAAAATCAACAGACACAGCTCTTCATCAATAAGAAAAGAGCGGAGAACACACTTACAAACAAGGAAGTAATGTTCAAAGCTTTCTTGAACATCGAGGCAGCATTGGACAAAACTTCCGTCGACTCTTATCTACAGAACGTTCAAACAGAAGAATCGATAGATAGAAGGAGAATGATAAATGAAAACATTATGTGAGAGACGACAGCAGTTCGGTTTGTAAGGGGATACTCACAAGGAGGCCAACAGTCTTCACTTCTATGGAACCTGGTCATGGATGGGCTGCTTAATACTCCTAAAAATAATATTCTCGTCTCGTCTCGTCTCGTCTCGTCTCGTCTCGTCTCGTCTCGTCTCGTCTCGTCTCGTCTCGTCTCGTCTCGTCTCGTCTCGTCTCGTCTCGTCTCGTCTCGTCTCGTCTCGTCTCGTCTCGTCTCGTCTCGTCTCGTCTCGTCTCGTCTCGTCTCGTCTCGTCTCGTCTCGTCTCGTCTCGTCTCGTCTCGTCTCGTCTCGTCTCGTCTCGTCTCGTCTCGTCTCGTCTCGTCTCGTCTCGTCTCGTCTCGTCTCGTCTCGTCTCGTCTCGTCTCGTCTCGTCTCGTCTCGTCTCGTCTCGTCTCGTCTCGTCTCGTCTCGTCTCGTCTCGTCTCGTCTCGTCTCGTCTCGTCTCGTCTCGTCTCGTCTCGTCTCGTCTCGTCTCGTCTCGTCTCGTCTCGTCTCGTCTCGTCTCGTCTCGTCTCGTCTCGTCTCGTCTCGTCTCGTCTCGTCTCGTCTCGTCTCGTCTCGTCTCGTCTCGTCTCGTCTCGTCTCGTCTCGTCTCGTCTCGTCTCGTCTCGTCTCGTCTCGTCTCGTCTCGTCTCGTCTCGTCTCGTCTCGTCTCGTCTCGTCTCGTCTCGTCTCGTCTCGTCTCGTCTCGTCTCGTCTCGTCTCGTCTCGTCTCGTCTCGTCTCGTCTCGTCTCGTCTCGTCTCGTCTCGTCTCGTCTCGTCTCGTCTCGTCTCGTCTCGTCTCGTCTCGTCTCGTCTCGTCTCGTCTCGTCTCGTCTCGTCTCGTCTCGTCTCGTCTCGTCTCGTCTCGTCTCGTCTCGTCTCGTCTCGTCTCGTCTCGTCTCGTCTCGTCTCGTCTCGTCTCGTCTCGTCTCGTCTCGTCTCGTCTCGTCTCGTCTCGTCTCGTCTCGTCTCGTCTCGTCTCGTCTCGTCTCGTCTCGTCTCGTCTCGTCTCGCCTCGTCTCGTCTCGTCTCGTCTCGTCTCGTTTCGTCTCGTCTCGTCTTGAACGTGTTTTCGAAAGAAAATGTCTCTCGTCAGGACGAGACGACATTACTAATAGGACGGCATTGAAAAACTGATAATGATAACACTGGCAGACTGAAATAGAGAAAAACTAGTTTGATGGGTAGAATACTGAGTTCATTTGTGGCAATAAATCACTCCCACTGTGATTATACTATCAGGAACTTTACCATCCCAATTAATTTCTGTCCGTACATTATAACCGAATACGATCAACCGTATTTCATATATTCGGTCAATTGTTCATTCGACAAAAATATTTTGTCGTGCGAATGTACTTATGTCAAAATATTTTTTTGAGCAAATATATTTTCGAGTAAATATATTTTCGAGTAAATATTTTTTAGAGCAAAAAAATTATCGAGGAAATGTTTTTTCAGCAAATTTATTCAAGCAATTGTTAGAGAAAATTATTTCGAGTAATATTCCCCAATTCGTTGAAGAAGATAATAGTGAAATTAATAATCTGATGACTAATCTTCGAAAATTGTAATGTCTAGGTGTAACCAAGTAATATTTTTACTTATTGTCCCTTTGTATAAATACATAATTATTTGATCTAAAACATCTAAATTTAGAATAGTTTATTTGAAAAATAGGCTTATTATTTGCTTATACAGTATAAACTTTTTATGTAGAGACATAGTAGAGTTTCTTCTAATGACCTAGTACTTTTTTATTTGAATCCAAGTTTTTTTTTGACATGCGCTTTTCAACGTACCTTGTCGTCCAGAGTAAACCTACCTGTATTTGAATGCGGGATCAAATTATTGTTTAGTCTAACAGGTAGAAAGTATATTATTTTATTCGTGTGGTTGTCATGTACAGATTTTGTCTCGTTGATCGTCTGTATTTTTGTCCAGTATAGATATGATGTAATAATTACTGTTGTAAATGCTTTGAATATTAACATGCCAGGGATGCATAGATTATGAATATTACAGGTATTTATATCAAATATTTTTGCTTGTATGCCATGTAGGGGGTTTTACTAAACAACTCAATATTATGTGTACACTATATACAGGGTTAGACACAAGAAATAAATTTTAAATATTCAGTTAAAAAAATTATAATGTCTTTAAGCACTGTAATGAGTAACGATTCCTAGTTCAATTCAATGTAATTGCCAATATTTGAGGAGCAATTTTTTTCTATTTAAATCCAAACTTCTCTTTCTTATTGATCTACTTTTTAAAAAAAGATTTCTAATTCATTTAAAATATGTATAAACAATTATCTCTTGGTTATGACTTATTAATTAAATTGTAATACCCTGTAAAGTATAATTAACATTATAGTTTAATAAATGAATAATGTATTCTAGGTAGACCGATTTATTTATACCGGCGTGTCATTTACTTTATTATCGAAAGTGCCAACTGACTATGACTATTGTGTTCAATAAATCAAGAATAGGTGTTATTATGATTGTTACTACGGACTTCTTAATTGTTTTTATTATATGTTAGATATAATAATATGACATTTATTTTTCTAGGTGACTGAATAGATTTATTTGGGATTTATTGTTTTTTTTATTGGATTAGATAATTGATTTAAAAATATATAACATTTTTCTAAGTATCTAGAGCAATAAAATGGGTATTTGTTAGATATAATCATGAATTAGTACCCAAAAATTGAATAATCTCTTTCTAAGAATAAAACAAAGCCCTTTTTTATCATGTTCCTTCAAATAAGCAAACCTATAATGAGGTTCTGCAATATCTGTTCGTAAATTGGCTTCACATATTTCGCAATCAATTAATCAATTAACTGATAGCCTGGATATTAGTCAGCGTTATGAAATTAATTGACACTGAATTCTTCTGTTTTGCGATTAGCCAATTCATTTTCATTAAAATATTCCTCACATAATACTTCTTTTATAGGGTAGGTGTAGAAAATATTTTGAATTTTGATCCATTTCTGTCTAAGAATAATAAAAATGAACAGTATACAATTTCTTGGTAATTTTGTACGAAACATATTTATTGCTGCAATTAGGAGTAGCGAATGAATACTTAAATGAACTAAAAGTTAATGGCATTTATAAGAACCTCACTATACTTTACAACTACATATAAATTACTTAAATCTAACATCAAAAAAAGTAGACTGACATATTTTTATTTTATGGCAACATAACCTAATTTATTATCAAAACCAGATTTACACCATTCTATACTATTTAAATTCAGCTTTTACTTTAAATTATTTATTAACGCGTATCCCTGCATTTGACTATGCATTGAATTAAAGTGAAATTTAAAGGGTTGCATCAGTAAAATTATGAATTTCTTAAGCATTATTTTTGAAAGCGTCTTTTTTATGGGTGGAAAATGGCTAACCGGTTCTGGGTGAATTATAAACAAAGAAGCAATTCCGGCCTACAATTCAAACCTTCTCCTTTAATTTTTCTATGTGATGGAGTCAATGTGTGAAATGTGGAATGTCTATGGTGATATCGGCGAGCCCTAGGTATGCGAGCACCAAGAACATGAGGGATATTAGACTGAATGGAGGTCGAGAGGTAGTATTGATTGTAAGAGTATAAAGCGATATATACTAACCTGGATTCTCTATCTGCTAAATTCAATAGTTTTTTGTGATCAGTGCAACATTTTCTCCCAGCATTATTCTAATTTCTGAAACTTGGCTTAAGTTGACTATTCCCGATTCACTTATTAACATTCCTGAATTTACAATTTACAGAAGCGAGCGCGCAAATAATGTTGATGTAGGGGTCTGCATCTACTTAGCGTCATCCATCAATTCAACTTACTCTGTAACCGCCTTAGATATCAATATTCCCAATATTGATTTAATTTAGTTTAAACTATCATACATATCTTTTTCAAGTACTATGATATGTTTATATCGTCCTCCAAAGAAAACTTTTCTAGAAAACGACCAACAGCTTTTTAAGGTACTTTCAAACCTATCTATTTCTTATAACAATTTTGTGGTGGTTGAGGATTTCAACTTTCCAGAAATTTCCTGGCCACTTACTGCAAGTCTTGAAGTATCTCAAAACTCTGTTTCACACTTTGTAAATTTAATTATAGACTCCAATCTTAAACAACTTATAAACGAACCTACCCGCTTTCGCTTAAAACAAGAGCCTTCAAATCTAGATCTTATATTGACAAATTACGACCAACCATCTGTCCACTCACCTATTGGAAAACCTGACCACAAAGTTATTATATTTAATATGAAATTTAACATAGAAACCCCTAATCCCGATAGGGACGTAACCTACAGTGTCACAAACTTTAATAATGTAAAGAGAGTCCTCTACGAAATTGATTGGAAATATGTGGAAAAAATTTAAAGCAACCAAAAGACATGATGATTTTGTTAACTATCGACGTTTCTCAAACGATTTAATCAGTGTAATTGATAACGCAAGAAGAGAATACGAAGAATATATCGCTAGTAGCGATAACCCTAAGAAGCTATTTAAACACATAAGATGCTCTCTATCTTCTTGAAAAAACGGATGGAATCTTATGTAATAATGATCAAGAAACAGCTGAAGCTCTGGCCAATAATTTTTCACAAGTGTTTTCCTTAGAACCCACAGGATACATCTCAGTTAGTCACGATGTCCGAACAGCAACCTCTTTATGGAATGTCGAGTTCTCATTTGCAATTAATGAAAATCTCAAAAAAATTCAATCAAATTCCTCACCTGGAATTGACAATTTATCCGCAATGCTTTTAAAAGAATGCGCATCTTATTTGGCTTTACCTCTATCCATTATTATGACATCTTCCTTTACATCTCACACACTTCCTTCAACGTGGAAAACTGCTTCGGTGACACCCATTTTTAAAAAGGGTGATAAACTCAGTCCATCCAACTATCGTCCAATAAGCCTCGTCCTAAGTACCTGTAAAATAATGGAATCCATCGTAACCAATAATATGTCTGATTTTCTCAAGAATTATGACGTCTTGCCAAAAAACAACACGATTTTATCAACATTAACAAACTTAATGACTTTTTTAAACGATTGTACTACGTCTGTGGACAATAAAGAACCTGTCGATGTCTTATATCTTGATTTCGCTAAAGCCTTTGACCGTGTTCCCAAAACGAGATTGCTGACATTCGCGGCTCTTTACTTCTCTGGATAAGTGATTTTTTGGAAAATCGCATCTTCAAGGTAAAAGTTGGACAGATGTTTTCGTCAGAGTATCCAGTTCTTAGTGGCTCTGTCATAGGGCCATTACTATTCTTGGTATACGCTGCAGATCTAGGCAAAGACTTAAATTCTAATATTTCGTGTTACACTGATGACACTAAGCTATACTCTAATCCTGTGACAGATTCTACCCAGCTACAAAAAGATTTTAAAACTATTTCAAACTGGTGTGACACCTGGCTGCTTCCTTTTAACGCGGAAAAATGAGTCGTCCTGCATATAGGAAAAAATATCCCGTGCGTGAACTATTACCTACACGGTAGTGCGTTAGCAACTGTGAACTCCTATAACGACCTGGAACTCATTGTAAACTACCATTAAAGTGGTCAGAGCATATATCAGCGGTACGTTCGAACTCAATACTCTACCTATTAAAAAAGTCCTTCACGCGTGTGAATTTTAAAACATTTTCCAAACTTTATACAACTTACGTTAGACCGTTGATGGAATATGTCGGACCTGCGTGGTGTCCTGATCTGGTTTCTGATCAAAACAGATTGTAAAATGTTCAACGCTACGCTACTCGAATACCTTTCGTTAGAATCAGGCCATCGTATGAAGAACGGCTTAACATGGCGAGTTTGTGTTCATTTGCCCACAGAAGATTAAGAGGTAATTTATTTGGTACTTTTTCATCCAACCTCTATAGTATACTCCCACGGAATACAGATGAGTGCCTACGTGGACAATGTGGACATGAGTATAAGTTAAACAAAGAAAATTTTAAAACACCTACCCGACTAAACTTTTTTGTAATAGAGATTTTTATACTTAGAATATTTACCCTCGAGTGTTGTTCGCGCATAGTGAGTAAATGTATTCAAAAATCGACTCGATGATTTTTTTAAGGAAAACTAAAAGTTTATTTTTAGTGTTTTGTTTACATTATGTTATTTGCTAATTACTTATTTAATAATTGTCTTTGTTATTGAACTTTGTAATTCTGGACTCAATAGGATTCATTTCTCAGCCCTAATTTGTTTGTAATAATAATGAAATAGGAGAGTTGCAGAGTATTGAAAATGATAAAGAAACGGAAACCCACCAGATGGAGGTAAGAAGCTATTTTATAAAAGATGGGACAACGTTGCGGCCTTCTTCATGGACTATTTGGTGGAATGGCCCTAAACTAGGGCCAATAAATTCAAAATCAAAAATAGTTGCTAATAGCAGAGAAAGGGTACCACCCTTCTTACAGGTAAACAGGTCAATCATCATCGACACAAATAGTGAAATACACAAATATACTTCGAAAAAGCAGTTAAGCAGTTAAGCAAAATGTGCGTAGTAACAGATAATAAACAAAACATAGAAAGTCAACGAGGTTTCATACATAGTGTCACTTTCCAAATTTTGTTGGTTATCTGGTACTGCAGTACATTTATTTTACCTGCTTTTTTGAAGTGTATCTGTGTATTTTATTATTCATGTCGCACCAAACATCTGCTCTAAAATCGGCCTTCGGCTTTCCCAGTCCAATATAAAATATTCCTTGTAGCACCAAAAATATATTCTACTTTTTGGAACATTCAGAGAAAATCAGATTTACGTTAAACGAACATCTGATTTACACCATATTAATTTTGTAGGACTAAAACTCAAATTTAGACCGATTAAAAAATAAATTGGAAGAAAAGGATATGAGTTGAAAAGTTTCAACTTTTAAGAGAAAGGACAAATTTTTTTTTAGAAATTAAGTGAAACGTATCAACCCATAAAAAAATTACCTAAAAAGTTTATACAAATAAATTTCGTATAATCATTGCATGAAACTGAAAAAAAATCAAAACCAAAAACCAACGCTTACCATATTACATTGATGGCTACTGTTAACCAAAAAAGGCATTATAGATATTTCAACCAAAATGGCTGTCCGTGGGTAATAACAAGTTATAATATGGCAAAACTGTGGACCTGGTGATTTGACAGGGCCAATGATGTAGCTAGTTATACAGATTATTCATTCCTGTTTTTAAAATTAAAAAAGGTTATGCCTTGAAGTAAAAATGAAGGTAATTATTTTTTTAATCTATTCAAATGCCGAAACTTGTTTTTTTCCGAACCAATTCTGTTTAATTAGCATTTGCGAGGGAATATGGCCACTCGCATTGATTAATCTATGTAACTATATATGGATCATTGACTCTGTTAAAGACAACAGGCCCACATGATTGCCATATTATGACCTGTCATTACCCATGAGCAGTATTTTGACAGGTCGTTGGAATGCCCAAATAGTTATTGAAAGATGACTGTGACCATGGAGGAAGGATAATTAACTGTGACATTCAATTTTTTTATGAAAATTGCATCCTGTCACAAATGAAAATCCGTTGACAAAACACAGAGCCTTGACACGAAATAGAGAAATAACCATAGATGTGGAAAAAAATTACGGTATCATAGATATACCCTAAGGATATACCGTTACAATGTATATTGTATTACGTATACTTTATATTAGACCAAAGACGGTTTAAGATGTATTTAACAAAGGAAGTATTTTGATTAAAAGCTCCTTTAAAAGCATCTAATTGAGTACCAAGACTAAAAAATTGAATAACTCTTGTAATCACATACTTTAATCACGGTGCAAGAGAGACGTCCAACACATTTTTCCAAAATGTTAAACTGGTAGCCTACATCTTGGTATTTTAAGATTTTAAATGAAGGCAACAAATGTAGAAGAAACGTTTATTTATTTTAAATAATATACAAGAAACTTTTTTGAAGAAAAGTTACAATTGCGAGTGCATCTTGAAATAGAGGTGTGTGGTTTTAAATTATTTCTAAAGGTGTGCATATTATTTTACCTTAATATTATGATATTTTTCCCCAGTTCCATGAACAAACATTTAATTTATGTAATGTAATAAAAATCTTTGAGGCTAAACAAATCTAATATTTTATTGTGCATTTTTTCAGCTGTAAATATGGTACGAAACTATAAAATAAAAACAAAGAAATGTGAGATTAAATAACTAAAAGATATTACCAGAGGAATATACTCTTGCAGGCAAGCTGTAAAAGATAGCTGGTTTGTGTTTTTATCTTATAACTTATCTGAGACAGACACGTTGAATTTGTATAACAGTTATTTTTTTTAAATTAGTTATATGTAGTTGTTAAATTTTTAACTAAAACAGATGTATTGTTCATCTACAAATGAGTCTTCTTTCAGTTGTTACACAGTAAGAGATTGCTGAATATTTTCCATTCATAAAATACCCCTATGGGTATTGCTGCCACCACCTCTACCAATATTCTCGTTTTTAAAGATTACAGAAGTTTGTTAATTGTATTAACATTAGATTGCCAGTGTACATTTTGCTCTACCTATGATTTTATTAGCCCGTCGATTTACAATGGATATATATGGTGGCTCTAAAAGACGTGTTGGCTACTTTTATAATTCCTGTGTATTTCTAACGTACAAAATCAATGTACCTAGATCAGTGGTACTTTTGCTTCTAAGAAATTTCCATTTATCTGAAATTGTTATACAGTTTACTGTATCAAATAAAAAAAATTAAATATTACAGGTCATTTTCTAACTGTTCCAGATAAACTATTTAGCATAGGGGGCTATTTACTTAGTGAGGCTGTAGGCTACCTCTACTTTCAGGTATGTAGATGAGCCATAGGTAATAAACCTGAAATAAATAAAAACAATTATTATAATATAAATGTTCCAAAAAGTAAACAATATTACTTACATGTTTATTTATATTATTTCATTTGATTTTATTACTGCTCTTATGTATTGAAGTAAATGCTTCAATTTTATTGGTATTTGCCTTCTACAAAGAATTGTTTTATGATTGATCACATAGCATTTTGTACAAGAGCAATAAGCATTTTCCTCAAAATGCTGAGAACAAACATAACAGATTTTAGCTAAAAATAATTTCCAAACAATTTGATTAATGGTTTGTAAACACTGTTTAAGTTAAGTGCTAGAAATTCCTAGGAGACTTGAAAAATAAAAATCATTTGGAATACAACAATAGGAACATAATTAAAGTAGTTACTGTTACTTACCAATGGAAAGATTTAACATAAAATCACCAAGTAAAGCAAGGTTTTCAATATATTCATCTTTGTTAATATATTTGTAAAGTGTAGGTTCGTAGGGGACTGACTCTGGGTAAATATTATGACATAACCACTAAAACCACAGGATAAATAACAATACTAAAACTAATTCGCCAAGATGTAGGCAACACATAATAGGTGTTAAAAATAGCCGAGTTTTCTATCTCCTTTGAAAAGACACTGCGCAGTACGACCATTCTCCGTATAGTAAGAGAAAATCGAAGTATGTGCTTGTAATGAATAGAAAATTTAGTAGGTATATTACTCAGCAATACTTGAGTACCCACCTACTAGTTGTTAGACTCTTAAAATGGATATGATATTATTACCATATTGCAGAAAATGATTGTTGGTGAAGTGATGATACTACTCAGGTTACAGGATTAGATAACTTGGGAATAATTATAGGAAAGTTTAGAATGGGTTAAAATATTAAAATATAACAGGATTAGATTATTAAAATATGTTTATTAAACAGCAGAAAAGAAGAACAGTACACTAGAAATGCAGTACACTTGCATGATGGACAAAGAAATAAAAAATGCATGTAAAGGAAAATGTAGTGCTTAACTGTTAGTCTTGATGAAGGAAATATCAATTAAGATTAAAGAATCGCAGGGCTACAACAGCATCGGAATGGGACGTTTAGACGCAGCCGTTTTAACGCGGCCGTTTCGACGTGACCGTTTCGACGCGAGGACATTTTGACGCCGGGCCGTTTCGACGCCAAATGTAATTTTTTTTAAATAATAATTCATTATGTCTATTTTTTATAGATCTATTATTTATATGATATTGGGGTAATTTATCTTGTTCTTTATATATTCGCAGTAAGCATTGATAGCTGTAGTAAATATATAACCACTAGCTGGTATATATTCTTATTTCTACTAAAGGCATGAACAATTAATTCCTAAAAATAAGGCACCTAAGAAGATTTTTATTGAATTCTCCTACCCAATAAACAGCAAACTACAAATGTACGAATGATTGGTAGGGTGAGACATTTACAGCCAGCTGCAAATCCGGAGAAGATTTCGTGCGATTTTGAACTGGTGCCACAAAAGCTTTCAAAGAAGCGTTTCCAAATGCAAAGTTGACAGGTTGTTTTTTCCATTTTGGTGAAATATAGGAAAAAATATTTGGCGTAAATGAATTTGCTGGGTCGATATAACACCGATGCTGATTTCAGTCTTCATGTATGAATGGTGACATCTTTTGCATTTGTTCCTAAAGAAGACATGGGTATTGCAATCGACCATTTATTTGGAGAATTATCTAACGAGTTGCAACCTCTAATAGAATGGTTTGAGGACTCATACGTAGGACGTCCTCAACGATAGGGTCGAAGACAGTGCAATCCACTGTTTTGGATCACATTGCGGTCTGTCTACAACTGCGTTTTAGAGGGTAAAGACAAAACGAACAACCACGCCGAAGCTGCACACAGACGACTTCAAAACGAAATGTTCATTGATCATCCAACGATATGGAAATTTATTGATGCACTTAAGAAGATGCACTTAGGAAGGGACTTTTATTATGAACAATTACTGTCAGGTCAGCACGCACCCGTTACAGAAAAGTGTCATAACACAAAATTTTTCAAAATTGTGTTTTTAGGGTATTATTACTGTTTTCATTGAGATCTACCAATTAGTAAAATTGACATATTTCTAACTAGCATAGTTTCCGCGCTACGCGCAGATGTGACTGTGGATTTTGCCGTTTCTGCGACAATCTTGCGCGGGAAGAGTGTCTTAAGTTAGTATGTGATTGACCATCGAGCAGTGAACACGCGCCAGCATGCCGCGAAACTGTCCCAATACAAAATACGACACTCTTCCTGATCAAGTTAAGTAATATAAACCTAATGTTGTAATACATATCTTTCATGACAGCGAAATTTCAATACGCAAGAGTGGCCTATTATGTGATATGACAGTGTTTTTGAATATATAATCGGTATTTGAGTCTGAGACTGCTGGGTTTCGAATCCCAGACCAGACCATGTGGATTTTTAATTAAATTGCATGGTTCGGTTTAGGATTTGATGTGTGGCGTATTAATAGAAATTCAATTTCTGTTGATATGAGATGCAGATTAAAAAAATTCGCCATACATTACCGTCTCGATGATGGTGGGTGAGGTTTTCCGGGTTTTCCTCACCTGTAAGTCAAATGGCACCATCAATCATCTTTAAGTCGCCCCGGAGCGCCACGGCAAATAATAATAATAGCCGTCCCTTTCCCCGGACAAGCTCAGCTTTTGGGGTTAAAATTCACTCGTAAGGGGGTGAATTAGGGAGAGTATTATTATTATTATTATTATTATTTGATGAAATCTCTTATTATCAAAGAGTCGTATTTTATTTTGTTTTAATTATTGACTTTGGCAGTTCGATTGTTAACAAATAACGGATAATATTAAAGTAATATTTTACTCCATTAATTGCACTGGCCAAAATAAAAATAAATATACAAGTGCAATGTTTTTGTACGCTGTGCAGAAACTGCCTAACATAAAAACAATCAATCACAAATTCTTAATATGCGGCCACACACAAAATGAAGAGGATTCGGCACATTCCCTTATGGAAAAAGCCGTTAAAAAGTATACTAAAAAAGTCCGATCTACACCTCTGCCACGTATACCGACATAATCAAGAATGCAAAGCCTAATAAGTCTTTTTTTGAGTTAATTGAAATGACCCAGACTGATTTTATTGACATTAAGAAATTACAAACTCAACTGGGATCAAACTTTGATACAACGACAACTGACGAAAAGCTCCAAACTTCACAATACAAAATTTGTAACTACGAAAAGGATATCCCATTATGCTTTTTCGTGCAAACCACCTACGATTGTGAAATCCCACCATAAAGTCGACGCTGCATCTACCAAGAAGACAAGAGCAAGTAAGGACAGCCAAGAAAAGAAGAAAATTACAAACATTCTCGAGAATGTTCAGCTCACTCCCGCATATGAACGAAAAATAGAGATACCTGCAAACAAGAAAAGCAACATAATGGACCTTATAAACGCAAACCAGATTCCAAAAACCCACGCACTTTACTACAGAAGTCTATTTGCTGAGTGAAGTAGTTCAAATTGTCCTATGAACTCCAAATTTGGCCCTTTTCAGTTATTTTTTGGAACTCAAATACTTTGTTTTGTTGTACCATTTTCAGTTACTGTATTTTGAGTTGTTTTGTTTTGTCATGTTCAGTTACTTTTGGTATTCAAACATTTTGTGTTGCCTTGTACTATTTTCAGTTATTTTTGTTATTAAAATATTGTTTTTGCTTTGGTCACATTGTATTCTTTGTATTATTGCCCTCTTACAGTATTTACAAATTAAAGATCATGTCAACTTGTTTTTAATGACTTAACCATTTTTTTTTTTTTAGTTATCCCACCAAAATTAATGGAAGACGTTATGATATAAAATGAGTTACATGAACTGTATCCATTATTATAGACTTCTTATATAATTTTTTTATTTGTATAAGCAGATTAAATTGTATCATTAAGATTTTCGATCAAATAAATGTCAGTCAGGAAAAGTGTCACAACAAGAACTAATGGCGACGTAACCCAGTGTAAAATAAAAATTATGATGAGGAGAATAACCATTCCTAATATTATTTGTTTTGACTTTGTTGCACATCATTCTGACATAGTAGCAGATCGCCGTAGCTTGAGTAAGAAAAAGAAAAAGTGCGCGCGTCAGTGCAAGACTGAAATTAACTCATTAGTCAGGATAACTATCACAACATATCAAAAAGGGTAATTTTAGGGGTTGGAATCAAAATTGACCAGATTTTATTTAATGGCTTCAAATAATAACTCAGGTTCTACCAAGGAACATGGCTATTATTAAAATTTTCTCTACAGTGTCAAAAAATGAGCCGACCAAATCTTTAAATGTCTCTACCATGAAACTAAGTTTTTTGTAATATGACAGTCTTCTGTAACAGGTGTGAGCAGCCTCCAGCTAAATTCAAAAACCATCGCGATTGTGACGAGAGGTTGTTAAAAATCGTTATCGATTATTAAAATATAAAATATAATTAAAATTAAAATAAGCATTTCAAATATTTTATTTGGTATGCATTATTACCTACCTAAAACAAAAATACAATTTACGTCGAAACAGCCGGGC
This sequence comes from Psylliodes chrysocephalus, assembly GCA_927349885.1. Classification (NCBI taxonomy): domain Eukaryota; kingdom Metazoa; phylum Arthropoda; class Insecta; order Coleoptera; family Chrysomelidae; genus Psylliodes; species Psylliodes chrysocephalus. The sequence goes on along the minus strand of OV651814.1, from coordinate 59,782,701 downwards.
GTCGAAACAACTGGCGTCGAAATGTCCTCGCGTCGAAACGGGCGTGTCGAAACGGCCGCGCCGAAATGGATGCGTCGAAATGTCCTATACCGCAACAGCATGGATGAGAACTATAACCCAAAAAGGTATAAATTATAATGGCGATAATGTATGGTCATCAGAAGGATGTTTACGTAATTTTTTTTTCCTTCAAATTTAAAGTAGCTAATATAATCTCTTGCAGTTTATCTACAAATTATCTGCATAAATTTATATTTCAATCAAAGATTATAAATGAAGATCTGCGACTAATATGAGAGGTGAGCAAATAGATGCAAATATGTTAATAGAGATGAACGGGAAATAAAGAAACCCACAACAAGCAATTCGTTAGCAGATTTAAGTTATAACATTATAGGTAGAACAGCACACTGAGAAAAACTGAAAAAAAGGTGAGAAATGCGAGGAAAAGCATTGTTTGTAAAAAGCCATTTGCTCTACTAGGAGCTATATACTGGATTGAAAATACTACTTTTTTGCACATATCGATTTTGCCTTAATTATTTCTCTTATCAGTGTAGAAATATTAACAGTAGGTATTCGGAATAGTTTACTAATATTACTATGTAAATAAAATAAAAATGACTAGAGGGAAATCATTCACAAAAACATTTATTTTACAATTCAAATTAATAATATACGATCAAGCCAATGAATTTTACGACGACGACATTATCAAAAATGATGTCCCGCTGAGTAGATGATGAATTAGTCAAGGAAATGAATCCGCAGCCACTGTGAGCGCTTCTCATTGAATAATAATTATTATAAATGTATAATTAGTTGTTTTGATTAATCCCAGCTTGGAAGGTTTATTTAAATTTTCGTCGTGTTTAGGGTTAATTTGAAAATACACTGAGAAAACCGAATAGACTATACATGTCCAAATAAAGTAGTATGTCGTTCAAAGTAAAGTCGGTGCAATCCGAATTTTAAAAAAATGCTAAACAAAGTACCTCTTCTAGTAGAGCAAGGCTGCCGATAATAAAGCAGTTCCTTAACTGTATCACCTATGGTTTTAATGGTGTCACGACAAAAAGACGCGGAAAAAAGGACGCGGAAAAAAGGACGCGGAAAAAAGGACGCGGGACAAAAGGACGCGGGACAAAAGGACGCAGAGCAAAAGAAATCCCTACAATTTTGAAGCCCTGCACTCAAAGAAAAATCTATACTTTTTCAAATGTTATAAGCATTTTTATATATTCCTTCTACAAAAAAAAATGTAATTTTGTACACCCTGTCTTATAAATATTTACTTTAGACCCCATGTTTTAGGTATTCCTGAATAATTTATTGTGGCAGGGGTAGAAAGGATTACTTTTTAAAAATATTTTAAAAATCTATAAGCTATAGTAAAAGAAAGAAAGCACTCGTTAGTAATCATTTATACCTGACAGCATTGTTTATTGCAAAATATGGTAATTTGTAATTAAAAAATTACATTTAACAGCAAACAGAAATTGGGAAATTATAAATTTAAAGTGAAAATAAAATCAATTAAAAGGCTCTTACGACAATGAGGGTTTCTAATACCTAGTATTAGAAAGCAAATTTTAGAAAGGGATTACAATTACACAGGTAATAATTAAAATATGAAAATAACCACAAACGGATTAAAAATTCGGGAGGTAATGATTAGAATGTAAAGAGGGGTAACTTTTCTTGGTATATATTTAGACTGTTATTGAAGAAAAAATATGCATTTTACAAATAGATTTTAGTCTGCTAAGATGGCATTAGTATTTGTGAAAAGTCAAAAAGGTAACAACATGTTACTTTATAATAGATTTCTTCACAAAAAGGAGCGAGTAATTGACGAAAAGACGATTTGGAAGTGTGCTACTTATAATAAGTGTAAATGTACAGGAAGAGTACATACAGTTGGGGATGAAATTATAAAGTATACAGAACACAATCACGTTGCGGACACGGCAAAGTGTGAAGCAAAAGAAGCTTGTAATCGGATGAAGGAAGTTGCACAACAACTTGAACTCTCCACCCAAGGTGTAGTTGCTAAAATATCTCGAGGACTTTCCTTAGCTACTACGGCACAACTTCCTTCAGTGTCGTCTTTAAAAAAAACTGTGCAAAGAGTTCGGAACGAGCTAAGAGGTACGCCCGCAAATCCAAGAAATTTAATAGAACTTGTGCTTCCTGAAGATTATAAAAGAACTACTGACGGTGAGCTGTTCCTATTATTTGATAGTGGTCCAGAAGAACAGCGTATTTTGTTATTTTCAACCCAAAGAAATTTAAGTTTTATGGAACAATGCGATCATTGGTATGCCGATGGAACATTTAAATCAGCTCCACCATTGTTTTCTCAAAAATACACAATTCATGGAGTGCGGTATAGTAATGTAATCCCGACCGTTTTTGCACTTCTCCCGAACAAAACACAAGAGACCTATACACGTGTTTTTCAACAATTAAAGGTGTTAAATCCGGGCCTGCGGCCTCTAACACTAATGATGTACTTTGAAAGAGCCGCAATGCACGCTGCACAAAGTTCCCAAATGTGAGAATCCGCGGATGTTTTTTTTTTTATTTCTCACAGTGTATGTGGCGCCATATTCAAAGTGCAGGATTATAACGCAGATATATTGAGAATTCTGACTTTGCTCTTCACCTAAGACAATTGACAGCTCTTGCATTTGTTCCAGAGAACCATGTAGGCAAAGTGTACGAGGAGTTACTCGATAGCGATTTTTATACACAAAATGAAGAACTGTTAGTGCCACTGATAAATTATTTTGAAGACACTTGGATAGGGAGATTAGATAGAAGAAGACATCGAAGACAACCCCTTTTTCCTGCAAATGTATGGAATTGTTACGATCTGGCAGACCAAGATATACCTCGAACTAATAATGCAGTCGAAGGATGGCACAACAGCTTTTCTTCTCTTCTGAACGCTGCTCATCCCAATATTTGGAAATTCATTGATTCCCTTAAAAAAGAATATAACTTAAATGTGTTCAAAATAGAGCGGTACATTGCGGGGAATTTACCTCCACGTATAAGAAAATATCAAGATACATCAAACAGGATAACAGCTATTGTTGTCGATTTTCCTAACAGGCCAAATTTAGAATATTTAAGAGGCATTGCTCACAATTTTCAGTTGCAAACTTAATATTTCTAGGATAAAATAATCACAAAAACAAACAAAAAAAAATACATAAAAATTTTAAACAAAAAATTACAAAAAAATACAAAAAAAAATTAAACAAAAAAATACAAAAAAAATTACAAAAAAAAATAAACAAAAAATTACGAAAAAAAATACAAAAAAATACAAAAAAAAATTAAACATTTAAACAAAAAATTACAAAAAAAAATCACATAAAAATAAAAATAAACTTGGAAAAACGCCAGCTTTAAGCTGCCAGTCCTAAGCCTGTGGATATTTTGTCACAGGCCAAATTTAGAATATATGAGAGGCATTGCTCACAATTTTCAGTTGCAAACTTTTTTTTTAACAACCCAAATGTCCAACTACAAACATATTCAAATAATGACATTTAAATAAAAAACTTACAGGCGTATTACAAAACTCCTCAATTTAATAAATAGGAAAACTACAATTGTTCTGCAAAACCAAGTTTGCATTGTCATTAAACTTAATTGTTTATGTCAATTAAAATAAACTATTTATAGTAATTCAATAAAATTATGCGTCCTTTTTTCCAGCATCCTTTTTTCCCCACGTCCTTTTGACCCGCGTCCTTTTTCCTCGCGTCCTTTTTTCCCGCGTCCTTCTTTCCGCGTCCTTTTGTCAGCGACCTTTTGTCGTATATCCGGTTTTAATATATCCCAGGAGCCATATGTGTATTATAATGAATGGTATATCTAACAATATATCAGTAGTATATCAAGGTTGGCAGGCGTACTGTGCGTCAGTTTTTGTATTTTTTTTTTTTTACTTAGAAATAAGTTTTAGCAACATCGAACTCTATTTTCACTTTTTTTATCTAAAAAGTAAGAAATCGAGTTTAAACTAGGAATTATTGGCATCAGTAGTGTACCCACACTGAATCTGACCTGGAAAAGCATTGTGATTGGTTGAAAAGGTTCATAGCAAAAATAGACACAGTAGATATAATATTTTTGCAACAAGAGTTTAAAGTTTTCACTCAAACAAAGAAATTGGTACAAAATAATAAAATGTCTCTGCCAAATGAGTTTCTTTAAATTTAACAAATTTAATATTTGAAATGAATAATAAAATTGTGTACCTACATGAATTTAAAACAAGTTAGAATTTATATTCAAACAATTTAAATTTCTTTTAACAAAATAATTATCTTAAACCAAATTTGCTTACAATAAACAAACAAATACGTTTATTTCATTCAAGAACATAACATATCCAATACCTAAGTTAGGTCATAAATATGATTTTTAAGTGTTCCAACATTAATCGCAGACATGGGGAAGTGAGGGTAAAGGCAGAAGTGCGAGGTGGGTGAAAATGGCTGCATTTGTCAAGATGTTAACATATATAGTTAATTATAATGTGTAGTAAATATTGACAAAAAATTTAAATATACAGGTAAACTGTACATTATTTAATTGAAACTCGTGATCTATAACAGAAAAAAAGTAAAAATTATATAAAAATAAACATTACTACGTAAATGATTATGCAATTTGTTTTTTGTGTAATCACATATATTTTTGAGTGCAATATTGTGGGTTGGCTCAGTATGGTTAGGGTCATGACTTTGAGATCAAAGGGCCTCGAGTTCGAATCCCGCCGCAGGCAGGGATTTTTATTTAGTTTAAAAAATTAAATCGACTATTCACTGTGAAGTTCTAATTAACAGTGCTGTTCCTAAAGCGGAGCTGGGAAAAAAAAAACAAAGCCTACCCAGAACACGAAGCTAATAACCTGAGTAATTGATGCAGGTAGTACCAAATTAAAAAATCTATTAATAGATAACACGGCAAGTCGTTAACATTGGTACGAACCGAAGTACAATATTGCATTATCCGTGAAATATAAATTTCTACCTTCTTACAATGCCACATTATACCCATAAAAAAATTAACAAAAGTTAAATATACGTTAAGAGCATTCATCAAACAAAAATAAAATGTCTAACTTTACAAAATAGCATAATGTCTGTACCTACATTAAAACCTGGTCTCACCACTTCCCTTATAATAGGTACTAAGGTGCCTGCAGACGTATCAGGTACATATTTAACGAAACCTTTTTTTTAAGTTACATCATAGATACTCAATATCCACTTCTCTCTCACAAGTCTGCCCCTGTTATATTTTCTTTTATTTATTGTGGACCCGTCTATTTGAACAACATGCCCAGGACCACCCATTAAAAAAAGCATCAGCTTGATTTGGTTGTAGTAATTTCCAACTAACAATGTCTCGATAATATCTGTACTGTTGGATAACCATTTCTCGACGGACATTTAGTAAATCCGCAGCACAATGCGAACGAATATCACATGCCCACAACCACCAGACAGCATCATCATAATTTCCAAGGTTGAAACAAAAACGACAATCCAATCAGCTATTATACTTGACTACAAAACTCAAATGCCGATGGACCAATTTGATGTCAATGAAAACCCCTTAAGCTTGTATGAACTGGGTTTCAAAACTACAAAATATTTCCCAAAATCCCTAAACCCGTATTTTCACAAACTATATTTAAGAAAAAAATCTAAAAAAAACCTACATGGAATGATTGGATAGGAACATAAATTAAGATTTTTCCTCCGACGACAATTAAATAATCACTTGCTTTTTCAACTGCTGAAAATCCACCGCTAACCAAGAAACTGGCCACGTTGTTCTCCCTGCATCTTTTACTTAAAAAGGCCGAGTGTGTTTAGAAAAGCATTCTTACCAAATCGATCATTTACCAGTATATATTAGAGTCTGCTTAGAAAATATTAGCCTAAGAGACAACAAAAACCGAATGTACAATAAAACAATACTGAGAATTGATCTCCTGACAAAACTCAATACAAAGTCTGCTCACGACGTTGGTTCTCGACGTTCGTGACGTCTTGAAGATGTACGCTAATATCCAAAAGATGTTTTAAAGGCGTCTATAGGACGTACATTGTTACAAAACAAGGCGTCTTTAGGACATCCAATTTTGTACGTCTTTACATCCAGTTTTGTACGTCTTTAAGACAAACCGTATTGGACGTGTCTAAGCCGTCTATTTACTTGATGGAAATTCGTTTAAAAAAATTAATAAATACTTGTCTACTATATTAATACTGTTTATTATACATTATTAAATTATTAAAAGTGACACATAGAGTAAATATTATTTTACAGTGTATCAATTTTAGCCAAAGCGTCTGTAACTAATGTCCCCGTAGCATAAAATTTTGTTGAAATATTGTTTTAAGGTGTTTTTCTAAAAAATAAGACATTATTAAAGTGAGGTTATGATATTTAAAGGCAAATAAATTAAAACTTACCGATTTTAAAGATAAAGTTTAATAGTTCAGGTCTACCACAGTTCCAATAATGACAAATAAATAATATAAAAAGACAATATATAAAAACACACAACCACAAAAAAGTAATGATAATGTCCACAGACAGAAGCTAAAAATATTATACAATGGCTGTCCCGAAAAGAAGGCAACCAGAGGAAGAACACGACTCGATACGCGGGTGCGAGATTATGCAATCAACCAATAACAATGACGATCATACATGCGCCGCGGACAGCGCCAAGTACGGTGTCGTGACGCCATATTCAAATATAACGAAAATTTAAAACGTTCTAAAAAAATCCCAACAAAGACGTTTTAAACATGTCCTGAGCAGGGCGTCTTAAAACCGTCCTTTTTGCGTACCAGGACGTTTGGACGAAAGTGAGACATGAACTAGACGTCTTTAATATGCAGTGTGCTATTGGATATTATTAAATTAAGCTGGTGAGAAAAATTATACATAAATGAAGATAAATTTATTACTAAACCTTAAATAATACTAATTTTAGAGGGTATAAATAAAAGTGTCGTTCTTTTTATATAAATTATTGTAGCTTGCCTGCAAGAGTATATTCTTACATAATCTTACATAATCTTACATAATCTTACATAATCTTATATAATCTTACATAATCTTACATAATCTTATATAATCTTACATAATCTTACATAATCTTACATAATCTTACATAATCTTACATAATCTTACATAATCTTACATAATCTTACATAATCTTAGATAATCTTACATAATCTTAGATAATCTTACATAATCTTACATAATCTTACATAATCTTACATAATCTTACATAATCTTACATAATCTTACATAATCTTACATAATCTTACATAATCTTACATAATCTTACATAATCTTACATAATCTTACATAATCTTACATAATCTTACATAATCTTACATAATCTTACATAATCTTACATAATCTTACATAATCTTACATAATCTTACATAATCTTACATAATCTTACATAATCTTACATAATCTTACATAATCTTACATAATCTTACATAATCTTACATAATCTTACGTAATCTTACATAATCTTACATAATCTTACATAATCTTACATAATCTTACATAATCTTACATAATCTTACATAATCTTACATAATCTTACATAATCTTACATAATCTTACATAATCTTACATAATCTTACGTAATCTTACATAATCTTACATAATCTTACATAATCTTACATAATCTTACATAATCTTACATAATCTTACATAATCTTACATAATCTTACATAATCTTACATAATCTTACATAATCTTACATAATCTTACATAGTCTTACATAATCTTACATAATCTTACATAATCTTACATAATCTTACATAATCTTACATAATCTTACATAATCTTACATAATCTTACATAATCTTACATAATCTTACATAATCTTACATAATCTTACATAATCTTACATAATCTTACATAATCTTACATAATCTTACATAATCTTACATAATCTTACATAATCTTACATAATCTTACATAATCTTACATAATCTTACATAATCTTACATAATCTTACATAATCTTACATAATCTTACATAATCTTACATAATCTTACATAATCTTACATAATCTTACATAATCTTACATAATCTTACATAATCTTACATAATCTTACATAATCTTACATAATCTTACATAATCTTACATAATCTTACATAATCTTACATAATCTTACATAATCTTACATAATCTTACATAATCTTACATAATCTTACATAATCTTACATAATATTACATAATCTTACATAATCTTACATAATCTTACATAATCTTACATAATCTTACATAATCTTACATAATCTTACATAATCTTACATAATCTTACATAATCTTACGTAATCTTACATAATCTTACATTTCTTTGTTTTTATTTTATAGTTTTGTACCATATTTACAGCTTAAATAATACTAATTTGGTATAATAACAAGAAGTCTTAGCGAAAGAGCCCTTTTTATATCTTTTAAGTTTTTGTTTAAGAACTTTGATTCGTCTTGTTTGTTCTTTATTCTTTTCTACCTGTTGTAAAAGTTGTCTTCTAAGCCGTTTTATACTAGCACTTTCTAGGATAGATTCCTTATTTGCAGTTCTATTTGAAGGGGGCTCAGCTTCCAAATGCAATGCTCTTCTTTTTAAGTCCTTCAAATAATCAATAATTACGGTAATGTTTTGAATTATACACAAAAGGGTTGCCAAATTCTTAAAAGTCCATAACCTTATAATGAAAAGTAATTAAAAAAGGGGTACAATAAGCCTAGAGCTTCAGTACAAGTGGGCTTTGAACCACGCCCTAATTCAGATGATGAATTAAAAAAATATATATGTTTAATTATGTTTATTAGTATACCTAAGCACCTTTTTCGGATGCATGTATTTAGGGAATTCAGGAAATATAGTGGGAACTGCTCCATTTAGTAAACGTCCCATAAAAAAAGGTCTTTCAAAATGTTTTGAACACAATCTATCATTTGGCGTAGGCATCCAATTTGCAATTGTCGTTGCCTGGATCCAAAGATTTTTTGCTGGATCCACAGGAAATCTAAAATAAAACAACAAATAAACATTGCTGCAATTAAATAAAAAGCAAAAGTAAATTAATATTTAATAAAAGTTAATATTTAAAATTGTACGACACGCCACTGGAAAAAATTACTTGTTTGGCCATTTTAATATCATTAATTACCTAAATATCAATGAAAAGCATAAAATAAACAAACTTGGTAGGTAAAATTTATTACTTTGGAGTGAGACATGTACAATATGTAAATACCAAGTTGTATAACACCAAATAAAATGAAAAATATAAGAAAATATATAAAGATGTTTAACATTTACCTGCGAAAAGTAACATCTGCTTCTTTCTTGCCGCTATAATTTTTACACTGGTATGCCACACAATAAACCATTGTAATAAACCAATTATTAAATTTCTTTAATTCAAAAATCAGAAATAAACGCGAACAAAAACTTTGGTGTCACCGAAATGCTTAGCACCAAAATAATGGCGGCCAATAGATAATTGGCACAGATTACTACGTGTGCTCGATATACTTGTTACGCGTCCTCTCTTTATTACCTAATCTAAGTGACAGACCCAAAGGGTTGCCATATCTAAACTGTCAGTTCCCACTTGTCAGAAGTTTAACAGGTCGTTAGAATGTCTAATTATTACCACATGCAATTATTCATGTGAATAGTTTTATTGTATTCTTTCTATAATAAAGAAAATCCTTTTCTACTAAAATTTTCTTATTTGCCGTGATTATTAATTTTTATTTACTTCTTAGTTAGGTACTTAGATGTAAGACAACTAAAGGAGTTTTTCTTGATTCGGTGCTGTTTTTTAAAAATTCTATTTTATACAAAAATTTTCAATTCTGCTATCAATTGAGTATATATTTTTATATTCGAATAACTATAGCCTAGACAACGTATATTTTCTCTGATGTAATATGCATTAGAAAATATGTACAAAGATGTATTAAGGTGTGTATATTACCTGCCAATTTCCACTAGCCATTCTTGCTAAACTAGATCATAAAAATATATTTTTATATTATTCTCGAACTATTAGATTAATATCTCATAGCTGATTATATTTACGTGCTCATTATTTGAAAACGTGTGTAATAAGTATGCATGTCAGTTAGTTCCAATAAAGCATTCTTTATTACTTATAATAAATGTTACTCATAACATAAATACATGGTAAGGTTTTGTAATTAATAATTTGTTCATAATTTAATTAATTATATAAACAAGAGGTATTCTATAGAATGCTAGTTGAAATTTTAAATTAATTTTTAATTTATTTTCGTCATAATATGGATATACGGACAACCATCGCACAACAATGCATTAAGACTAAAACCAAAGTGGTAATTAAAATAATTTAAATTATGATTGGTGGAGAAAGGTTAATAATAATAATAATTTTTATTGACCTTTGAAAACAAATAATACAAATTCCATTTTACATACATATTCCTTATAAATATCCATTTATGTTAACAAGAAAGAAGGTCAATAGACCCTTTGCTCAGCATAAGCTATTCTTCCTCAAAGGCCTGAGTACCGAGAAAAAAAATAAAAAATTATTAATTTGCCTGCTTAAGAGCGGAGATACCTAGGAACGTAGATAACACAGATAATGATTGAAGTTATTTATGTAAAGGTTTTAGCTTTGCTATCCAAATTTGTTTTTTTAAATTTAAATTTGTGCTTACATTAAACATTTTATAAATTTTCATATTTTAAAACTCCTAGATTACCTAATTTCTACATTCATAAATTTTAAATGTCTTTAATTCTATTATAATTCTAAATTCCTAAATTCCTAAATTCCTAAATTCCTAAATTCCTAAATTCCTAAATTCCTAAATTCCTAAATTCCTAAATTCCTAAATTCCTAAATTCCTAAATTCCTAAATTCCTAAATTCCTAAATTCCTAAATTCCTAAATTCCTAAATTCCTAAATTCCTAAATTCCTAAATTCCTAAATTCCTAAATTCCTAAATTCCTAAATTCCTAAATTCCTAAATTCCTAAATTCCTAAATTCCTAAATTCCTAAATTCCTAAATTCCTAAATTCCTAAATTCCTAAATTCCTAAATTCCTAAATTCCTAAATTCCTAAATTCCTAAATTCCTAAATTCCTAAATTCCTAAATTCCTAAATTCCTAAATTCCTAAATTCCTAAATTCCTAAATTCCTAAATTCCTAAATTCCTAAATTCCTAAATTCCTAAATTCCTAAATTCCTAAATTCCTAAATTCCTAAATTCCTAAATTCCTAAATTCCTAAATTCCTAAATTCCTAAATTCCTAAATTCCTAAATTCCTAAATTCCTAAATTCCTAAATTCCTAAATTCCTAAATTCCTAAATTCCTAAATTCCTAAATTCCTAAATTCCTAAATTCCTAAATTCCTAAATTCCTAAATTCCTAAATTCCTAAATTCCTAAATTCCTAAATTCCTAAATTCCTAAATTCCTAAATTCCTAAATTCCTAAATTCCTAAATTCCTAAATTCCTAAATTCCTAAATTCCTAAATTCCTAAATTCCTAAATTCCTAAATTCCTAAATTCCTAAATTCCTAAATTCCTAAATTCCTAAATTCCTAAATTCCTAAATTCCTAAATTCCTAAATTCCTAAATTCCTAAATTCCTAAATTCCTAAATTCCTAAATTCCTAAATTCCTAAATTCCTAAAATCCTAAAATCCTAAATTCCTAAATTCCTAAATTCCTAAATTCCTAAATTCCTAAATTCCTAAATTCCTAAATTCCTAAATTCCTAAATTCCTAAATTCCTAAATTCCTAAATTCCTAAATTCCTAAATTCCTAAATTCCTAAATTCCTAAATTCCTAAATTCCTAAATTCCTAAATTCCTAAATTCCTAAATTCCTAAATTCCTAAATTCCTAAATTCCTAAATTCCTAAATTCCTAAATTCCTAAATTCCTAAATTCCTAAATTCCTAAATTCCTAAATTCCTAAATTCCTAAATTCCTAAATTCCTAAATTCCTAAATTCCTAAATTCCTAAATTCCTAAATTCCTAAATTCCTAAATTCCTAAATTCCTAAATTCCCAAATTCCTAAATTCCTAAATTCCTAAATTCCTAAATTCCTAAATTCCTAAATTCCTAAATTCCTAAATTCCTAAATTCCTAAATTCCTAAATTCCTAAATTCCTAAATTCCTAAATTCCTAAATTCCTAAATTCCTAAATTCCTAAATTCCTAAATTCCTAAATTCCTAAATTCCTAAATTCCTAAATTCCTAAATTCCTAAATTCCTAAATTCCTAAATTCCTAAATTCCTAAATTCCTAAATTCCTAAATTCCTAAATTCCTAAATTCCTAAATTCCTAAATTCCTAAATTCCTAAATTCCTAAATTCCTAAATTCCTAAATTCCTAAATTCCTAAATTCCTAAATTCCTGAGTTACTAAATTAAATTACTGAATTCCAAAATTTCTGCATTGGTCATTGAAAATATTCACGAATAGACGCCTCTTGAAAGAGGTAATAGAAAGGTTTTTTTAGGGAATCTGTAACATTGTTATATTCTTTCGATATCTGATATGAGTAACTGTTCTTAAACTGCTGTGTATTGTGTTTTGGTACATCAATTTTATTTTTCATTCGAGTATGCTTGTTATGAATATCTGTGCGGAAGATAATTTTGTTATAAAGGTATGGTGGACATTTTTTCATTATTGTTTTGTGAAACAGGGTTAGTGCATACGGTTTTCTGCGATTTCGCATATTTAACCACTTAGCTGTTTTAGAGTATGAGAAATCCTTTCAAATGTCTACACTAGCGAAAATGGAAGCATTGTCGGAAACTAATATCCGAGGTTATCCATGAAGAGAAAAAATTTCTTGTAACAGATTAATAGTTTTCCCTGAAGTAGGCGCATCACGTAAAATTTTTATTTCAGCACATCTTGATTTTGCATCAACAACAACTAAATATTAATTTCCTTGAAACGGTCTGGCGTAATATATGTCGATACGATCCCAATTATCCAAAAGTACATCCCAATGGTGTAACTGTACCTTAGATGGAGAATTATGAACTGCAGCACAGGAGTAACATGACATTTAACATTTAACAATCTTCTCGATGTCTGTATCGATATTCTTTCAATAACAGTATCTTCTGGCTAGTTGTTTTATTTTGGTTATACCTATATGAATGCTATAAGGTTTGGAAAGAAATATAGGTTAAAGATTAGCTGGAATTACCAGTCTTTGACCTCTAAACAAAATGTGATCTTGTTTTGTAAGATCGCTATAAATTTTATTGTTTGATTTTAAATCATGTATAATTTTAGACAAATCTGGATCACATTTAATTGCTGAACGGATATTTTCATATGTCAAATTATATGAGGCAAAATTGTTGAACAACAAAGTTGATTTACCTCCTCGTTTAAAAATTTATCCATTGATCAAGATTTATCCATTTGTATGATCAGACGATTTTTTAAATTCAACTTCATTGTCAAATCCAGATAAGAATGAGGCATACCTCAGAAGTCTAGAAGATATCATATCTGGAAGTTTTTCATTTTGATGAAAAATTCTACAGTGAACTATTGTCAGTTACAATTTTAAACTTACGACCAAAAAGATACATATAAAAATGATTAACAGAAAACATAATTGCTAATGCTTCACGGTCTGACTACAATTTCGTTATTCTATACAAATCCTATAGGTTTTTGAACATTATCGATGAGATGCGAAAGAATTCCAGCAGCTCCTGTAGGACTAGCATCACAGGCTAAAATTAAGAGTAAATTCGGATGATATAGAACTCGAACTTGATCACTTGCTATTTCTTGTTTAATGTTTATAAAAGCAAATTCACAGGAATAATTCCAATCAATTTTTTTATTTTTTTGTAGAAGCTTTCTTAAAGGATATGTTTTAGTAGACATTTAATGAATAAATCTACTATAATATGTAACCATTTCAAGAAATCTTCTAACTCCATCAACATTTACTGGCTGTGGTACCTCCAGGATGGCTTGAACTTTTTTGGACATTTTGATATTTCGTTATTCTTAATAACATGCCCAAGGTACTCAACACTGGTCTCGAAAAATGTACATTTCCTGGAATTTAGGTGAAGATCAAAATCTTATAGTTTTTGAAAATATGCATTCAGGTTTATTTGACATTCCCCCTTGAACTATAATGTCATCAAAATAAGAATCAGTTTTGGGTAAATCAGATAGTATTTGATCAATGATTTTGTTGAATTCACAAGGTGCAGTTTTGATACCAAAGGAAAGACGGTGCATTCGATATGTTCCTTGATGAGTTGTAGATGTAGATGAAGATATGCTTTGAACAAATCAAGTCGACAGAAATATGTTGAACCTTTTAAACTGTTTAGTATATCTTCAATTTTTCTAATTGGATAATTCGGTGAGACTAATCTATCATTAACTCCAATTTTATAATCTACATATCGGCTTTAGGAATTACAACTAAGAGTGATCCCCAATCACTATTGTCAACTTTAGATATAATACCTGCAGCTTCTAGGATATCCAGTTTCTTTTTTACCTTGTCTCGCAACGCGTAAGGGATATCTCTATACTTGTAAAAAACTAGTTTTGCATTTGGACGTAATTGTAATGAGATTTTAAACTTTGGTACCAATCCAATTTCCTGTTCGAACATTTTTGGAAATCTAGCGACTATTTCATTTTCATTCATTGTATTTGTACAAAGCTGATTTGTGTCAATTTGTTGTAGATTGATATTTAAGTGCCGAATCCACATACGCCCTAATAAAGGTTTGGAATTGTCTGGAACAACATAAAATTCTTCCTTCGAAAATTTATTCTGATATTGAACAGAAACATTTGCTTTTCCCATTGGGTAAAATACATTTTTCGTAAGCAAAGTCTTTCTAGTTTAATGTTTGAATTTAATGCATTTTAACTTGATTCTGGTAACAAAGTAAATCCTGCCCCTAAATCTACTTCAAATTTCTGATGTTTTCCTTCGATGAAGACTGTAGCAAAAAATTTCTTCGAATCAGTATTTGTTCGATTTTCAAAAATATCAAAAATTTTGTTGACACCAAATATTTCTTCCATATCTGATTCATCTTCTGGTTGATCTTGAATATAATTCGTATCTGCCGTTGATCTATTTTTGTTCGCTAATAAAGTTGCAATGCAAACTTTTTTGAGATGCCCTGTTTTTTCGCAGTCTCTACATTTTAATTTATTCTGATCTGTTTTACATTCTTTTACCATATGATTGTCTTTACCACATCTAATACAACATTGATCGATTTCTAAATTTTTGAAATTATTCTTTGACTTTGACTTTCTCATACGATTTCGAACGGTTTTGATTTCGTGAATTTTTTCTAGATGAATAATTCATTTTAATAACGTTACTAGAAACACTGTTGGATGAAAAGCTTGACTGTCTATTTTTGAAGCCTCGATAGCTAATGCCTTTGAAACAAAATCGTCAAAAGTTGTTCCACTTCATTGAAATAATTTTTCGCGAATTGAATCATCACGTGTACCTCTAATAAATTGTGCTCTTAGAACTATATCAGCAATACTTGTCTTGCAATGGCATGGTGAAATAAAATCACAGTTTATGTTGTCTTACTTCAAAGTAGTAACGAATTCTTTGATTTTCTAGCTGATATGTAGATAAAAATTTGTGTTGTGATACAAGAACATTTTTCTTTGGGCACAAGTGATTTTGTAAAGTTGTAAATCTAGATATTCGACATCATTAGGCATCTTAGGAGCTAATAGGGCAGTTAAAATGAGTGAGTAGAAAAACCTATTGAATTCAGTAATAATTGTGCCGCATACTGTTTGTCATTGAATACATTTTTCAGTTATAGTTTTCAAAGCGTTGCATATAAGTGTTGAAATCTTCTTTCTGGTCTTTCAAAAGGATGTAGTAGTACCTTGGGATTAATCGAAGTAGTTGATACGTTATCTTGAGGTTGTTGAAACTGATGGAGAATAGCAGTTAGAAATTTCTGAAATTGATCTTGATTCATGCTTAAAATTATCTGGAGGAATATCTGAAGAATTAATAGATGAATTGCTTTTCAACGTCGCTAAATATTTAAATGTAAATATTTGAATAATAAAGAGGTGAAAACTAATATTGAAAATCTGACATCTTTATTTATTATTGATAACATCAAAATCTAATCTAGTAACTATACTACAAGTATTAGGGATATAACACATCTATCTACCAGAATTCTTTTATTGCCTACTTGTAAGCCATGTGATTTCGCCGAGATGACACAGCTTTAGAATTTTGGAAGACTTCTATATCTTTTCCACTAGGACCTTTATCGGTTGAGTATTTTTCTTCAAATTTAGGACGATTTCCTCGTTCCCAATTACCAAAATCTCATTTGGAAGGTCTATGATAAACTTATTTTGCCTAATGTCCATACCAAGGATACACTGATCGTTAATATCGGCCACCAGAAATAAGTGTTCTATCAAGGTATTACCAATCTATATGGTAGCTGATATATCTTCTAGAACAGGAGTAGTGTGCCCTGTAACTGTTTCCCAAACCAAGCTTCTTCGAATTGGTAGCAGTTTTCGATGCAGGATCCCTTTTCGAATGAAAAACTTGTTTGTACCAGTATCTATGATAAAGGCGAATTATTGGATGTCGATATATCCCTTGACCAATAACTTTTGTTCGTTTTTATTTAAAGTGTAAGTTTAAATTTTGGAGCCCTCAGTAACAGCCGGTGCCTGCTCCGTAGTGTCTACCTTTTCGTCTTCCCAATTTTTGCCAGGTGTGCATGACCGGCTTCTTCGGCAGGTATATTTACTGTAATTATTTCTTGTCGGACTTTGTGACGGGCCTCATAACCCGATTCTCGATATATAGAACGAGCCCTGCTTCAACAGGTTTCTTGAAGGTGTCCTATTCTTCCACAATTGAAGCATCTTCTGCTCCCATTTTGGCTGTTTCGTTGCATATTTTGCAGGATGTTTAAGATTTGTGAGAGAGTAGGTTGAAGAATAGTATTAGTAGTGGCCTCTTTACTTTACTGGAATCTAATTTCTCTTAATTTTGTGCGAGAAGATCCAGATATGATTTTTACCTCTTCATATTCCCAGGTGCTTCAATCAGTGTTTCACACAACGTCTTGTGATGTTGTAGCCGAAAAGCTTGCTGCATTTTTACATCTTGTAGTCCATCAATAAATGCCTGTATGCCGATTTGTTCTAGAAAATCTTTGGGTGTCTGTGGATAGGCCAGATGCAGCAATCTTTTTATATCGGCCTCCAATTACTGTAGATTCTCATCATATTTCTGACCATGAACCTTTAGCTGGCTTTGGAATACGTTTCAAATGCTACTGGCCATACCTTGTCTTTAAAGCTTGGACTAAAAATGAACTGTAAAACGGGTGTTGCCTGTCTTCGCAACGACACTACCAATAAAGTCGTTATTTCTTTCTCGGCCCAGTCATTGGCTCTAGATGTAGTTTCAAATTGGACTCGATACGTTTCCCATGTTGTCTGAGCATCAAACGTGGGTGGAAAGGTCTTGCTAGTATAGTTTTGTGAAACTGGGTTTCGAGTGTGGATTTGTTTGGTTATAGATGAATACGAGGTACCCAGGGTTTTCAGCTTCAGTGTTGCTTACCGAAGCTTGGCTATGAATTTCAGTTTTAATTTGTCTTACCAACTATACTTTTTTTTTCTCGTTTCTTGTTGTTTTAAATTATCTTGTTGTTGCTCTAAATTAGTTTTTAAATTCTCTTGTTGTTGTGCTAACAGTGGTGCCCAAACTAGGGGACACAGAGCAATATTAAGAAGAGGGGCACACGAGGAACCTGTACTACTAATACAAATGTTTAGCTTTAAAACAATATGAAATCTGATGTGTCCAACACATGACTTTCCTATCTAGTTATTACAGGCGTTTTCCGGTTATTTTGTACAACCTATTGCAGCACCTCCATAAATGTTTAGAGGATAAAATAAATATATACATTTTCCACATACATCTACCTCGAAACATTTTTCTATAGATATTCATTGAAAATGAAAATACTGAAAAATTTAAATTTAGCACTTTTCCTACAATTTTTCCATTACGGTCCATTTTAGAAAAATCATGTATAAACAAAAATTATAGAGATCGATATCGAACAACTTTTATTTCAACAATTTTCATAAAAATCGGAATTTTGCACATTTTGTCAAATTTCTCGAATACGGACCATTTCAGGTAATTTTGACATAAAACTAAAATTATAGATAATAATATTAGAAATAACTTTTATTTAAATATTTTTTTTCTCCAAACATAAATAACAGATATATTCCATAAAATATAAAAACGGCCCCCCTAAAGTACCCCCCAGATGTTCCGACTTTGTCTAAAATCTAATCATTTCACGTCAGGCCGAAATAAAACTTAAGTTTAAAATTTAATGTTTTTTTCTTTATCCGTTTTTGAATTTTCTTCAAATTCCGAAATTTACACATTTTCTCAAATATCTCGAATACGGTCCATTTTAGAGAAATTATGTATAAAATAAAAATTATAGAGAATTATATTACAAACAACTTTTGTTTGAACAATTTTTATAAAAAAATATTTTTTTACATTTTGTTAAATTTCTCGAATACGGACCATTTTCGGAAAATTTTGTATAGAAAAAAAATTTAGATAATAATATAAGAAGTAACTTTTATTTGAAGAATTTTCTTCCCCAAACGTAAATAACAGATCTATTCCATAAAATATAGAAATGACCACTCATAAAGTACCCCCCCCCCCAGATGTTCCGACACTGACCAAAATCTAATCAGCACATTGGACGCTGAAACAAAGCTTAAGTTTGAAATTTGGTGTTTTTCTGTGTATCGGTTCATGAGTTATGCGACACACACACACACACACACACACACACACACACACACACACACACACACACACACACACACACACACACACACACACACACACACACACACACACACACACACACACACACACACACACACACACACACACACACACACACACACACACACACACACACACACACACACACACACACACACACACACACACACACACACACACACACACACACACACACACACACACACACACACACACACACACACACACACACACACACACACACACACACACACACACACACACACACACACACACACACACACACACACACACACACACACACACACACACACACACACACACACACACACACACACACACACACACACACACACACACACACACACACACACACACACACACACACACACACACACACACACACACACACACACACACACACACACACACACACACACACACACACACACACACACACACACACACACACACACACACACACACACACACACACACACACACACACACACACACACACACACACACACACACACACACACACACACACACACACACACACACACACACACACACACACACACACACACACACACACACACACACACACACACACACACACACACACACACACACACACACACACACACACACACACACACACACACACACACACACACACACACACACACACACACACACACACACACACACACACACACACACACACACACACACACACACACACACACACACACACACACACACACACACACACACACACACACACACACACACACACACACACACACACACACACACACACACACACACACACACACACACACACACACACACACACACACACACACACACACACACACACACACACACACACACACACACACACACACACACACACACACACACACACACACACACACACACACACACACACACACACACACACACACACACACACACACACACACACACACACACACACACACACACACACACACACACACACACACACACACACACACACACACACACATTGCATGCTCACTTCTTTATTTTAAAAAGGGATTGCCATAGAAAAATGTTTGGAAACCACTGTGCTAAGAGATCTTGATTGAAGTTTTCTTGAATTTGTAGCAAACTATTCATAATTTCAACCTCTGATTTTCTTGGCCTCTGCTTTTCTTGGCCTCTGCTTCTTACCTTTTTCTTCGTTTTTTCTACGCCTTTCCTTTTCTCTTTTTTCTCCTTTCTGTGCCTTTCTTTTTCCAATTTTCGTCTTTCTCTCTACTTTTCCATCTTAAAAAAACATGTTGGGAGACCAGATGGATACTAGTATTTACCAAGAACAGAATACTTAGATAACTTTTAGTTTAGATTTTACCGCTATCACCAAATATTACACTGGTTCTTGGTAAACTCAATTTATTTCCAAACTCAAACTTTAACGAAACAACTATTAACATTGATACAAAATTTGCCATAAATCAAAAAACGCCTTTAAATTTTTTGTTCAGATTTGGTGACCAATATGCTCTTAAAATGATGACATAAACTAACTCTTGAAAATGTCTACCAATGGCACGCTATCGAGGTAGTGCCAATTTTTCTCCCTATTTTTTACACCTCTAGGAAAAATATTTTTTTTTTTTATTTTTTTTCTGTTTATTTTTAGTTAAAATAGTAAGAATATTTTATACTAAAATAAACAGTCCTTGCATCTAAACAAAAGTCAGCATGTACTTCGATAATTTATAATGACAATGACTCAATATTTCTAAATTCTTATGTAGTAAGTACGTGTCAAATTTTTATTAGTTCATATATTTGGTAGATCAAATTTGAAAAAAATGCTTAAAGACGATGTTGTTTTTTGCCAAATTTTTAGTTTTGATTTAAAACATTTAACACCCTGTATCTCTTTAAGAAAATTGTTTAAGGGTGCATGTTTCTATATCAAAATTCATCAATTTACGAAAGCTCTCGGTGTTGCAATAATTTTAAAAGTAATTAGTTTGTACTCTACTTTTAAAAGTAATTAAAGTACAAAAAGTAATTAAAACTGCCCAAAGTAGTTAACATTCGGTAATTAACTACTTTTTTAACTATTATGTTGAATATTTGAAAGTGACATAAAATATAATCGAGTACAACTAAAGCCACTTTTTAAGTCGTTCTGACTTCTACTAGGTACTCAAACTAAACAAGCAGATTTTTTTATTCTTGCTTATTTCCCAACGAAATCTTTATTCGTAAGAAATACAGAATGCTGTGATAGTCTTCATCTAGCCAATGAAAGAGGATGTACCTACTTCAAAAAAACAATACAAAAGAATTTGAATTAATTTCAATTCAAATTCAATAGATGTAATTATTAACGTTTTGGCTCTTTTATCAGCTAAGTTGTGACTTACAGTCGACAGCTAATCGTGATACTCCAAACAATGCCTGAAGATTATCTCAAGAAAATTGTATACGAAACCAGAAGTCGACAATGATAATATTCGTAATTAATGGACGCTGCGAGTAATTTGTAAGGCCATAGAACAATAGATGACACAATTCTTAATATTCTAATTAATAGTTTTAGATCTACTTATTTAAAACGTGAGATTGTGATGATTCAATTTTACCCTCTTAATGGCATTGAAAGGTCACATTTTGAATATTAAATCGACCGAGACTTGTAATTTTTTAATGTTACAGGTAGTAATTTCGTATCACTATCCGATCTTAATGAGATAATAAGTAATTGAAAAATGAAATCAATGCCGATGTGCCTATAAAAAAATATTGACCATGTACGAGGGTCGATCAAAAGAGTTTTGTCTTTCTCCATGCTCGTTTATAAGGTAACAATATAAGGGCACTAATGTGAAAAATCTTTGGCTTTCACGAATATAATTTCGTAATCCTTTGTTCCTTTTTTCTTTAATAACAATTTTAGTAAACATTATAAATACTTCTATACTCAATCGTGAATAGCTGACACTTGTTATTTTGAATCTTAGAATCTTACATAAAAAACGGTTAGAGAATTCTAAGACATTAAAAAATTGAAAGTAATTTCCAATTTGTCTAAGTATAATTTATTTACAATTTATTTACAATTTATTTACAATTTATTTACAATTTATTTACAATTTATTTACAATTTATTTACAATTTATTTACAATTTATTTACAATTTATTTACAATTTATTTACAATTTATTTACAATTTATTTACAATTTATTTACAATTTATTTACAATTTATTTACAATTTATTTACAATTTATTTACAATTTATTTACAATTTATTTACAATTTATTTACAATTTATTTACAATTTATTTACAATTTATTTACAATTTATTTACAATTTATTTACAATTTATTTACAATTTATTTACAATTTATTTACAATTTATTTACAATTTATTTACAATTTATTTACAATTTATTTACAATTTATTTACAATTTATTTACAATTTATTTACAATTTATTTACAATTTATTTACAATTTATTTACAATTTATTTACAATTTATTTACAATTTATTTACAATTTATTTACAATTTATTTACAATTTATTTACAATTTATTTACAATTTATTTACAATTTATTTACAATTTATTTACAATTTATTTACAATTTATTTACAATTTATTTACAATTTATTTACAATTTATTTACAATTTATTTACAATTTATTTACAATTTATTTACAATTTATTTACAATTTATTTACAATTTATTTACAATTTATTTACAATTTATTTACAATTTATTTACAATTTATTTACAATTTATTTACAATTTATTTACAATTTATTTACAATTTATTTACAATTTATTTACAATTTATTTACAATTTATTTACAATTTATTTACAATTTATTTACAATTTATTTACAATTTATTTACAATTTATTTACAATTTATTTACAATTTATTTACAATTTATTTACAATTTATTTACAATTTATTTACAATTTATTTACAATTTATTTACAATTTATTTACAATTTATTTACAATTTATTTACAATTTATTTACAATTTATTTACAATTTATTTACAATTTATTTACAATTTATTTACAATTTATTTACAATTTATTTACAATTTATTTACAATTTATTTACAATTTATTTACAATTTATTTACAATTTATTTACAATTTATTTACAATTTATTTACAATTTATTTACAATTTATTTACAATTTATTTACAATTTATTTACAATTTATTTACAATTTATTTACAATTTATTTACAATTTATTTACAATTTATTTACAATTTATTTACAATTTATTTACAATTTATTTACAATTTATTTACAATTTATTTACAATTTATTTACAATTTATTTACAATTTATTTACAATTTATTTACAATTTATTTACAATTTATTTACAATTTATTTACAATTTATTTACAATTTATTTACAATTTATTTACAATTTATTTACAATTTATTTACAATTTATTGTAGATGTGGTAAATCATCTTTGTGTTTTTTTTTATTTAATATGGAGACATCAGCGGCAGGTATGTGTTAAATTTTCATAATTATTACTTAGTAAATTTGTAATTATGGTGAATGAGAGGTGTATGAGAGGGTCTTTGGAACGGTTTCGGGTCGAAGCTGCCCCCTTTAGGCCGACTTACTTTAGTTTTCCTGCGGCGTGTTGTCTTCAGTTATTGAGACCCTAGGGCGTTTACATGAACTGCCTACATGTCCCAGTTCACCGCAATTCCTGCATCTGATGGTCTTAGTCTTCATCTTTTTATCAGTATAGCTCTTCATTATGTTAACTAGTTGGTCGAGTTTATCTTCTACATTTTTTTTTTCTTTACAGTCCTCACTTTACTGTATCATCTAGAAGCATGCGTAGCTACCTTATACTCTAAAGCAGCAGATAAAACATCGACCAATGTTTTTTGGCGGGCCAAGCGGAGAATCTCGTGGTCCCGGTTGCCACTAACAAATATTTGGACTGCCAAACATTCCATCATGTTTTTCGGAGCTGATGGGTAAGCAAATTGCACCTACCTGGCAATATCTACTTGCCAATATTCCTGAAGAGTCTCGTTTCTGTTTGCGATTCTTTTTCTGTGACTAGTATAAATGCTCCAAGTATTCGTGGCCATATCGCATGGTTAGTCTCTTTTTGAGTTATTTAAAATCATGCGTATCTTCTACAGGTATTGACTGAAGAACATCTAAAGCTTCTTCTCGAAAGGCGATGGTCAAATTTACTGCCTTCTCTCGTTCAGATTATTCGTTTGCTCTGGCAGCTGTTTCGAACTGTTTAAGGTAGTTCATCCATGACATATTCCCGTCAAAAGTTCGGGCTTAAACACGAACAAAATTTATAGCTGCTTCCAATTTCAACTTTGACTCTACCTCATGGCCCTTTATTTCACCGTCCTTGGCTGGTTCTGCATGTTTTGTATCTTCTTTTCCATCCGTTTTATTTTCTCCTCAACGAAAGACATTATTTTCATCTCAACGGAAGATACTCTTTCTTCTAAAGAAGAAATTTATTTTCCAAATCAGAAGAAATTTCGGTTTTTAAAAAAGATATGCCAGAAGACATATTTTCTTCTAAGGAAGAAACTTTACTGTCTAAAAAAGAAATACCTGAAGAAACTTTACTTTCTAAGAAGGAAATATCTGAAGAAACTTTACTTTCTAAGGAGGAATTGTCTGAAGAAACTTTAGTTTCTAATGAGGAAATGTTAGAAAAAATATCGGTTTTCATAAAAGATATATCAGATGAAACTTTGGTTTCCATGGAAAACATTTTACTTTCCAAAGAAGAAATTATAGAAGACGCATCATCAGGAAATATGTACGTTTCCAGATCCAAACCTTCACTTTTAAATCACACACTTTTTTAGCCATTATTGTCCACTATTTATTTACTGTTCCACTTCTAACACCAATGTAACGATAGTTTATTTAATTTACAGTTTATTTATTTAAAACACACTATTTGCAATGTATTTATGACGTACTAATTATTTTATATTATACTTAGGCACTAACTCACAATTCTAATTTATTTATTACAATTTATCTTTTCAGTCCAATACTTTATTCTAAACTAACCCGTCCGTCGACAAATCACGCTATTTATACCAAGTCCAACTCTGTACGTGAAGCTTCTAGCCGATTGGGAATGTCCTAGAATTTCATCTCTATGACTCAACGGCACATACCGCTTGTGCTGGTATTTTCTCGAGAAGCAGTGCGTTTGTCTCTATACGTCAGCGGTGAGTCGGGTGGCAGGCTTGGAAGTCGCTTGCTTAGACAGGGTTGGCTCCGCGTCACAGTAGGTATATCTAATATTCAAATTTATAGGTCTTGAAAAATATTTGTTATACACCTTATTGTTAATTTACCCAAACAGATTACTCAACCATTTATATAACAATTGCAAATAACTCAAAAAATACTCACTAAAACATATTCAGAAAAATAAATTTTTAAATGAAGATTTTATGTACCCCGTAAATAATAATATAGGCACCCACACCTGAAATTTCTTAATCTGACAGATTTATTACTCCACGAATCTACTATAACAAGTTCTTACCTGCCCTGAAAGTACTAGTCATTTAAATAAGTTCTCATTTATAGCGTTCTCATTTTAGCGTAATTATTTATTTATCAGTTACTGTACTATGCCTAACTTTATCATTGCTCAAAATAAAATTAAATAAATTGAAATAAAGAGAAGATTACTGCTATTATTTTATATAGTTTTACACTGTGTGAAACTTAATATTTAATAGGTAAACATAAAAAACCCTCATTTTCATTCAACCAACAAGTTCAATATTCCTTAACTTTTTAGTTTTCATACAAATTAAAGAAATTAATAACTTAATCTGACCACATCGTTTTTTTCACGTTTCACTTAGAAAAATTGGAAACGTGCAGAGACGGTCACGTCTTCGGTCTTTCAATAAATATTTAATAAAACCCGAACCGCTAATTTTCACGTTGTTGATCGCCAAAATTGCTTGTGGAACGATAAGTAAATAAAATATAATGAAATGACTCTCCTTTCGATTTCGGAATGATTTGAGCGAAAACACCGGAAGAAGTATCGACATCGACAGTGATTGCTAATGATGATTTACTTTCTTTCAACTGCGTTGTTGGTCAGCAGTTACCGTTTGTATTAAAATCACAACTGCGTGTGGTTTATTAAGGCTCAGTGCTACTTAGAAATTAAATTAAATTTATATGTAAGAACACATGGTATTTATATTTATATTTAATTTTTGGATGTTGCATGAACTGCCCAAAAGTTCCACTAATTCTTGTAAGGGTAGTTGGACCAGTAGACGTTTCAGAGTTAGTTCCGAATACCGAGTTTCTCATCACAGTGATTACATTTTGGTTCGGGGCTTTTTTGGAATAATTAGGAATGAGTTAAGAGTTAATCAAGTGTGACATATTGTCTAGAGAAGAAAGAAGTGCAGTAATTTGCAGAACGTAGTACAGGTTCAAGAGGTAGATATTTTATTTATACCAGCCCAGACAGCACACTAAATCCTTTGGATATCTACTGGACATCCCAATATCCACTGAATGTCCAGTCCATGGTGGATATCTATTTTATATCCATGAGATGTAATTTACACACATGCAAATGTCCATAAATAATAGTAATTATATAACAAATTATTAAAAAATTACGCCATTGTGGCTAAAGTACCGTTTAAATATTTAAAATTAATTTTTGTTCAAGGTGTATTCAATATCCCATGGATATCCACTAAATATATCAAAGTCTAGGCACAAACGCAAACCATGATTGATATCCACTAGATGTAATTTATGGATATAATATGTACCTAAATATCGGAAAATATGTGAATTGATTTAATAATTATTAAATTACTTAAATATTATGCCATGTGATAACTAAGAAAGTGTATAGCTATGGTTTACAGAAATTTAAAATTAGTAAGTTGTATTCAATATCCCACAGATATCTGCTAGATAAATAATATTAGCAATGAGCGCGAGCGCAGGCGCGGATATTTTCTGCCCTCACAAGTGACATCGGCCATTTTATAGTTTGTTTTCATTTTGTTTGTGTCGTGTGCATGAGTTTTATTGAATAATTTTAAATTAAAAGGAGATAAGTAAGCTTTAAAACCTGAATTTATTAGTGTAAAAGATTGATAGACTTTAGTTAAATAAGACAATGGTTAAGTTTACGTAATTAAGATTATTAAGTAAGTAGTATGCAATGTGCGTTAAAATCCGTGTCCTCTTTAGGTAATTCACAGCTAGAAATTCATGTTATTTTTACGATACTCTATTTTATTTTTTAATATAATTAAGATGGTTGTTATTTTACCTACCTTCATATAGGTATTTACTTATTTTGTGTGATTATTATTGTTGGTGATTGGGTTTAGTTTTTATTGTTTAATGGTTGTGATAATTAATTAGAAAGAGGTATTTTTCACTGGTTAAGGTAATCTTATTACATCTGCCTCGTATTCAATAGCATGCATGAAGAATTTAACAGGTAAGGCAAGGTTATGTTTAGCTGGACCAACAGTTTAGATAAATAAGTATAATATATACACAGATCCAGCCCTTTTAAATTATTAGTTGTTATTATATATTGCACAGGTGACACTCTGCACAAAAGGCTTTTTCTATACTTCATTTTCGTTTTGGGTACAGCTTGATTCAGGAGCATGCGTTCCATGGAAGTGAGAAAGCACCGCTTTCCTACACAAAATAAATATTTTTCAGTTTACAATGCATAAAATTAATAGTAAATTAGGTACTATATTTTCTCTGAAACATTACGTAAACTTCGTAAATGTACTAACAATTCATTGGTGTAATGTGCAAACGCATGCACCACCCATGAGAAAATTAATTGTGTAAACGCACACACCATATACTTCGAGTCCATCGGCGGAAGCGCGTCTTGAAAAAGCCGGCTCATCTTCCAATTGTTTTCGCTTCTTGTTATTGACCCTGCTTTGCCGCGACAGTAGTCAGTCTGTTTGGACCCGTGAAATACGGTCGAGAGGCAGCGATTTTTACGTCGCCTTACGTATATTGCAATTCGCACCGCGAATCAACATGTGAGGAAAATCGTAGACTTCAGATGGATTTCGGTTTCTTTTTCGTAGTTGTGTTTCTTTTTGTAAAAGGGAGGAACTATGCACTGTGTCTGTGAACAATAATAATGTGGTAAATTGTGTCTGTTTTGTGTGCTCTTTATTAAAAAAAGGATTTTCAAGTAGAAATTTTAAAGAGAAAACGGACATTATTAATTCTAGTATACTAAAGGATCCTATCAATTTAGAAACGAAAGTAGAAAAAAATCGGCAAAGAAATTTACCAGGCAATTTCACGTAGGATTCTATGAAAAGTATGAATGGTTAACCGGCTGCAAAACTTTGAAGAAATTTTTTTGCTGGCCTTGCCTACTTTTTAATTTAGACGAAACAACACATTGAAACTCAGTAGGTATTACAGACTTGCATAATTTTCACAAAAGTGTAAAACGACATGTAAATAGCAAATTTCATATAAGTGCTACAATTAAAGAAAAAACATTCGGGACCTATCGCATTGAACATAGTTTGGACCATCATTTAGAAATAAGCAAATTAATAATGAAAGGGTAAAAAAATAGGGACGTCTTACAACGATTAATAGATGTAACTTGTCTCCTGGAAGGGCATGAACTAAGTTTTAGGAGTCACAATGAAGCAAGTGGATCCGCCAATCGTGGAAATTACATGGACCTTCTAAGTTTTTTAGCAAAATACGATGATACCCTAAAAAATCATTTTATTGATTCGACGACTTTCCGGGATACCTCAAACAATCCAAAATGATTTAATTAAATGCACTGCCGACGTTGTGATGGATCACATTAAAAGTGAAATTAAAAAAGCACCTTTCGTATTAATTGCGCTTAATGAAACCACAGATGTAGCAAACTTAAGTCAATTATCCATTGTTGTGCGAAACGTATTGGATGGCATTCCTCAAAAGCGATTTTTAGAATTTTTTCACGAACTGCAGATGCATTGTTTAAAATTGTTTGTGACATTATTTCAAGTTTAGAATGTAGTTCTAAGCTTGTTGCCCAGAGCTACGATGGTGATGCCGTAATGCCTGTCCATTTAGGAGCCCTGCAAGCTAAAGTGAAATAGAAGTTTAAACATGCAATTTTCGTTCACTGTATAGCACATAGACTTAATTTGGTTTTATCACGAAGCATGGATAATATTAAAGATCGCAAAGTTTTCTTTTCGACGATTAGTGGTTTGGCTTCCTGCTTTTCAAAGTCATCGAAAAGAACTCGAGCTTTGGACATTCACGTTCAAAACAGATTTCCAAAAGTTGCTCCGACGCGATGGAACTACAATGGCCGTTTAGTGTAAACAGTGTTTCAATACTGCGATTCTTTGATATAATTTTTTCAAGACGTTTGGGATAATAAAGAAACATGGGATAATGAAACTGTTATTGCCGCTAAAGGTTATTTGCATTGGCTCAAACAAAACTTTGATTTTAATTTTTTGCTCAACATTTTTGCAGAAACTTTTCCTTTTACTGACATTTTATTCGACATTTTACAAAGTCAAATGACATTGGCTTTTGCATTAAACAAATTGATGATTTTAAAAATAAAATGAATAAAAAACGAGATCAGTTTGAACACTTTTGGAATAAGACTCAAAATATTGGCTTAGAACCTAAAAGAAAAAGAATTAGAATTAATAATGTCGGCAACAGAAAGACCTCCTATCATCGATTACACGCCGAAATTTTTTATATTTTACAAAAAATGAACTCTCGATTTCAAAACTTGAACGAATTAAAATTTGTTGAATTATGCATTTAATATTAGTAACTACGATTTATCAAAATTTCCATCGGAAGCTTTTAATTCGATAAAATTAAATTATGGAAATTTTTTCGATATTCCAGCATTTCCCAGTTAAGTATTGTTTATGAAACAACTGAAATTAGTGATAAAAAGACGTCCATCAATGTGTTAAATTTTCTTATAACAACTGGTTTAAATAAGTCCTTTGTGAAGTCGTCAAGTTGTGTGAACTAGTACTAACCATCCCAGCTTGAGCGAAGTTTTTCAGATTTAAAGCGCATTAAAAGTATTATACGAAATTCAACAAGTGAAGTTAGCCCTAATATTCATTGAAAAACAGCTTGTTAAACAGTTATCAGAAAATCCAAAATTTTACGACGATGTTATAGACAAATTTGCAGCCAATGAGGATAGGCGAATAGATATGTATAAATAAATGTCAACTGCTGTGTCAACTGTGCGAAAAATGCTGGAATAAAATAAAAAAAAAACTTTTTTTTTTACGTTTAAATAAACCAAGGAATCTTTTCAATGGTAAGTTTTTTAAAGCTTCTAGTATTAAACTAGGTAATAAAGTAATAGTAACACTTCAAAAATCTCAATTTCGAATATCCGTAGAACTGAGGAAAAAAAAAGCAAGATTTTAACAAAATGGTGAATGCGCCGTGAAAAATTTTCGTCTGCGGCGCTGTGCTTACTGGGCGGCTGTATTTTTATACAATCGCTTCCCCTTCCAAAAATGTCACCGCACAGCACTGGCTTGATTTAAAATATAGTTTCACTTTTTGAGGAATTCTACAACAGAGCGTCTTTTTTTTCAGGAAGAAAATTCCAGTTGAAATTGCGGCGTCAATATATAATGTGGGTGTATGTGTGATTAGGTTTAGGTTTTCCTTGGCTGCGGGTACTATGATCATTCGTCAGCTTTAATGTAATATGTATTTAATATAATACTATGTTTATACTATAGTTTACTTTTTTAAATATATTTAGCCTGCTTATAATATTTGTCTTTGTTTTACCTAACTATACTTAATATAACAACAATAAAGAATAAGATTTATTTGTAAGATGCTTATATGTTAGATAACTCGCGCGTTGTATTAAGTTTAAAACTTATTTCACATATTTATTGACATTTTGATTTTTTAGGCATGGTGTACAATATTTAATTGTAAAAAAAAATGTTCATACTTTTTCTACTCTACATGCTATACCTATGCTGTGTAGCGTCAAAAATAGGTAACACTAGAATAGTAAATCTTGTATAGGTGTATATACCAAATTAAAAATACAGGGCGTTCCGATGTTATGCAACTGAATTGCTGATTCTTTATATGGAATGTTTTTAGATTATGCAGTACATTGTTCCACTAATCTTTAAAAAAAAAAAAAATTAATGAAGAATTAAATACGACACCCTATAGGCATATAATTTTCGATATATTAAATATATCAAATAATGGATGTACACTGGATATGTTTAACGTCTATATCCATTGGTTACTTATGAACCTCTCCTAATGATATTCATTAGATATTTTGCTAAATATCCATAGAATATCTTCTATATCCTGGATATAGACGGACATTTGGATATCCATATTAGATCCACTGGATATCTATAATATCCTGTGGATATATTAGATATCCACAAAAGATATTTTGTGGATATCTCTGGGATTTCGTGTATTGTCTGGGAGATACCCATTAGATATTTTACTGGATATCTATAGGATATCTTTTATGTCTTTAATATAGACGGACGTTTGGATATCCATATTAGAACCACGGGATATCTATGGTATCCTGTGGATATATTGGATATCCACAAAAGATATTCTGTGAATATCTCTGGTATTTGGTGTGTTGTCTGGGAGGGATGGTATATCTAAGGGGGCCGCGATATAGGAGTCCATCTTGGACGCCCTTTTTTCGAAATAGTAGTCGCCAGGCTTGCCAATATGAGAAAATAAAATCACCATTTTTTTTTAAATAACATTTTCATTATAAAATGAGCATATTTTTTAGGATAAACTATTTCAATTTAATAAATTATTAATAATTTCACGTGTACATAGAATACGTCGTGAAAAGTAGATGACTTTCAATTTTGTGCTATTTTGGTTTGGTTTATTTTAAAAGGTAATTGAATAGATTAGGACAATTTTTTTTATAGATAAGGAATTGAGGATGCATAACAAATTATGGCTCTCTTTTTTAGAGCTCCAGTCCTTTAAGTCTATTTATTTTAGATCTTTTTAAATTGTTGGTAGGTATTATTCACTTCATTTGTATGGTTTTATTTATTTTGAATAATTTTGTGTAATATCTTTCGATTTGTTTTCTATACATTTTAGCATGTATTTGTTCGCGACATCTTAAAAAGGATTGCTTTGAAATACCTTTACAACCTGGCCAACATTTGAAACTGATTACATTTCTTACAGAAAATCTCCAGTAAAAAATTTCTGCATGCAGAATAACAGTTGCAAAGGTTAACAAAGCTGACAAAAGAAATGGACAAACCTTTTTCTAGCTTTTTTAATATTTCAGGGCAATAGTTATAACAGCAGACCACAAAAAGAATAACCAAAGTTTAGTAATCGAGCAAAAATATTTCAGTATCTCCAGAATTATAAACGTATGAAAACTATAATAGGAAACGTGTATGACTTCGAATAGAAAATTACCCAAATGAGCATGTATTACATTTAAAAATATATTTTTAATTAAAACTTTTGGGCTTCTATTTCGATATTAACCATATAGAAATACATATGCATTTTATAGTACCTATTAAGTAAGATTCGGATCAAATGTATTAACAATTTATAAATATTATTAAACCAATTTCAAATAACACCTGTTTTTTATTTAAATAAAACTACATATTTTTATTAAATACATAAATTAGTCTCAACCACACATCTTTTTGTTTATACTTCTAGTGGCAAAGTCTATATATAAAAGTGATTACTATTTCACAGTATTTCAAGTTTATTATTTAAGAAGACTAGTTACTACAAAATATGCTATTGTCGATAACTAATTTCTCTTTAGTAATGGTTTTGCATTTATCAACATTTTACAGCACTTTGTTTATATGAGACATCTATCTAGCTCTTAATTAAATCACATTTACAACATTTGAATCAAGTAATTACATTTTCATATTCAACTTATGTATATTCTTAATATTATTATTAGAACTTAGTCACTTTTTTTTAATTTGAATTTTTTGACTGTGGTAACAGAATTCATTCGCCAAACCACAGACTTAGTCACTTACAAATGTTGAAAAAGAGTGTCATAAAGGTAAAATTCGTTCTTCTATGATGTTGTCCATGCAATTTTAGGTTGTAAACGTTTTGTCCAATACCTATTTCACAATTTATTCGAAGCAACACTATGAAATATTTACAGCATTCAGTTTTGAGATGAGTGCAGTCACAATGCAGTTTCAGAGATAATTTTCACATAAACACTTCTTATCACAGCACAAACGCATGTACCAATCCTTCCTCCATACATATACCTATTCATGTAACATTAAAATAAAGTGGAAATAAATTGCATAATATGGTATATAAAAAAGCACAAAATATTTTTAGTTTTAATTCTACTACGAGGAAAACAGTGGTTTATTCCATTTGTACCATATTGACATTATTATGCACGTTAAAAGTAGATCTGTCTCTGTTTTTATCATACTATTACGGCAGGACAAACGATAACCGTGGATTTCGCCCATAGATATGGAGGATGCCAAACGAACATCAGAAAAGTATTGCCAACTTAAGCTGACTACTACTATTTCACCCCTAGCCTCAGTCACCCCCTCATCCATTTACTGGGTCTATGTCGCGACCCCCTTAGATATACCAGCCCTGATTTATACCTCATCTTTCAATGCTTATTTGTAGTTAAAATAAAAAATTTAATATGTACATCTGATCGGCCTAATAAAAGTTTTCGGTTAGAATTTATCATCTTTCCATGATTTTTACTCTAATAAATCTTTTCTTTTGCCAGATAAGTCAGACTTTATTTATTAATTACAGTATCGTATGAATTTGAATTGATTCAGAATTTTGTATTAGCATATAATAAAGGCGGGGAATGCCCACGGTTCGTAGGCAATACGGTGGCCTCTTCCGTCCGTTGCTAAGGAAGGGTGTGAGGTCACGGAATGAAAAATCAAGCTGGCAGAAAATAATCCACTGCGATTCGTACATTAGTTTTTTTAAATAATCTAATATTTTATTAAAATTTAGTGGTGTTTATATTTTTATTTTTGGACTATAAACCTGTGTTGGAGTTTTTATAAAATCGGTAATTTGATTTTTTGAAAGACAAGCTACAAAACGGCATGGAAAAATCATGTAATGATTTCCATCAAATTTCTAATAAATTACTTTTATTTCAATCATAAAGAGAAATATTATTGTGTGAATGGCTTATTTTAAACAGTTTGAATTAGGCTACGGCCTCCGAGCTGAATTCGGATCATATTTTGTTTATGTCCCGAAATATTTTGAATTTTTAGCAAGCCTTGAGCGAGTCGTAGTTTTGGTGTTGGCAAACGATTTTTTACTTTTTATACACAAAAATGGTTAAAAGAAATAACGGGACTGAGCCTAAACTGAAATTAAAGGCTACTGGTAAGATTTTAAAGTAATTATTCTGCAAATATCATTTACTCTTATTAAATTAATTGCAGCTTTGTCAACCCTACAAGTGTAGGGTTAAGTAAAAAAAGATGATATGATTTCTTACAAACATTAAAAACAACGAAGAGCAAAAAAGTCAAAGGGCTTTATTAAAAAAACATTCCTTTTTTTAAAAGGGGTTTGCTACAGGAAGTTTTTAGTAAAAAGTACATACACACAAATCATTTTAAAGAAGAAAACAAGGGTCTTTTGGAGTTGAGAAGATATTTCTAAAGCATTCACGAGAAGATATTTGAGAAAAAGGTGCTATCTTTACCTCAGAAATACTCTAAAGTATCCCTTGCTGGGAATTTCAACTTTAGAAAAGTGCGCTACTAAAATAGATATATGGTCTTTTGGATATTTTATTTGAATACTCTACGTATATGTAATGTTAAATCTTCTCTATGAATTTTATGTAAATATATAAACACAATAGATAAAACTGTTCTCTAATTTCGTTCCTTTATTTATAGATTATTATAATAAAACTCGGTTCTTGTTGTTTTTTCTTTTTTGAGTATATTATACATTCATACATCCTAGAAACTGATAAAATATATTTTTAAATATACATTGTATGTTTCTCCTTCAATAATGAAAGTTCTTTTAGTAAAGCCCTTTCTCTTCCTTGTGTTTAATATTTATAAGAAACCATCTCGTCTGCTTTTAAATGTAGGGTGGATATAGTTGCAATTAATTTATTAATAGTGAATGATATTTTCAGAATAATACTCTCAAATCTTACCATTAGCCTTTAAGGTAGTTCACTCGCGACAGTCGTACACAAAAATATCGCCCCATAGTGAATACCAACCGTTCGAGATTCTTAAATCTAAAGAAAGGTTATTTTTGTAACAGACTGTACACACAACACATGTGATCCTATATACAAATATGGTATTATATCGCGTAAAATCCATCCGGCAACGTCGCAAATATATTGTGAAACGTCAGCTGTATTCCTAAAGGAAAATAAATGTAAATATCAAAATGTTTCATTGTCAGGATCAATTAATTGCCAGATAAAGGAAAATTTGTTAAGCAGAACGTCCTCAACAAACGCAAAAAATCAATTTTGGCTATGAATAATGCAAAAAAATTGAGAAAGGAAACCCCAAGCTTGAAAAATAACTTGTGCAGTGGTCGCATCGTGAAATTACTAGAGTTGGGAGAACATTTAAAATGTTGCTGGTGTGAACGAGTTCTTTCTCTTGAAAATATTACAAATGAAACGGCCTTTATTAAATTTTAAATGTTAAATGTAATGAATGTAATATTGAAACTATAGTACCTACGGACAAAGTTCATGCAACAAAAAGTGAAGTTAAGCTTTCAGATGTCAACACTAAAGCAGTTCTAGGTAAATTTAAAAAATACATAAGTATTTATGTTTATAATTTTTTTATTATAATTAATATAATTTTATTTATTTAAAGGTGCTGTCCATTATTCAGGGTTTGGTCAAACTGCTTTAAATAAATTTCTTGCTGTCATGAACGACATCATCAATACTACAGAAAATCATTACTTTTATTTGTATTTTTTTATGACTTCCTCATTCTAATAAGTTAAAATTTTAAATTACTTTATATTCATTTTTTTGTGTAACTGTATTTTATTTTGAAGGCATGTTTAAATAAAATTATATTTATCTTTTGCATATTTATTTAATTTTGAAGACATGTTTGAATACAATTAAATTTAAATTGTTAAATCATATCAACCTTAAGTATAAACAACGTCCCTTCCCAGAATGCCTCGATAAATTGATAAACTTGACCTGTCCGCGGCAATAAAAAGGTTGGGAAGCACTGCTCTAACAGACATTTGAATTAACGGGCGTTGAGTGTATCGATTACAACGTTGCCAAGTTGTAATCACAATACGCCACTATGCGTCGACTGCATTAAAAACATTTTTATTTTAAAAATCTATATTTCTTTATCAAAACGGTAAAAAAATTCAGCGTTTTTTTAGAAAATTTTATAACTTCTTGATTTACATTACATTAGTTTTTAAAAAATATGGTAAGAACCGTTTTCGAGATATCTTAGAATAAATGCAATGATTGTGTACATGACAGGGCTTCAAGAGTGTTAATTATGCACATTTTGATTGTTAATATCTCGTTTTACAGACGGTCAAAAAAAAATTTTTTTTAGGTACATAAAAGACACTTTGATTAACCTCATATTTCAATTTTATTGAATTCTAAAGAAAGGCCGTTTTACGAGTGAACTACCTTAATTTCAGTTTAGGCTAAGTTCCTTAATTTCTTCTAAAAAATTTTGTGTATATAAAAATTAAAAATTGTTTGGCTACTGCAACACCTATGGCTTGTTCCAGGTTGGCCAAAATTTTAAAATATTTCGAGACATAAACAAAGTATGATCCGAATTCAGCTCGGAGGCCATACCCTAATTCAACATGTTTAAAACAAACCATTCACACAATATTTCTCTTTATATTTCAAATAAATAGTAATTCATTTGAAATTTGATGGAAATCATTACATGCTTTTTCCTTGCCGTTTCGTACCTCCTCTATCAAAAAATCAAACTACCGATATTATAAAAACTCTAACACCAGAACAAAGTTGAAAAATAAAAATATAAACATTACTAAATGACAATAAAATATTAGATTTTTAAAAAACCAATCTACCATACCAAGTAGAATATTTTCTAGTTGACTTTTTCATTCCGTGACGTCACTGCGTCCTTAGCAACCGTGATGAGGCCACCATGTTGTCTACGAACCGTGGCATAGAGTGACAGCGGTCAACACCTGCCACCGCTGTCACTCTAACCGCCTAAATATGGAAAAAATTATAAAAATTAGAAACTCAAATTTTAAAACAAAAATTAAATAATGGATGTATATTTTCATAATTCAAATGTTTTAAAAAACAAACATAAAAATTTACCAAGATAGGACACTACTAACTTTATTGTGAGGAAGGAACATGACTAATAAACTTTTTGAAAAATTATTGTGGTAAGAATAAGCACCGAAGATGGCGTTATGTCGAAAGCGCTTTGCAATTTAAATAAACAATTTTGCACGAGACACAATTTTTTTCTAATTGTTTTTAATTTGGATGTAAATTTAAAGTAAGTGAAAACATGGCATTTAAATATGACTCATAAAGTAGTGGAAATAGCTATACATTTAGGCATAAGCGCTGCGTGAGTAGATCGGCTCAAACCGTTCCCCCCAAGAGGGTATTGAATCTGTGATAATTCAGTTATAATTGTGGAATGATGTTAAGATTTGTCTAAGAAAACATTTTCTGAACTTGGCTGGAGGAACCCTTACTCTTCTAACTTTTCCCCAAATGATTTTATCACATTTTTTGTCTCTTGACAACTGTATGAGGCATAGACAGTTCCATCTCGAGGTGATATAACTTAATGCAGCCCGTCAAATTTTTATTTAAAATCCGTTGACTTCTACATTACCGGCATTCAAAAATTGGTGTCACTACTTTCGAAAAAGTCGTTAAGTTTGATGACAATTATTTCGAAGAATAATGGTGTATTACTGGTTTGTAATAAATTTTTATATTTTACCATTAAAACCCGCGAACTTTTTTGGTTACTTGATATCTATTGTAGAAAAAAAAGGTTATAAAAATTTTAATTTGTAGTTCCTTATCTACATGTATAATCTCACAAAATACTTAAAATGGTTAATAAAATATTATGATTTAAACATTTGTGGTTATATAACATTTTTTATCATAAATACGCCAAATAATCATATATACTTAGGTTAGAGTTAGGTTTCTATAATAAAGGGCTAAAACAAGTAACACTTACTACATGTTCATAAATTAGGTCTTTAATTACAAATAATGTACGTAAGTTTTGCATAGAGGAAGCAAAGATCAGTTAAAGCTTCTCGTTATTTCTTAACCTTCATTCACATCGTTAGTACCTGCACTATCCAAATATATTGAATTTAATATATAACCTACTAAAAGTACCAATAAAATTGTGTCTACTTGGTTAAATAAGTTTCGATTGTTCCGATGCCAACCTTCGGGCCATCAACGTCGCTCAAACAGTAGCTAGAGGGTTAAAGGCTTACAAAATTCCCGGAAATAGTAGACTAATTAAAGAGGTGCCAAGTGGGATCCTATAATGGCCAAACTATATTCTCATTTCTCCACAAACCCAGTAAATGAGGAAAGAAATAAAATAGAAACCTCTAATTTAGGTTCCTCAATAATAAATTTATCAAAAAAATATTTTCAATGTTTAACCCTTAAATTATTATGAAAGAAACTAATCTATAAATATACCCAATATGTTTGTCATCAAATAAATTCAAAATAAATGTTCAAGAACTAATTTATAAAAAAAAACAATGTTCAAACGCTTTATTGTTCAAAGTTATTGTTCAATTACTTTACCAAAAAGATTTATCTTACATCTTTTATGATGAATTCATGACTAAATACACTAAATATCTAGAGAAAGTAATAAATTAAGTCATATATGTCATATGCATAAACACAAAAGTGTAACTCTATCAATAGATGACACGGCAAGTCGTTAGCATCGGTACCAAGGCAAAGGACAAAAAGCGCAAAATTTCAAGTAGAATATTACAATCCGTCCAATATTAATTTCTACCTTTTTACAGTATACCCATAAAATAAATAAAAAGCATTCATAAAAAAATAGAAGTTAGGGTGTCACCAATAACATCTGTGAAAAATCAGTGAACTAGTGGGCCAGGTTTTTAATAAATCAGGGGATTAAGTTCAGTGAACTAGTAAACCGGTATACGGTGATCCCACGAGTGAATCCTTAAAATATAAATAAAATGTCTTAATCCAAAACTGACTTAAGTTGCCCGAACTATAAAATTGATTACCCCAAATAGTCATAAAATTTTTAAGCTGGTTTTAGAAACTATTTTGACTTGCCTTACAAAATTTTATAAAAATGTATTTACTTAATTTGTTTAATGTTGATCCCTGCATATATTATAAAGGATTAGTACATAAAACAAGTTACAGGTTACAAAGATGAATTTTTTAGATATTTTAATTCAAAACTATGCTTTGCTACAAAATAACAAGATACCTATGTATGAAAAGCATGTGGACTTTCTGGATTCACACCCCAAAAATTCAAGATTTCAACTTAAATTTCACCAAAAATAAAGTCGTCTAAGGTTTTTAGGCTAACTCGGTGTCTATTTGAAATGACTTGACGATTTTGTTTAATAACCTAATCACATAAAGCAAAAGAGCTAAATAGGAACTTATCACTTAAATTTAGTTCACAAAAAAACTGCCTAGGAAATGTCAAATTAACGCAAAAATAATATAATTATACTGGAAATAATATATAAGTAATAATAAACACACTCAAATCAAAGTTCCGAACACAAAAAGAAAATTTACATAATTAACCTTTAAGTACGTAGGCTTATGAAAATAGCATAAGTAGATATGTGGGGTGCTCACAACCCCCCATGAAAAAGACTTGTATTTGCACATTAATTTATTTTAATATTGTATTTTGACTAACAGAACAATAAATTTGAGTATTGTTTTCATAAGAAAAGTAATTTAACCATATCAAATAATACAATAAAACTCAATTTTTGCACGACATCCTATATTTGCACATGAAAGAAAAAAAAACATGATATTCGAAAAGCAAAATAAAAAAAAAACAGAATCATTTACTTTCAGATGAGTCCTTTACACTCTTTAAACAAGATTCACAAATGTGTTTCATGTGGGACATGCACAAGAATTTCTAACATTTGCAGCATGAACATTTTGTTTTTATGTCTTTTTTTCTCGTGCACACTACACATCTTCCAAAAGAACGGGTCGAAGTACTAGGCACTGGCTGTCTCTGCGTATCCGAAATCTTTGCAAACTTGGCTGCTTTAGATTTGAGAATATTGGTCATCAAAGCCCTTTTTTTTACTTGAGGTGTCACCAATGCTGGTCCTAACTCTCTGAGAATTTTTTCTCGATTGACTATCAAGTTAGCATTATTGGCCAGAAAATTACTTGGGAATTTATTCCTGCAATTACCAAAACTCTGAAGAAGATAGCGAGTGGCCAGCGTTTAGTCCTTCTTGCAACGGTATAAGTTGCCCACATCTTATCAACCGTATCAACGGCGCCTTTAGTCATGTTATAAAAAGTGATTATTTCTGGCTTTTTTTCACCTAAGGTGGTCGAATCAATTTCATTAGAGCCAGGATGCATTGTTAAAATAAGCAGTACATTTTTACTTTTCTTTGGAATGTACGAAAGTGCTGTTATTTGGTTCTTGTAGGCAAAAAGCATACTCTTTACTTCTCTTCTTCTAATATCAATCAATTCTCTAGGGAGCTGAGGCATATTTTTACGGAGCGTACCAACAAAGAGAATTCGTTTCCGCAAAAATTCTTCTGCAAGAGGAATAATAGTAAACCAGTTATCCAACGTAACGTTTCTACCCGAGTTAGCGATAGTCTCAGTTAGTCTATCAACTACATCTTTGGGGGAATTTAAAACAGAGTAAGGTCCCTCGGGTTGCTTGCCTGGATATATTTCCATCGGTAGCGTATACCAAGTTCTAATATCACAAAGAGTGAGTATTTTCAATCCATATCTCGCTGGTTTGCTTGGTATATATTGTCGGAAGGAACATTTTCCCCTAAAAGCAACTAATTTTTCATCAATTGTCGTGTATTCTGCCACTGTGTAAGACTTCTGAAAGTTTTGTATAAACGCAGTGAAAATTTCTCTCACAGAGGCTAGTTTGTCAAGTTTTTTCCGCTCAGTTCGATCGTTGATATCATCAAAACGAAGGCATCTGAGGATAAATAAAAATCTCTCCAGTGACATGGTAGCGTGAAATGCACCAATTTCTATTCCATCTGTTGCCCATAGATCTTCAAGATTTTCTTTACCTCCACGAAAAGAGCCAGCAAGATTGAGCAAACCAAAAACTGATGACATCTCTGTAATATCAGTCGAGCGAACTAGACTTTTGTTTTGATAATTAGAACTAACACTGTCGATATAAACGTTGGTATAGTTAGTAATCAAATCAATTATATCATCATTTTAAAAGATTTTTTAAATGTTCATGCTCTAAAAACAATGTATTTCTCTTTGGTACAGTCGTTATTAGTCTATGGTATTATAGGTTGGGGAGGAATACACGATAACTTTCTGAATGATGTTCATGTGGTGCAAAAATGGATTTTGCGTATTATCTATAACAAAGATATTCAATATTCTAGTAACTCCTTGTACAAGGAATTAAAAGTTTTTGATTTAAGACAATTATATTTTTTTAAAATTCTTCAATTTATAAAAACAAAAAAATTGTTTTGACATCACATGAACATCAGTATAATACACGACGAGTAGAATCTGTTTATTTTCCTCGTAGTGAAAAATCTATAGGACAACGTACATGCAATTATCTTGCACCAAGAATGTATATTTTAGTCCCAGAAGAGATACGAAATATACCGTCTTATAATGTATTCAAAAAACATCTAAGAAACTGGATTCTTCAAGAAGACCGAGAAGAATTTACTAATGTTATAAATAATTACCTATCGTAAACTATTATATTCATTATCCATACTTTTAATAACTGCACTGATTTTCCGATTAATTTCTTTAATTTCCTAAAATTTGTAATTTACTCACCCAATAATAGGACTTGTTCTTCTGATTACCACC
Organism: Psylliodes chrysocephalus; assembly: GCA_927349885.1. Taxonomy (NCBI): domain Eukaryota; kingdom Metazoa; phylum Arthropoda; class Insecta; order Coleoptera; family Chrysomelidae; genus Psylliodes; species Psylliodes chrysocephalus. The sequence continues at coordinate 59,740,322 of OV651814.1, read as the reverse complement.
TATTTCTCGATTATGTCCTCTATCTCGATTATGTCCTCTATCTCGATTATGTCCTCTATCTCGATTATATCCTCTATCTCGATTACGACCTTTCTCTTGAGTGTAACTAATTCCCGATTTTGACCCTTTTCCAAGTATTACATTATATAAATAATTTAATTTAATTTTTAACATTTTGTCTAAGATACAAAGAAACTGATCCATTGGGCTTATTCATTATTTATTAGGTCATATTATTATAGAATTATTTTTTGATTAAATTTTTTAGTAATACCTACCACGTACAAGCTGTCCATAACAGCTTTTGTGTAGTTCATGTTTACTTTGCTTATCTTTAAATGACATTTTTTATACATTGTATTTGTTTTATGTGAATAAACAACATTATTATCCAGCAGCCGATTAATACACTCTAAGGGCGACTTAGCATGTTTAGCAAGGGCGGCTCCAGGGCGAATTACCCATAGATATTCCCTTTTTAGCATATTTTTTTAAGTAAAAGGCTCATAAATCGTAAGAATTTTCTTCTCGGGGGGGAGGGGGGGCACGGCCCCAATGCCACCTCCCCCTGGAGCCGCCCTTGATGTTTAGCGTATAATTTGGTACCTGGAATATGTGTTATGATGTTTTGAGATCTTGTCCTCAGACTGGTAGGTCCTGAAGTCTTATTCCATATGGTTATTTTATCTTTTCCCAGCATAGTGTCTTAGTCTAATGTTTCAGATATTGGATCCGTATCTGAGATATTAGTCAGTTCATCTTAACTCTCCTCACCCTCCTCACAATATTCTGATTCACTATCCGAGTGTGCGCTGTGTGGCTGCTCGCTCTCACTTATCTGAATCTCTTCATCATTGTTATCGTCATCTATTGTATCCACGTAAGCACCGCCATCTTCTTCCGTGACTTCTAGAAATAACTTTCTGAGTCTTTCCTGTTCCTTCTCTTACGACATTTCACAATATATCAAGAGATTTTAACTCTGAAATCACGAAAAACACGACGTAATTACGCACAGCACCACACGACATAAATTCACTACAAAAGTAAACAAACGATCACGAGAGAGGTCCCAAGTAAACTTACAGATGCTATAGCATGTTGCTGAAGAGTACTGAGCAACACAGCGCTGTTGCCAATATTTTCACAGAAATACCAACTTATTCGTATTGTGGGGAGTTCAGGCCATCCCGTATACGTAATTAAAGGTTAAATCAAATAGCAATGTATAGTAGGATACTTTTATTTCAACATTATTTGGAAACTGGGGTAAATATATTTATAATTGATTATGCTATGCAAGGTGAGTGCTACTAACAGATTATTACGATAAGTATTAATATACCTATAAATTAGGTAGGTATAATAATATTTACGCTTTCCCACGAAATTCTGAGACAACTATACTTACCCCAATAGCAAAGTACTTGCGACAATATTTAATTAGGCAGGTAAATATTCGATTGTGATTAAGCAAGAAAATCGTTACTATACAATATTGGTACTTTTGTATATCGCCGCATATCGGTAGATAACTGCCGATATGCGGTATTAACAAACCTTTTCCACCAGACCAACCTAATTGAGAACATAAAATAAGAGTATGTTTGTTTATGTTATTTAGCTGAACAACTCTTGAGATATAATGGACAACATATGTATTGTAGCTATGTTGTGAAATTATGTTGTGAAAAACCGAAAGGGCTGTGGCATCCTTAAGCTTGTCCATGTAAAAATAATATTTGGACCCCTTACCTTTTTTCTGTAGTAAAATTACAACGCTTTTGACACAATGCTGTAGGGCAGTGTTTCTCAAACTTTTTTGGCGACGGAACCCTTTTGAAAAGCGAAATATTTGACGCAGCCCTAATTTTACTTTGCAACCACGGGGCATTTCTAGAACAGAAAAAAAACAAACAAGGTCCTCAAGCAAAGTCAGATCCTTTCTTAATGAAATCTAAAAAAAAAAAACAAAAGGTTCTTAAAGCAGGTCCTTCCTTTTGTAGCGAACTTCTTCATACTATTTTTTTTTATTATGACTATTATTTTCGCGGAGCCCCCACAGAGGCTTTGCGGAGCCCCAGCGCTTCGCGCAACACACTTTGAGAAACGCTGATCTATAAATTACAAAATTGTTAAAAATTTTAAGTAATCAAAAATAATATATTTGAAGAACTCACAGCAAAACGATGAATGTAATTTTTTTCGTAATGAGTTAAAAAGACGATAAAATAGCTGAGAGTCTGTAACATATGCTGAACTGGTTTACACAGTAATAAAAGTCATAAAAACAAAAATTAGGTACACAGCAGAAGCAATGTCACGGCAAAAACAAGATAAGGTCAGTGTACGATGTGCGTGAAGAAGAACCACAAAAAGAACACGTCACATGACGTTTTTTATATAATATTATCCAATAAATCTCAAGTAAAATGGCTACCAACTCATTATCCTACCTTAAGTGTATTTTGATTTCGAAATTTAAAATTCGATTTACAGAGTGATCTTTATCGTTTTTACTTTAGAATATTTATTTTCTGTACTGTAGTCATATTTTGTAATCATTTTTATATCCGAAATTAAATTGCTATTTTAACAATTACGGTTTTATATTACGTCCGATTTTAATAATTATTTTTTTATTTTGTTAAGAAAAAGATTTACTACAACTTGATAGTGATCGTTCAAAGAATAATGCAAGTTTGATAGTGTTAATTCTATATTAAAAGTTTTCAATTTTTTGGAAAATTTAATAAACTAATTTTTTTTTGGCGAGACAGGTCATTTTTTAAAAAAATATGTTAACCCAGGGCTAATGCCACTTATTATATTTGCACATAAAAAATTTAGGTATTATCTTTAAAATGGTGTCTTCTATGATTTAAACAAAATGTCTATTATTGATAAAAATTTCTTGCTATTATCAGCAGAGCAATAACTCTTCAGTAGATACTTTCACTAGTTAATTTACTTTGTATATAATACAAGCATAATAAATGTATTAGACACCAAAATGTGAGTCACATTCGAGACAATTGTCATGAGTAATTTTTAATTTTTATTTTTGAAATAAAAATGTTTATGAAAATCTACGAAGTTTGATTTTTCATTTAAACAATATGAATTTTCATCAAGTAAATGCCGAAACAATCAAGAAATTATATCTAATTGGAAATAAGATTATTATTATGTAGTGCAATAATTTGTTTACATAAAACATTAAATTTTAATAAAAAAAACTCACCATTTGACGTTCCAAGCATTTCTTTCCACTTCTCCATAATATACATTGTCTTCAGTAGATTTTACCGATTAAAACGCGTCCGGAAAATCTTCTATTCCCGACGACATTAACGATCATCGATCATATTCAATTCTATATCAACCCTTCGATACGTACATGTATATCTGGGTAGTATATCTGCAGCCTTGTCCATTTGATCTTGGAAAGTACATCCCAGGACGTACATTCTAAGAACAAACGTCTTTATTGTCAGAGGTGAAATGAACATGAGCTCAGACCATTGACATCGTGCTACCGATTAACTCGAACCGTTTGCGGCGATTTAAATTTTCATTACGGGAATTCGCTGAAAAGAAAAACAACAATTAGTTATGAGAAATTCTGAAACTTTCAAAAGAAAGAATAATTGTGGGTGTGTCATTTTATTATTTCTCTATAAAATAATAATAATACTATCATGCATTTTCAAATAAACTATAAGCGGTCGTGTCGAGAAAATTTTGTTTTATCACCGACCCTTCGTGATTTTTAATGAGGAATTTCATTCTGAACTGTTTAGCATGAATTTAGAAACACCCCCGTGTATATGTTCAAAATTATTCAATAAACTCTACATTTGAAAACTGTGCAAATATTAATAGTTTTAAAAACCATTCTAAATTTTTTTTCTAGAAAAATGTTTTTATTTAATAACTGAATTTTTATATTTTTAGGTTTTTAATCTGTTAAGAATTATAGCGTTTTTATATTTAGTATATATTGTTTCATTCTTTTATTATTCACTTTTGAGAAACCAAATATTTTAATATTAGTTCAAATTAGGCCATTTTACTATTTTTGAATGCATTGGATTTTAAGAACATTGATATTAAAGTAGTTAGGTTGGACCGAAAATTTTGAAAATCAATAGGGTTTTAAGTTAGAAGCAATTATTCAAGAAAATCAAGTCAATCGCATCTTTCTTTCTACAGTTATCATGCCGACACACATACGCCCAGATACCAGGCTAACTTTTTACATTTACAATAATCGGAAACGTAAAAAAAGTCTTACTGGGAATAAGAAAATTTTTTCGTCTGCACGAATGCAATACTGGGGCCTTATAGGAAGGGCCTCAGTAATTCCGATGTCCCTAATCTTATATGGAGCTTAATTCTTAAAAACAAACTTAAACATTAGACACAGTGATTAAATAATATTTAACGATATAGCAACGTTGCAAACTAAATTATTTTGGTTTATGTATGTTTTGTGGAAGAAAATATTGATAAAAAGTTAGGTTAAGTAGTCAAAATATCGCATTTTATTATAATATAAATGAAAAGAACAAACAAACATAATTTCCCATACTTAATTTTATTTAAAAATAGAGTATCTCATTACTAGAATTGCCTAACCAACAAAATTTCTAAAACAACCTTTTTTATATAATACTATTTGAAAATAATTACTCTGCGTGCCAAAGTTGCCTATTTCCTAAAATTATTTGTTTTTTGTGCCACCATCTACAGGGTATCCAGAAACGCTCTTCAAAGAATGAAACCACGAAATCTAGAGCTGATTTTTTGACGATTTAGCCTAAATGCTTCCTAAGGAAGCTAGAGCTCTTTGAAGATAACGCTCTAAAATCGGTTTAATTGAAATACCTTCAAAATGGATTTTTATTAAATGATATTATTCTCTACATTTATTTATTTGAATCTAACCAATCAAATTTCGTAAATAAGATTTTTTTAATGTAGTCATAAGCGGCTCGTTTGGGTGGGGTATTAGATATTTTTCTTTATTTTCTTTTTCTTTTAAAAATTCGCCATTTTGAAATCATATTTAAAAAGTTTTTTTATTTTTACACAAAAATGATGCTTTTATCTGAAGTCTCCATGACCATCCGTTTTCGAGAAAAAACGATTTAAACTTTTCATGTTTCCATTGACTAACAAATAAATTTCTAAATTAATTATGATAAGATGGCTGTGGAAAATAAACGAAATAACAATTATATAAATGTCAAATGACTGGCGTTTCATACCGTAAGTAAGTTTTGTGTTACTTATTGTTTAGAATTATCTTAATTTCTAAAATATTAAATGTTAAAAATGGTTCGGTTTAGTAATGAAAAATATGCTGAAATGCATTTAGTGTATGGTGAAATGCAATGTAACGCGCTGGCAGCGTCACGTAAGTGTGCCAAGAAATTTCCAAATAGGAGACATCCTGCTTCAAAAACATTTACAGTTCCTCATCAAAGACTTAGGGAAACAGGATCTGTAATTCCTAGTAACAACGAAACTGGTAGACATGCTGACGTATTCGAGGAATATAAGAATGATATTTTAATGGAAATCGAGGAAAACCCTGAAATTAGCTTAAGAAGATTAGCTGCAATGTATCCCAATATTTCTAAATCGTCTGTGTGGAATATTTTCCATCGGGAAAACTTGTACACATTTCATTTTAGAAAAGTTCAGGCTTTTAATGATGGTGATTTTCCTGCCACTGTGGCCTTTTCTATTTGGTTACGAATACAATCAAAATCATCACTTCTTTAAACATTTGTTTTCTGATGAAGCTATTTTCATAAGACATGAAATTTTTAATATGCATAATGCACATTACTACTCTTATGTTGGTGATAATTAGAGCTTGGATTAGAAGCAAAATACATATAAAGTGCATGAATGCATATTTAGAGCAGAATTTTATGTTGCATATCTAAACTAATTATGCATATCTTAAATAATAATGCATATCTAAAAATAAAATATTGCTTATTTATCATTATTTTGTAAACACAATATTTTTCAACTGTACCTGCATTTTACCACGAACTATTAACCAAGTGGTTATTTCGTTTTCTAAACTACTAGGTATTAAGGATTAGGGCAAATAGGACAAATGGCTTCATAAAATTTATCGGTTTTTGTGTAACAGGTAGTTCATTCAGTATTATTCAAAATTTCTTTTGGTTAAGTATTGTTATTGGTTATGTTCCTGCAAAAGTGGCGTTAGTGAGAAAGTAAAAGCGTTTATTTTAAAAATGCCGAAACAAGCTACGGGAAAAATGCAAATGATGAAGAAATGGATCTATGGAAAAAGTGATTTGAGAATCTTAGACTCTAATCACGTTTTTTGCTCCATCCGCGATAAACTGGTAAGGATAACTAACATTTTTGTTGTATTTTTCACAATATTAACTTTTTTCATAGCCAGCTGAATCCTTTTTTAGAAGTAAAAAGAAATAAAATCAAGATATGATATTAGAGCTATACTAAATTGTTTATTCGGATTTCATCTAATTTTTAAAAAATCAACAATATAGGTAATAGTTTTTCTTTTTTTTTTAAATAAATAAATGCTTTTTTTTTATTTTTACTCAAAAGCTCCTTTCTATCAGCCAGATTTTTTGAAAATCATCTAGATTTAATTTTTAAATATTCCTAATATTCCGATTCACAAATTGGATAATCCTCTGTTTAGAAATTTTTTTAAAACTTATTTTAAGGAAGAAAATTTACCCAGTTCTTCCGTTTTGCGCAAAAAATATGTTCAAGTTAATTTAGATAACGTATTGAATTATATAAGAAATGAAATTAACGATAAACTTGTGTGGTTTTCGGTTGATGAATCAAATGATACGCAGGGGCGCTATATTGCAAATTTTATAATAGGTAGATGAAAATATCCCTGGTAAAAGATATTTAATTTCGGTTAAAGTTTTAGACAAAACAATTAATAATTTAACGATAACCAGATTTATTAACGATTCGTTAATAAATTTTTATTTACCTAGACAAGTGCCTACAAACAATATTTTATTAATGGTCACTGATGCTGCTGCATACATGGTAAAAGCAGCTGGAAACTTAAAAATATTTTATCCAAATTTAATCCATTGCACATGCTTAGCACATAGTTTAAATAGGGTGGCTGAGACGGTTAGGAATGAATTTCCACTCGTAAATGATTTAATTAAAAATATTAAAAAGGTTTTTGTAAAAGCTTCTTTTCGGGTTCAATTTTATAAGGATCGTCTGCTAGGAATTTCATTGCCACCAGAACCAGTTTAAATAAGATGGGGCACTTGGTTAAACTGTGTTACTTTTATTGCGACAAATTTTAACGAAATTAAAGATGTCATCTGCGATTTTGACCCAGAAGACTCAAATGCAATTAAAAATTGCATCGATATTTTTAACGATCCTATAGTTCTTAGCCATATTGTCCACATTTAAGCAAATAATACATGCTTAGCAGCCATAACTAATCTTGAATCTCGAGGTATGGCATTATTTGAAAGCATATAAAGAGTTAAAAATTTAAAATGTTTTATTGAACAGTCTGTATTAATGGAAAATAATGTTACACGAAAATATACATTAGTTTTACTAAATAATGAAGGATTTCAGACATTAGAGGGCATAAATAATGTTTTATCTGGCAACTTTAATAATGAATTGGATTCAAATATTTCACCACTTTTAATTTCAAAATTTAAATATGCACCTATAACGTCTTGTGAAGTGGAACGTTTATTTTTGGCATACAAAAATATTTTAAGTAATAGAAGACAATGTTTCACTATTGAAAACATTGAAAAATATTTAATAACTAACTATTTTCATTCTAATAATAATAATAATTAATTAGATGCAATTGATAGAAAAGTAAAATCATCTAATTTTGCATATTTAAAAGCATATTTTGTCTATTGTTAACGCATAAATGCATACATATTAAGACCATTTTTAAGTGCATATTTTCCAAGCCCTAGTGATAATCCTCATGTTATAAAAGAAACTAAACATCAGGAAAGATTTAGCATCAATGTATGGATAGGTGTCCTTACTGAAAATCTGCTTGAACCTGTAGAATTGCCCAATAGTTTAAATGGCTTTAAACGACTTTTTACAAAATACTTTACCAGCTTTATTGGATGACATTAATTTAAATATTCGACAGAACTTGTGGTATTTACATGATGGTTGTCCAGTTCCCTTTAGGAGGAATGTTCGTGAGGTTTTAGAAAATAATTACCGAGACCAATGGATAGGAAGAGGCGGTCCCGTTGGTTGGCCAGCAAGGTCTCCGGATTTAAATTCATGCGATTTTTGTGTATGGAGATATCACAAATCAGTAGTTTATTCGCAAACAATTGAATCACGGAATTTCCTTTGGAGACGAATTCAGAATGCTTGCAACGAATTTAGAAATAATATGGGAATTTTTGCAAGAATCCGGCGATCTTTACGGAAAAGAATAAATTTGTGCATAGAAACGGATGGCCGTTATGTGGAATATCTGCTTTACATTTAATTTTTTGTTTAATTCTTTCAGTTATCATTTCGTTATTATTTTTCTTAAACAAATTGTATCAACAGAAACTATTTTTACATGAATTTTATTTTATTACTTCAGAAAAGCAGTCATTAATTGAAAACATTTTTTTGAGTACCTACCTAAAGTTTGGGTAAAAACAGTTAAATATGTATTTATACAATTCTTAGGTATTTTGTTTATTTTGCATGGCCACCTTATCATAATTTTGAAATTTATTTGTTAATCAATGAAAACGTATGTAAAGACATGAAAAGTTTAAGTCGATTTTTCTAGAAAACGGTTGGTCATGGAGACTTCAGATAAGAGCACCATATTGGGGTAGAATTTACAAAAATTTTTAAATTTCATTTCAAAATGGCGACTTTGAAAGACAAAAAAAAATTGAATAAAAATATCCAATACTCCACCCAAACGAGCCGCTTATGACTATATTAAAAAAATATTATTTACGAAATTTGATTGGTTAGATTCAAATAAATGTACAGAATAATATAATTTAATAAAAATCCGTATTAAAAGTATTTCAATTAAACCGATTTTAGAACGCTATCTTCAAAGAGCTCTAGCTTTTTTGGATTGAGGTAATTTAGGAAATCGTCATAAAATCAGCTCTAGATTTCGTGGTTTCATTCTTTGAAAAAAGATTAGGCAGTTTTGTCTAAAGTAGATTCAGATAAAGTACTTTGATCTTCATTTACTCACTTTTAATAAATTGTTGGTTAGGCAACTCTGGTACTGAACCACTCAAATATAAAAAATGATTATAATTTGTATTTAAATAAATAATAAATGTATAATATACTGAATTTAAAAATTGGATATATCTTCTTATATATTTCAATGCGTGGCAACCCTGCACAAATACGTCAAATTATTTGTAAAAATGGCCAATTTTTGATATTTTAACATCAAATTTCTCAATTAAACGCGGATAATCCGCAAATATGTTTTTTTCATTTTCTTAATATGTAAATTCTCTACTTTCTAATAGTACCTACTAAAAATATACCCATACCAATGCTCTTTTCGAACTTAGAAATGTCTATAAATAACATTTTCTTTACTGGGTATCTATTTTATTTTGAATGATGGTTCTAGTGATATTGAGAACATACGTTCTTGGTTTATAATTACAGTCTAGCTAACTACTTACTATCCAGAAAGTTTTTATCGAAAAATAGAGGTTACGTATAGGTATTTTGGATGAAATCAAAAAGTAAATAGACTTCTATCAACTAAGAAATAGACAGGAATTCAAGAAATATATAACAGACTTACATAAAGAGTTCAATTTTCTTTTGCAAATAGTGGAATATCACGTTCACGTTTCGTTCAACTTATACCATTCAAAAAGTTTCAGGATCACTACGCCACTACAATTCGACTTGTTTGTTTTAAAGTTTTTTATAATCAAACTCAAATACAAATATTATTCGATTGTCTAACACGCTAACTCAGTAACTAAACTGTAATTACTTTTAATAAGTAACGTCCTTTAATATTGACTTTTAAAAATCACTTTTTAATTCAAATTCACGAAATTGTTTTCAAGCAAGAACACTTATTCGAAATTCATTGTCTTTCATATTCGGCTATCTTCGGACGTTGTGTTTATCGTGGCTGCCGCTAGGGCCAACGTTGCCAGTTTTCGTGATAATAAATTTAAAATAAAAATAGCAAAAATTAATTATTTTCAAATTAGAAACAATTTTTTTATATACCTAAACTGAACATACAGGGTGTGTCATTTTTGTTCAACTAAATGCACTCAGGGCCCTAAGATAAAGTATACATTTACTGTGAGTAGCATTTTGGTTTTTTTTTTTTTTTAATTTTTTATTAGTTTCGGATTCAAAACTGTATTGTACTTTTAGAAAAACAAATTTGTTGTTGAATGGGCGACCGAATCAAGAAAAAACGAAACCGTAACGAAAAAAACCTAACACCCCCCACTCCGACCGGCACAGCGGTGCGGCGTTAAACAATATTTTTATTCAATAAAAGAAAATCAAAAAATCGAAAAATCAAAAAATCAAAAAATCAAAAAATCGAAAAATTGAAAAATCGAAAAATCGAAAAATCGAAAAATCGAAAAATCGAAAAATCGAAAAATCGAAAAATCGAAAAATCGAAAAATCGAAAAATCGAAAAATCGAAAAATCGAAAAATCGAAAAATGGAAAAATCGAAAAATCGAAGTTAAAACTAGTTAAAGCCATTATGGGTAATTATTTTAACTTAATATCAGTTGTATACAGTCATTTAATTGAAACATTTTCAAATACGTTAAATTGGTAAACAAAAAGGAAATGGAAACTAAAATAGGTAACTGGTTGTGAAGGGCTTTGGAAAGAAATAGACGCAATAAATCAGAACGTAATAATTAACATTTTTAATTTTTGTGTCAAAAAAATTTTTTTTAAATAAATTTATTAAAAAAAGAAATAGATTTGATTATCCTACTAAAAAAAACATTTAGGTCATTTCTGGAACGTTCCAGCAATAGTATAAAAAACTTACCTAAGACGTTTGAGCAACATCGCAGGATGTTCTACTAACGTCTTTGTGAATCGTCTCTAATACGTTACAAATGATGACATGGTCATTGCCAGAAACATCCCTGGTACGTTTGAGGGAGGATAAGAAACATGACAGAGACGTTTCTAATGTCCCAAGTGCATGTTTCTGAAACGTTCGTGTAACAATACTGTGCTATTAGGGATATTGGTTACAAAAAAAGGTCCTAAAGCAAAATTAGATCTTTTCGTAGTAAAATGTAAAAAAAAGTCCTTAAACCAGGTTGTCCTTTTTGTGGCGAACATCTTAAAAAATAAAGCTGGCCGGGTCCACCTTGTGCCCCGGTCCCCGAGAATGTGTCCCCCCTCCCCCTCTAGTCGAGCCGGCAACCTTATATTACACCTTTAGTATTATTTTTATTATGACTATTATTTTCGCGGAGCCCCCACAGAGGCTTTGCGGAGCCCTAGGGCTCCGCGGAGCACAGTTTGAGAACTGCTGCTGTAGGGTATCTCTTAAGTACATATCGCACCACTAGATGAAAACCCCACTAAATCAAAATTATTAATTTTGAGTTAGTAGCGTTTTCGAATTCCTTACTCAAATACCTACATGGAAATATGACTCATGTAACTATACCTTTAACCGTTGCCGAAAGATGTCGCGAAACATGGGTTTACTTACGCCGGAAGATGAGCGAATACAACTCAGCCATTTTTATTTGCCACCTGATGAACGTAGGTGAAGGACGTTTGCAAAGTGACAGATATTGAGTTGTGAGAGTTTATTTGAAATTGTTAGGTAAGTTTCAATTTTTATTTTGAGTTGATTGAGTTTTGCTGAAATTTCGTTGATGGCAATAATAGTTCATTTTGATTTGCGGGGGTTTTGATGATATTTCACTGCAATATTTTTCTTGATATTTCGAGTAACATGGCAGTAAACAGAAATTTCGACTTACTGGAATTTTGTTGAATGAAATTTTAACTTAAAATATTTTGGTTTGTTAAAAAAAATAGGTACTTTTTTTAAAGAAAATAGGTTGCTTATGACATTTTTAATCAGATTTATAATTCGTTATAATATTTTGAAAATCTGTATGTGATATTATTGAATTTTTTGAGTTGGTTGACTTTACTTGATTTGTTAATAAATTTCAACATTTTTATTTTAGGACAATGATGAGCCGATGAAAATTAATGTTGGATATGATCAACGCAGAAAAACTTAATCCTGGACAGTCTGCAATATTGGATGCTTCAATAACACTTAAATCCTTTAGTATCGAAATGCCCAATAGAGTAAAGGAGTCTGAGTTTCCAACTGAGAGAAGTTTAGTTGTGTCACCGAGTATTATTGAATTTTCAGTAAATCTTAATGAGCCTAAGTTGCCAGCTAAGAGATTATTTTCATCACCGAGCAATAATGAACCTTCCTTAAATCTTTATGAGCAGCCTACTACCGCTAACGGACTACGAAGAGTTCCTAAACGTCAATATGCTATATCAATTGTCAAAAATGAAACGGTCTCGATCTCTTTCGTCTTCGTCTAACAGTCCAGTTCATCAAGCAGCAGCTCCAGCAGCAGCTCAAGCAGTAACATTATTAGTGAAGATAACACTACTATTAGTGATTTCCACGCTAAGGATGTGGACTGTTTTTTTTTTGGGATGAGACTGAAGGGAAGCGTGGTGCCGTAGAATTTGGAAGCTATGTTTTAGCTTTTATAGAAATGCATCTAAACAATCATCCCAGTGGAGACATAGATTTGATATTTTATTCAGACAACGGTTGCGGGCAGCAAAAAAACAAGTATTTATTGTCTGCTTATGCCTACGCTGTGTGCAATATGAGAGTGAAGTCTATCACCCATAAGAGGCCACTCGCAAAATGAAGGGGATAACGTGCATAGCGTTATAGAAAAGCAAATGAAAAGGCACATAAAATCACGCTCTATTTACACGCCATTGCAGTATATAACACTAATTCGGGCTGCCAAAAAATCTGGACCAGCATGAAATGACACATGATCGCTTTTATGACTTAAAAGCTTTACAAGAAGCTTGGGGTACGAATTTTAATATGGATGAAGACAAGAACCAAGCAAAGTGGCATGACATAAAAGTCCTCAAAGTTGAAAAGGAAAATCTTATGGTCTTTTTCTATAAAACATCTTTTGCAGAGGCCGAATTCAAAAAATGTTGGGTGAATAAGAGAAAGACTAGACGTACTGAAGTAGAACTTACATCTAGTATCACAATAAATCTGAGGAGAGCATACGCAGAAAAAATTACTTTGTCGGATGCAAAAGAAGACAATAAAGAACTTGTCGACAAAAATATGATTTCGAACCCGTACTGCGACAGTTTTTACAAAAATGTTTTGTAAAACACTGATCTAGATTAAGTAATACAATTTTTAGAGTAGGTACGAAGTCTAGTACAAGAAGTAAGTCCCATTATTGAATTTATTTTATTAGGAGACTACTTTTTTGTATTTGTAAATATTAATAAGGTTACTGAATAATATTAGAATTCTAATAATTGAACTGTGATTTGCAACTTGGGACTGTTACTGCTAATAGTAAGTGATAATAGCACAAAAACGAAAATATAGACTGCTAGAATTTATAATTTTTAATATCTTGTATTGAATATTACCAAAGATAGGTCAGAGGCTGTAATTATGTTAAGTTTAAAGAGGAGAGAATGCTCAAATTTTTATACTAATTTTGTATGTAACTATAATTTCATAAATTGATGTTTAATTTTCCTTTGTTTTTTATTTCAGTAAATAAATTATAAGTTTCTATATGAATAAATTAATTGTTTTATTTTAACCATTTTAATTTTAGTATACCTACATAGATCTAAAATCTATCCTAAACTTATCAAGCAAGACGTTGTACATCATCCGTAACTCAAAATACCCAAAAAATGTTATCTTGTTTTTGCAGTGAAAAGTAATGTAACTCGTTTATATTTCAGATAAAGTAAAGTAACTCTAGTTAGTACAAAAAAATATTACTTACTGCCGGTGCAAAACTAGAGTAACTAAAAATTTTTGATTTTCTTCAGATTTTAAAGGAACGATTTAAAAACAAGGTAACTTACTAAACTTTAGAAGTAATTACCTTTATAATATGTTTTTAGTTTTTTGATATATTTTCTAAATATTTCCAAAACAATTTTTCGTCGTTTCTGAAAAATAAGGTTTTTCGATTTAGTTGGGTTTTCATCTAGGGGTGCGATATGTGTCACACTCTCTGTTCAGTGTCTTGATTTTCCTGAGGACCATTTCCACCGCTAGTCGTTATAATAAATAAGCCAAGTTTAAAATGACACTTTAATGAAAAAATGTCATTTTAAACCTGGTTTATTTCTTAACTACTACCAGTGGAACTAAGTCTGAACCATTTCCCACTTTACTATGGACATTTCCATATATAAAGATGAAAATAGCAAAATCGGGGACATTATTTTGGGAACACAACCTGCTACACAGGTCCCACGCACCCAAACTTAGAAAAATAGCTTGCTAGGTTACTTTTTGTAATCAGGGTAAACTACCCTCCTATTTCAGTGTTTTACGAAAATCATATTATCCTAGTAAATGTAATTAAAAACCGTAAGTCAACCTAAATATTATAGTAAAAAACAAAAACTAAACTGTCCATTTTGAGGTAATTCCTTCGGCAGTGCTCTTTGCAATATCAAGGAATGGTTCTAATTCTAAAGGTTCCTCTTTTAAAGAAGAAATATACTAATAGCACATTTTTATACTTTAGTTTAAAGTGTTTATACCGTACATTTTTACTGTGCCATTTCTCACTTCTTTTAAAACATTAGAATTTTTAAGGTTGGTGTAAAAAAAATTTCTTTGGTTTAATATAGATCATAATCTCTAAATATTACAAAAATTCAATACCGACCTCCTAAAAAATGGTAAAATTAACATTATTAAATTGTCAATTTGGATTAGCTTAAAAAACACTTAATTTTTAAATTACGATTTAACTTTAAGTATATAACATTGTACTTAATGCTTTGTTTTACGAATGAAAAATCAGCTGTTTAACTTATTAATTTTTTCCAATTCACAAATTATGAATCAAAGTTGTTATTAAAAATAACTGATAAGACGAGTTTTATCGTCAATATGTAACATTGTAAATGAGGAAATAAACGTTACATAAAATAAGTCGTTTTTCTCTTGAGGACATAGTTTGACGAGTCAAGTCCGACACGCCTTTTAAAATACACTGTTATAGATATGTCTGTTATACCTATGTCTATATACGTAATACGTGTGTGTATTTTCTGAAACGCAAAACGATATACTTTCTCTAAAATTTATTAATGTATAGCATCGGAAGTAAAATTATTTTTTAACCATATACTTGCATATTGCATGGTAATTTTACGTCACAAGTTGTCCCTGAAGACTTGTAATATTGATAGGTATGCATTTTATTATACAAAACAAGACTCGTGCTAACACAGATTGCGATTATCTCGCCTCAATATTTTATTCAAATTATTTGTATGTAACGTAATATTACTTACAAATACTTTACAGTTTAATAGAAACAATAAAAATAGATGCTACCAAACATTTTGGGGTTTTCGAAAACAATGGCACAATAACTTTTTTTTAGTTTAATATTGACTTTTTCATAATTTATTACATTTTTCTAGGACATTTTATTTTCCTTATTCCCTGCTATAGGATGTATCCTCCTTTTCAGGGTGGTCCCCTAATAACACCGATCTGCCAGAAACATCCCATTTAGGTTCCATGTATGTTTGTATGTTTCTGACATAAATGGTACGTCCCTACGATGTTTCTAAAGGAACGTTTCTGGAATGATTTCTCAAGAACGTTTTAGAAACATCGTATTTATGTATAGGTATTTTATTTTCGTTTTAAATATTATTTTGAAATTATAAAATTACTGCAATCGTCAGAAATCTACAATAATATTAAATTTGAACATTTTGAACAATATTTTTTATTTCACAAGACAACTGCTATAGGTCAAATTTATCTTATTTCCTTTAAAAAAGAGTGCAAAGCAAATACGATCTTATTCAGCAGAAGAGTTCGGTTAATCCTCGGCGAGCTAAAAAAATGCACTATTGACAGAAGCCCTCGTGATGGAATCTATTTCTTTGCATTGAAAGTGTAGCACTGAGCTACAGTACTTATGAAAATGTCGTTTCATTTATACAAATTGTATGGATGAAACGATATTTTAGATGAAAAGGAATAGACCTCATATTTGATTTGCTCGCGGAGTAATAACGGAACACGCCTACCGTATAATAGATCCAATGACAATTGACATATGACATTTCATTAATGTTGACAGTTGAAAATAAAATTAGGCATTCCAAACAAATGAATTACCAGTGGGCAGGTTTGTTATATCTAAGGGTGGCGACATATGGTGTATTCTATCTACTTTACGTAAAATCATGAATAATGGATTACATTTAAATATTTTATGTCAAACACAATAAAAATAATATTTAAAAAACCCACCTATACATTTTTTCATAAATTGGCAGGCTTGGCGAGTACTACTTCGAATAAAAATAGTGTCCAAGTTGCAAGACTATGTCGCTACCCCCTTAAATATACAAGAATTTCCCACTGGCACCTATTGTTTGACAGGTCGTTGGAATGCCTAATAGTGTTTAGCCTCGCTTGTAATAAAGTTTGGATGAGTTTAAAAATAATAAACAACTTCTTTATAAACTTTTAACTAAACTAAAAATGATAATAGGAGGCCGGATTGAAGGGTATATTTGGTGACTTTCTGAGGGCTATGGTAAAGCTGCATGAAAAATCACTTCCAATTCGAAGTTTGACCAGGCTTGGCAAATTAGAAACAATCGTTTTATGTGAAAGCTATTCAAGCCAAAATGAAGAAGGTAACTTAATTTCCTTTAACAAAATGTGGCTTTTATACATTCTACTCATTATTTCTTTATTTGTTAACTTTAAAAATAACTATTTTAGGTATTGTATTTTAAAATCCAAGGTAACAATAATGTATGTGAATTTATCAGAAGATGCATAGCTCCCCTCATGGTACGAGTTGTGTAAGTTGTTTTTATGCACTAGAAAAAAGGAAGTCGCCAAGTTAAAAATAGTTAAAGCCATTATGGGTAATTATTTTAACTTAATATCAATTATTTATATTGTCATTTAATTAAACATTTTCAGATTCGGTAAATTGGCAAACAAAAAAGAAATAGAAATTAAAATAGATGCCCGGTTGAAGAGGGCTCTGGAAAGAAATAGACGAAATGAATCAAAGCGTAATAAATAATAATTTTTATTTTTTTGTCAATTTTTTTTTTTTTTTAAATAAATTTATGAAAAAAAATAATAGATTTTATTATCCTACTAAAAAAACGTGTAGGTCATTTCTGGAACGTTCCAGCAATGGTATAAAAACTTGCCTAAGACGTTTGAGAAACATCGCAGGATGTTCCACAAACGTCTCTGTGAAACGTCTCTAATACGTTACAAATGATGACATGGTCATTGCCAGAAACATCCCAGGTACGTTTGAGAGAAAATAAGAAACATGACAGAGACATTTCTAATGTCCCAAGTGCATGTTTCTGGAACGTTCGTGAAACAATACTGTGCTATTAGGGTCAACTTTTACCTAAAAAGGGCCAGCATATATAACTCACTACGGCTGACTGTCGGGCCACAATCATTTTGCCATCAATAACAGTTACAAGACTTTTAACATACCAGAGTCATTTTGAATTTATACAGTTAAAGGGCCTTTAGCATTCTTTTTTATTTTAACTGTTCTATCTATCTATCTATCTATCTATCTTTTTTTTTTTCGGGTGAGGAACATTTTATATGCCGGCCCCTGCGCTTGGGATCTGATCTTAAATCTATCGCGACAGGGAGTGTGGGACTCCAGGGCTCTCTGGGTGCAAGTCCCTGTTTACCCACTAAACCTCACCTCATATCTCTACCTTTCTTTTCTGGAACCGCTTTCGCATTACTTCGGAAAAGAAGGTTGTATATCTAGTTTTCTCAGTGTCTACTGTCTTCTTCTTTTGTCTCGAGAATCGATCGGACTGTACTGTAGACTGCTTTCCATCCTACTTCAGAATTCAGTAGGCTGGCTGTCAAATTTTCTGGGTTAAAAATATACCCCATTGCATCTTCGCATAGTCTTCGTTGATGTTCCCACTTAGAGCATATAAATAGGGTGTGTTCCGCATCATCTATTTCTTGACAGTACCTACAACTGTCGGTTACTGCTCGGTTCCGTTCGAAAAGGTATTTGTTAAAACCTCCATGGCCTGTGAGGCCCTGGGTCAGCCAGTAGTCCACCTCGCCATATGCTCTATTCATCCAGTTTTCAATGCTGGGAATAAGCCTCCAAGTCCACCTCCCTTTACTGCTCCGGTTCCACGAATCCTGCCACTGCTCCATCAGGTTTTATTTGGCAACTTTTTTTGAGACACCTTGATATGTTTTTGTCCTTTCTTCGATCAAAGATTTGATTGGCGTGACTCCTGCTAATACACATGCTGCCTCAGACGACACTGTTCTATATGCGCTGCAGATCCTTAAGCTTACGTTTCTTTGTACTCTCGTTAGTTTTAATAGGAGATTTTTGTTGTTGGTTACTCTATTCCATATCGGTGCTCCATACAGTAGCTGAGAATGAATAACACTACTGAGTGTACGTCTTTTAGATTCACGCGGGCCTCCGATATTAGGCATGAGGCTGACGAGTGCAGTAGTTGTTTTACCTGCCTTCTCTATTGTGCGTGCTACATGTTCTGAGAAGCTTAATTTTGTATCTAACCACACACCCAGGTATTTAATGGCTTTGCTGGGAGTTACTATTGTACCCCGTAGGGTAAATTCTATTTGTCTAATTTTCCTCTTTTTGGTTAGCAATACACATTGTCTTCTCTGGTGCAAACGTTAGGCTGTTATTGTCCATCCAGCGTGCCACTCTTTCCAATGTGGCATTTACTACATTCATGAGTTCTTCTTCATGGCTGCTACCACCACTGCAACATCATCTGCAAACCCAACTAGTTCTGCCTCCCCCGGCATCTTTAATTGCAGTAGCGGGTCGTATAGGACGTTCCAGAGTGTGGGTCCTAAGACTAATCCCTGTGGAACTCCACTGTTGACATCTGCGTGGACATCTATCTATCTATCTATTTTTTACAAGATGCGCTATGCAAGATCCTCCCTTAAAAAAAAAAAATTTTGAGCGCAGCGCCATCTACATATTGACTTATTTAAAATTAATATATATCTAAAACTGAAGCTCTCTTAGCGCTCTATAAACTGGCTCTTACAAAATTAAAACATCTCTATTACTTACCTAAATATCCGGCCTGGGAGTTTTTATTGGTACACCCTGTATATAAGTATGCGACAGTCGTCCTACTATTTTGCTTTTGTCACATATAAGAAACAACCGTCCTGAAAGAAATAAATATTAAATCAGTACCTACCTCCTGATGTCTTTAACCCGGCGTTTGACACGTGGGGTGTAATAAATCCCAGCAACTGAAAACTCGTGCACAACTTCGTAACGGTTTCATCTTCACGCTTGCGCGACCTAGTAGCTTTCAATCACCTGTTGCACCAGAAGAAGAGTGTGTCGCTTCAAAGTAGACTGGGGTGTATCACACCCCACGTGTCAGTTTTTGACTTTTTTTCGTGATTTCCTTGGCTGGCTTTGTAGGGTGTAATTTTTCCAAGTTGTTTTTTTGGAAATTTAGTGTTTATTTCTTTTTTAGCAAGATGTGTGAATGGCAAAGGAACAGAAGCGTCTCTTGAGACTTTGGCAGGAATCTGAAGCTGAAAAACCTTATTCAGATGAAGAATATTCGGAGAAGAGGAGGATATTGATCATCTGAGCATAACTAGCAACTATCCTGATCAAGAGCAAGATGCGGGGAATGAAAATGAGTGAGTGAGTGAGTGTGGGCAAAACTGGCTCAAAGTGGTTTAAACAAGTACCAAATAAAAATGTGAGGACAAGAGCTGATATTATAATCCACTTAGCAGGTGTTAAGAATTATGGAAAGAATGCTAAAACACCAAGAGAATGCTTCGAGCTTTTTATAGATGAGGAAATGACGGCTGACATTGTTAGAGATACAAATATTAGAATTGCTGAAAAATCAGAAAAATTGAAAAATTTACCGCATTATGGGGAAACAACAATTGTAGAAATGAAAGCAGTTTTTGGTCTTCAAGAACAATCACAGAAATTTGCAAGAACTGTGGAATACGGACGCTACTGGGACGGATATATTTAGATGTACCATGAGCCAAAGATTTTAGTTTCTTGTTTGCGTTTTGATAATAAAGGCAACCGACAGGAAAGGCTAAAAATTGACAAACTGGCTCACATATGAGGTATTGACAAATTTACCGAAAATTGTAAGGCTGCTTATTCACCATACGAATACCTAACAATCGATGAGGAGTTGGAATCATTTCGTGGTCGTTGTTCTTTCAGGCAATACATACCGAACAAACCTGCTAAATACGGCTTAAAAATTCAAGCTTTAGTAGATGTTAGACATTGTTGACCGATTGGTAGCACCAGTGTCAGGAACAAAGCGAAATATTACCTGTGGCAACTGGTACACCAGTCTTAAACTTTTTGAAAAACTTTTAGAAAAGCATAAACTAACTGCAGTAGGAACTATCTGAAAAAACAATCCAAATATTCCTCCAGAATTTTTAATTACCCGCAGTAAAGAACTCTATTCAAGTCAGTTTATAAATTAATAAAATGTATTGACAGCTCTTTCCCACCAATTAAAAAGTTTATAACTCGTAAAACAATTCATGATCGTAACCTCCGCGACGTAACAACTTACACAATACCCCGTCATCGAACAGCCCTATTTAAAACAAGTTTTGTATATAATTCTATTAAATTGTACAACTCTCTTCCTTTACAATTAAAAAATGTAAACTTAAATTTATTCAAAAAATAAAAAATATTACGTTCAAAATTTTGTTTGACCTTTTTAGTTTTTTACTTTTTATTTAATTTTTAATTACTATTTTTTTAGATTTATAAAGAGAAAAATTAAAAAAAAACTTAAAAATTAATTATTGGAATTTTTGTTCCATTGCAAATACATTTTTTGTTTTTATACATTGGTGTTTCAGTAGTTATAAGTAGGAGTAGCTATTACAGCTAGACTTCGCCACTGATTGCATCAGTATTCTTTTTTTATATTCCCATGTAACAAATTTTTTGTATACTTATATACATTCTTTTCCTCTAATAAAGACGATTTATTATTAATATATAATTTATTTTGTGGAATTTGTGATTATGTCTTGTCAAATTAAATGCCAACGACTATATAAATAGGATCCAGCAGGAACTCACCACTCGAACTGAGCTTAATCTGAACGAAGTTTATAAATCCAGCTCTAACACTTGATACTATTTTATTATGTTGAAAATACCTACCTATTTACGTAATTTTTTTAATTTATTTTTGATATTTTAATTAATCAAAATAACTGTTAAGAGCATTGTAAACTTGGCTACAGTGTTCAATCAATGTTTATGTTTCTGCCGAAGACGCTTAGTGTTGGCTTCAGAAATTTTGTAAATAATCCTCTCTCTTGGTTATATACCTTTGGTAGCAACTCTCAGGAAGC
Organism: Psylliodes chrysocephalus; assembly: GCA_927349885.1. NCBI lineage: Eukaryota > Metazoa > Arthropoda > Insecta > Coleoptera > Chrysomelidae > Psylliodes > Psylliodes chrysocephalus. The sequence continues at coordinate 59,718,518 of OV651814.1, read as the reverse complement.
AGGAATGGATTAGGGTCGTTTCTCTCATAAAACAAAGCACCTCAAACTTCATATTTGAATTTGATATAGAAATAGAGATAATGGTGGTGGTGGTAAGGGGGCGTCCATTAATTACGTGAGGTATTTTTGAGGATTTTTTGACTCCCCCTCCCCCCCTGGCGAGATTTGGTAAGATTTTCCTTAACTCCCTCCCCCCCTTCCCTAATCTCACGTGAGATTTTTCAAAATTCGTGTTTTGGGTGTAAATGTGTTGGATTATTAAAAAAAAAACAAGACTAGCAAAGCCTAGTGTTTGAGAGTGTTCCAATTATTTAAAATCACACTTCCCAACCTTCAATGACGTTAGTAATGACAACATTACATATATGGTTGTAAATAAACATAATTATAAGATTTTTCCATATTTTATTCTAGAAATACTTTTACTATAATTTAACTTTACTTCACGCAATTTTACACCGTTTTCTACTAGAAAAAAAATTACGTGAGATTTACGAAACCCCCCCTCCACCCCCCAAGTGAGATTTAGTTTTATCCCCTCCCCCCCTTGAACACCTCACGTAATTACTGCTGATGAAATCTTGAAGAAATAACTAGAATTACCAAAACTAGACTTAAATGAAAAAGTAAAAACTTAAAGCACTATATGGGCTTAAACAATATGGCAGAACATGGAAAGAACAGGTACACATGAAAATCTTTAGTAGGCTCATAAAATATTGTGATCATAAAGGTGCCCTAGAATTACCAAAAAAAAGTTGTAAAAATTAGAATTCATCAAGTGAAGACCTAGCAGATGGTTGTCTTAAAAAACCATTACCCATCAAAAAATTTAGAAAATGTAATGAATATTTTGGATCGTCAATCAATTTGTAAGGTTGCAAAGTAGGAGGGATGTTGAAAATTCACTCTGTACAATTTTTCAAAGGAGACTTCACATTACACTTTTTTAAGAATTGTAAGTCTTGCTTAATATACTATGTAGACCTATAACTATTTAAAATAAAATATCGATATTTTTTCCTCTATAAAAAAAAAACTAATTTTTGTTTTATTTCTGGTGATAAAAGTTTGGTAAAAAATTGGTTTGTTTTCTGTGGTGTTCTTTTTATCCTTTCACCACAGCTTCATTACACAACTATCCACTCCTTCGACTTATTTTCCCATAGTACTTAGTTGAATGAAATGAAATATATACAATTATAAAATTTTTATTAAATCTATTTTATAACAAATCATCGGTTGTATAAATATAACCACATCGAATTTTAAAAGTTTTTATTTTAATTTCTTTAGTATTTAAAATCAAAAAAATAAGGAATAACAGTAGAAAAACATGTTGATTTAAAATTTTGAAAATAAAAACATGTAATATATTTTTCAGTCTTAATTTTATCAGTAGATAATTAACAGATATTTTATAAAGACTTAAAACTAATATTGCATTACCTCTTTTTATTATTTATTTTTGCATAGTGTAGTTTGTTCTGTACACAAGCTTATTTTAAATTTTGACTAATACATTTTCTCTGAAATATATGTCTATAAAATATAAGACGACAGCCTTTTTATCTTAGTCTCCTAAATTTGAGTACTCCCTTTTGATTTTGGGAGTTTATTGCTTGTTCCCATATCCCCACTGCTCTTTATTATTGTCGAGTTTACAAAAATGCTTTAACTTCATCATAGAAGACAAGTACAAGAGCTGCACCTGTACCACGCAGGACATTGGATAAAGCGCCTTTAAAGAAAGCACTGGGCCCTTCATTTTTAAAAATTTTGTACCAGCAATCGAAGGTGTTTTTGTACATAATGTCACCCTTGGCACGTCCTGATTGCATCATCATTCGTCTTCTTACAGTGTCCAATGGATAGGACAGGATTCCAGAAATTGAGGTTACAGTCTTGAAAGAAAATATTCTGAATTAATTATACTGACATTATGATTTTTCAATTTTAAAAATTAATTAAACTTAATCAGTAAATGGGTAGTGGTAAAATAGAGTCATCAATATAGGCTCAGTTTCATGAAAGCATCATGTTAAAACATTTGTATAATTGTATATAAGTTATAATTATAAAAATATGGCAATTATTGTATCTGAAATTTGAATATTTATATTAAATACCTAGTATATTTATTTCAATTTGATGTTTCAAAATATGTATTAAGAAATTTGTAATAGGTTCTCTCACATTTGAACTTTTTTAGGAAAGTACAATGGCTTCAAACAGTTGGTAAATTTTAATTTGAAATACTAAAAATATCTTGAATGATATTTCAAAACTTACCTGAGCAATAATAAATGAAACAATGAACGGAGTAGTTTTGGGATCAGCAATCAAACCCCTGATAGTGTCAAACATACCAAAATAGGCAGCACGATAAATAATTATGCCTTGCACAGAAACCAAGAATCCTCTGTACCAACCAATTAGCCCATCAGTTTTGAAAGTTTTGGCAAGGCAATCAATTAAGCCATGGTATTGTCTTGTTTTGGTACTCTGTCCTACGTCAACTCCCAATCTGTGAAAAAATAAAATGTTATTTCATCTAGTAGAAAGCAAAACCAGCAAAAATGTTTTGTATTGAATAAGGTCAGTAAATGGGTAGTGGTAAAGATAGAGTCATCATTTAATGGCTCAGTTAAAAAGAACATCATTCCAAAAAAAATATTTGAAGAGAAATTATTACACTACTTTGGTTAAAATTATGTTATCTTGTAGTCCAGTGTCCTACTAATGCGCATGTCCGCACATTTGCTGCTCAAATTCATTCTGACAATCAGAATAGTTACATAGTTGCCAGGGTTATACTTGTATACTGATATTAAATCTAAGAAAAAGAAAATGCAAGTCATCGCAGATGCAGTCAAACATTTGGAGGGCAAGGATTTTTAATAATAAATAAAAATATCCTTTTATTTTGGATTATTTTGACTTTTTTTTTGTTAAATAAATATTTTCCTTGCCCTCGAACATAAAAGATAACACATAATTTGAGATGAACATAAAACAAACTGAGATAAAATGAGGTCTAGCAAATTTTTACTAGATTATTTAAGAAATTATATAATCTGTATGTTGATCTTTTAAAACTATAAAAATTACATTTGGTGATAAGGATAACATGTTCTGAATCTGAAGAAATTTTTCCAGTTCCAAATTTTATTAGGACTGACAGGTTTAAGTTGAATACTTGAATAAAGTGTGGATGTGGACATTAACAAAGACAGATTTAGAAACTGAAAGATATAAATATTTTAGAAAGAAAACAGAATTTAAAGGGACATTGAAGTCTTACCGAGTTCTTGCATAATCAAGGGGATATACAAAACATAAAGAAGTGGCTCCGGCAGCCCCTCCTGAAGCTAAATTACCGCCAAAATATTTCCAAAATTGGGTCCTTTTATCGATTCCGCCCATAAAGAATTGTTTATAAACATCCTTAAAGGCAAAATTTAAAGCTTGAGTGGGGAAGTATCGTATTACATTGGCCAAATTTCCTCGCCAATAACTTAAAATTCCTTGTTCTTTTGGGATACGTACAAGACAATTGATTATTCCTAGAAGTTGGGAAATATGATTGACTGTGGGGTATTTATGATTTTCAGAAATCTGGAAATTGTTTTGGTTTTATTGAAAAGTTAAAGCAGGCTATAAATAAATGTCTAACCTATAAATTTAATGACCATGTGTAGCCACGTGGTCGAATTTTAAAAATAAAATATCTGGATTTTGAAGACAATCAATGGACTTTCTACAATTCGTTAGTTATTTTCATAACCATTTTAATATAAAGAACACTGGTATGTGGTACAAAAAGGTTAACATACCTGTGTAAGCAGTTTCCGCTGATATTTGTTTGCTGGCTGCCTGCACCTGTAAAATTAACTTTACTCGTTCAATGGGAGCCACAGAAGTTTTAGCTATGGCAGCAGCTATTCCTCCAGCAAAGAAATCCCTTAAAAAGGAACTTTCTCTAGTTTCCCTCACCTGGGTTGGTGGCATTTTAGACATTTTACTTCCTTAATAAACTCGCTCTGATAAACGATGCAATGAAAAAGAATTATTTTTTGTGGAAAGTTGACTTTTATACTGACAGTATGACGTACGACACTTATGACAGATGGAATATATAAAAATACCCATGGTTGCCAAACCAACCACATTATCCCTGAGTTCCAGTAGAAGTTTTTTTTTTAACCGACTTCAAAAAAGGAGGAAAGTTCTCAATTCGTCGTAATATTTTTATTTTATGTATGTTCAGCGATAATTCGATGTCTGATTGTAATGATTCTTTTTTGGTAGAAAGGGGATACTTCGGTCCCATATTAATTTGGTAAAAATCTAATAATTGGGTCCATGAGAAAATTCTCAAACTCTTATTTTTTTATGTATGTTTAGCGATAATGCTTTACCATCTTGTCCGATTTATATGATTATTTTTTTTTGTTAGAAAGGGGCTACCTCAGGGGTGGTCCCATATAAATTTGGTCAAAATCTAATAATTGGATTCATCAGAAAATCCTCACTCTTCATTTTTTATGTATGTTTAGCGATAACTCTTTACCACCTTGTCCGATTCTTTTTTTGTTAGTAAGGGGTTACCTCAGAGGTGGTCGCATATAAATCTGGTCAATTTACAAACAGATATTGTAGAATCCGAGATAGAATAAACTCATCATATAGGTTTACTCATAAAAGACCATAATGAAAAAATGCAAATGATTTGTGCTCAAAAAGTTATTGTTCAATTTTTGGGTAATATTCATTATTATAATTATCAAATAATACCCAAATATGTTCAAAAACTAATGTGGTATTTATGTCAACTTGTTAATTTTTGCAGATCATAAATCAGATGTTTTCTCTTTTATTTATTGAAATTTTTATACCTTTTATTACAAGAAAATATGTAAGAATTTAAAAAGTTATCTCTGTTAATTTGTTTTGTTTTAGATATTTCTGGACATGGAGATCTGAATTAGGGTGTGTTTCAAAGCTCACCTGTACTGAAGCTGGAGGTTTATTGTACCCGAAATAGGCATTACAACTACTCTAGATTGAAATAGATTGGTAAAGCCGGTAAAGGGATAATAAGTATAAGAATATTAGAATTAGAATGATTTGTCCTTGGATTAATAAGTTAGTATTAGGGACATTCAAAACAATTGTGTCTATAAATTAATTTCTTTGATTTTTTATAAAAACTATATCCGGTTTTTTTAATAACAAAATCATTGTCATGTGCTATGCTGGTTATCATATTATATTTTTATTTTTCAGTAATTTAGTGTGTGATATAGTGCTTATGTTCGGCGAGTATCGACTAACACCCGACGATATAAGAGAAGCACCTCTTGGCAACGTTGTCAACTACATTAAGGGCCCTATTCAGTAATTTATCGTTTATGGACGACATCGTTAAGCTAACGACAGTTCAACCAACGACTTTTATAACGATAATTTTTGAAACTCTATTCAATAACAAAGTCGTTACGTTGTTTCTAGTTACCAAATCTGAACGATGATTTCTAGTAAGTTGGTATTATAATTTAGTGTTTTGTGATAAAAGAACGTATGTTGATGATTATAGCGGGCGTTTAAATTAAAGACTGTATATCGCCAAAAATATGCATTTTATAAAAAAAAAGCATCAGACAAAAGTTTTATAGTTTTTTAGGGGAAACATTTTGGCTAAATTATTTTTTTTATAGCTGACCATAATATGGCCATATCGAGGTGGATTTTTTTTCAAATTGGAACCCTATTTTTTACATAGGTATTCTTTAGAGTTCATGAAAAAAACAAGAAACTTCTAAAGGAAACATTTTTTTATTGGATTTCTACTTATTGAGTAACATCTACTTGAAAATTTTGCTGCGCGAAAAAAAGTTGGCCACATATTATGGTTTGCTATAAAAAAACAATTTTAGCTAAAATGTTTTACCCAAAAAATTATTAAACTTTGATTTTTTTATAAAAGGCGGTATTTAACTGTAACCCTTTAATTTGAACACCCGGTATATTTGACATTTTTTTTGAACGTAAAATAAAAATTCTACCACACGATCAGGGGGTCGATTCTCGATTCGTAGGAATTCTGTTTCTCGCGGGCCATTTTTGCTGGTCATATTGTATGTATAGGGTTTATTTAAATGAGTATGGATACATTAAAAAAAACAAAAAACAACTCGAGAACAGTACAAGTTGTATTTATTGGATTTGAAAAACAAACCAAATTTGTGTAGGTTACGGAGAAGTATAGGTACTTCCATAATATAGGTTTTGTTACAGTTTCGCAGTGCTACTTTAGGAACATCACTGTTAATAAGAATCCAATAGTAAATGATTGAATGGGCAATTCTAACTTTGAATCAGATTTATTTTTAAAATAATTAAATAAATTAGAAAAAAATTCCTTACAAATTTTACTTGCTGTATTAGGTATATGGCAATTTAGTTGTAAAATTTGTAAAAAAGTGTTTTTATTATTTAGAACATATCCTGATTCACAATAAAAAATGAGAGGGAATGCAAAAATCACTATAACGACACTTCATATTATTAACGACAGCTCTTTGGCTATCGTTGATGAACGACAATTTTACAACCATGTTTGTCTATTTTCAACGACAATCGTTGTCTACTGAATAAGAAAAGTCGTCTGTGAACGATTATCGTCTATTAACGACGTCGTTCAGAGTTACTGAATAGGCCCCTAAATCTGTAGACTGGCTCACGAGCTAGGAGGTGCCTATCATCTTAGGAGGATGCACAATGGGCCTAATGAGGCCTAAGTGCCGTAGGGGTAACCCACCCTCCACACGTTACAGATACAGAGATACAGTGCTTATGTTATGTTCAGAATATGCAGTTAGAACATACTGAGACACATGTAATTACATGGTAATTCTAAATAAATTAAACTTGTTAAAAATGTGTTTTTTTTTTCACCTTATTTTATTTTTCAGTTAAAACCAGTGACATTTATCTATCTACAAAAAAAATTCACTAAACTTATTGTTTGTTTAGTAGTTGTAAGTTAAAGTTGTCAAATAGGAAAACATTACTTCTGCTGCGTTTGAGAATCCACATCGGATGCATCTGAGATGTAAAAAATCTTTGATCACGTGATTCAGTATACGTAAATGTAATGGGACAGATGTGTCCGATGTGGATAAAAAAACGCTTGAGATGTAAAAAATGCATCCGATGTGGATTCTCAAACGCAGCATTCAAATTGCTTCAAATATCTAAATTATGAAGCCCGCCACTTTTTAAATAGCTTTACTCAGTAGTGTCCTACTTTATCGACTGAAACCGACAAGTGTAGTTCAACCGTAAGCGCTTAGCGCGCTACTGTCGAGGTCAAGCAAACTTGTTACCAACTATAGGGTCTATTCTGTAACAATTCCTTTATTTTAACGGCCGTTAAAATATTGGCGGCCTTTTTTTTTCTTTTTTGTGTGATAGGCATCAACTGCTATATGGTTATTAGCCTCGTGTTCTGTGTAGGCTTTGTTACTGTTTCCCAGCGCCACTTTAGGAACAGCACTGTTAATTAGTACCCAACAGTGAATGGTCGAGTAGGGAATCCTACCAAGGCATCAGAATTAATTTTAAATAATTAAATTAAATGAAAAAATCCCGGCCAACGGTGGTATTCGAACCTGGGACTCTTGGATCCGCAGGCTCCGCAGGCAGAGACTCTACCACTGAGCCACCCACCCCGTATTGGCGGCCTTTAAAAATATTTTCGTATTTACTAACATACCTTTGTAATTATTAAACGGATTCATTTCAACCAGTCCTCAAATAACAATCATTTTTAAAGGGATGTTAAAATTCACCTTTAATTTTTAACGGTTTTAAACTTAGATACTCTGAGGTTTTAAATTGAAAATTGAGGATTTGTATGGCTATGTTTTCAAACTAGTTCAAATAAATCTTAAATGCCATGCTGTCCTGCCATTTTTAAGGGAATCTGTTAAAATAAATAATTTTTAATAGGCCTCTAAAATTTGTGTATACAGAATACCATTTTTGGTTAAACAAATGAACGGGCCGCTAAAAGTTTAATTTTTAAAGGCCTCTAAATTTTAACGGATGTGTTACAGAATAGACCCCAATCCTCTGACCCGCTCCCCAGTGGAACAGTTAAGGACCGATTCCACCACAAAGCATGTATCTTCTAGAGACCCCACGCCAATGTTAAACTTTTAAACCAAATTAGCGCCACCTTGTGTTTGGAGCTGGAACTAAAATGACAATTGACAGATGGCGGTAAATTCAAATTGTAATTTTTAGGAGTAGGTAGTAGTTTTAAAGTAAATTTTAAATGATTTCCACATAAATTATTTTATAAAATAAAGTATGGAACTAGTAAGTTCGAAACTTTTATTTTACAAAATAATTTAGGTGGATTATACCAAATTTGAAGAATTAATTTGTTATAAGGGGTCTAATGTGGAGAGTTGGTTCTGTATATTTTTATTAAATAAATATAAGATATATCAATAAATAATAAAATAGAACATTCTTAAAATATGTTTATTAATAACTTAAATAAATATTATTAGATAAAAATAAATACAAATAATAATACATATTTAACGAATACTTACTTGGAGCAAATAGATATATAATCTCAAATCTTTAAAATAGGTACCTATCAATAATTTAAATGTGAAGTAGAGACTATAGGATATTACATTTTATTAACACTAAAGTTATATATTTTATAAATGTCTTTTTAACTGAGGACAAATGTAATATAGGTATTGTATTAAAAGGTGAATCCTTTTAACTATTCATTCAATGATAAATAGGTATTTTCCTTCCAAATACAGATGGTGGTATTACTCTCTTATGTGAAAAATGATTTCGGAATCTAGTCCAGTGATAAATTGATTATCAATTAGTTGTTGTCCCCGTTTGTCTTTTTATGATGCAGATGCATGGTGAATATATGGTGAATCAATGGAGTTTTTCTCGAAGTTTTCAACGTAGCACCAAAATTATTGCAAAACACAGTAGGAAATAAAAAAGCGAAACATCACAATTTTGCAAATAACTAAGACGAAACTATAAACAGAAACCAAAAGCCAAAGCCAACAAAAAATCACTAAAATCAGACGGAAAAATGAAACTAACCAAGAACATAAATAAATACACGTCACATCTTTGGAGTCTTTGGTTAAGTTTTTCTCCCATAAGGCTTAAAAATGGAGTAAGAAATCATAATTTCACCAGTAGCCCCATCTAGAGTTTGGAGCAAATAGCATAAAAAATGTCAGTTGTCGGTTTTGACCTTGGTCATTCACGTGGAACCTCTATGTGCTTTGTGGATTACACCGTTGTATTAAACGAAGTTTAAAATGACATTTTTACATTAACATTTTAATCTCCGTTTAACACATCGGTGGAATTGGCCCTAAAGCCAAATAATTTCGTTGCGTAAAAATTTTAAACTTTCCACAGGTCAACTAGTCGTCCTATAATTTTTAAGATATTTCTGAATAACTAGAACGAATATTCTATATTTATTAGGGATAACGAGAACAATTTGATACAAATACGCCATACGGCCTTTCAGTTTTTCTATGACGGCCTCCATGGAATACGTATTGGCTAGAATATTTATTTTTTATCTATGGCTAGAATGAAAAACTGGCAACTTCGGAGACCTGAAATTTTTGACAGATGTCATTTTTTATATTTTGCATTTGACAAAAAAAATATCAAAATCAGCTCATCAGCTGTTTGAATGGGGATTGAATATTGAATACGAAAAATAAGAAAATGGGAAAATGGTCATTTTGAAAGCTGTTGTTGTTTTTTAGAAATAGCTTTTAAAAGACACTTAATAATGAATTTTTATTCACTAATTATATGCTTGATAAGCATATTGGCTTTAGCACAGGTAACAAGACTATATTACATTATATTGTGAGTTTTACAAAAACTGTGTTTTCAGGGACAATCATATGAAGATAAAAGATGTAAGTGTATTTGTCCAAGTATATCTTCAGTAACTAACAGAACAGAATTAAAAAACCATACCTCTAGGATTATGTACATTACTAATGTTCCACCAAATCAATGGTAGGTAAATTTTACTTTATGTAATAATTAATGATCAAATATTATTATGTGCTTAATTATTTTTAGTAATTGTGATGGTGTGATACTACCTAGAATTGGCGCAGATATTGTAGGGAAGGAGCAAGAATTTTGTCCTAGATGTGACTGCAAATATGAAAATCGAAATACAACTATCATTAAAGTTGTAGTTATTATTGTTATTTGGGTAATATCAATATTAGTTATATACATGGCATTTTTAATAATACTAGACCCATTACTCAACAAGAGGATAAAAGGGAATTATCAGGAACACACAAATGAAGATGTAAGTTCTGTTTTAATTATTAATAATCATTTTTAGAATCCCAATTCATTGCATCTCTGAGTTGGACTAGAATATAAGATAAAAGGACCAGTAATCAACAGTGCACTAGTAATCGATGCTTTATAATTCAAATTCTCCTAGGGGCGTCGATTCTCCAGTGTTTGACACTTTTTGTCAATTAGTGAGTTATTAGAGCCATTTCTCTTATTACCACATTAGGTAAAATAATTAAAAAGCTGATAAAAAATTGTCTAATAAGTTTTTTAACTCCAACAACCTAATACGCAGTAAACAGTTTGGATTTAAGAGTAAAACTAATACATCAGGTGCCATTTTTAATTGCCTAAAGAGAGTTTACAGTAATATTAATATAGGTGAGAAGGTGGCAGAGATATTCTGTGATCTAACTAAAGCATCCAATTGTGTAAATCATGGAGTACTGTGACAAAAACTTTTCTATTATGGAGTCAGAGATAGGGCTGTGAAGTGGATTGAATCATGCTTTGAAGGAAGGATTCAACTAGTCAGAACAATAACTCTTCCAGTGTAATGAATATAACTATGGTGTACCCCAAGGGTCGGTGTTAGGTCCCTACTTTTTCTTACTCTATATTAATAATTTATCACTCCTTGACATTTCTGGCTATAGTCTGTTACAAGATAATCTAGAAAGCGCAATGATCTGGCAACCTCTTGATTCATTCGCCAACATGCTGATCAGAGCCGGCTTAGGTTGAGTGTTATTTGTTCAAATGTTAAAGATAATTTTTACAATTTGATTTCTACAAAGATCCTTTTGCGGTCTAAATTGCATTGAAAAAAATATAACATTAATTTCATTCATTTCAAAAATACTTTATTTATAATATGTACATATGATTTTTAATAACATTTTAAATACATAAAAAATATTATGCTCTGAGAACTTGTATTAAATTAAAAAAAAAAATAAGGGTTTTATTTCCAAACACAACATATACATCTCATTAGAACAATTTTCGCCCTGAAAGAGTGAACATACATTTTCAAAGTTTAATCATTTTCTCAGTTATATTAAGTAAATTTTCAAAATAATATTTTTGCACATTACAGGAAAGTCTAAATATTAATCTCGTTTAATATGTACCATGTATTTCAATAATATCTAGTGTGTTTTATATTGCTCTTTAAAGAAGATAAATAGGTTACATATTTTATTTATAAATTTGCATACTAGTCTGATGATACTAAATGCTGTATACATAAAGGGAGTTTCAGTATTTTGAATCAGAGCTTTAATGCTCGATAGAACTTTTAAAATTAATACAAAAAGTTTTCATAAATTTTGTCGTTTTGAAGTTACTTCACTTTTTATTGTTCAATGTATACCTACTAATTTTTCATCGAATTTATTATAATGTTTTGAAATTTATCATCTGCCAAACAATTTATTGTTTCTATTAACAGATCACCCGTTTTAAGAAAGTACAGTAATAATTTAATTTCAACATTTGCCGCATTTGAGAATCCACATCGGACACATCTGTCCCATTACATTTACATATACTGAATCATGTGATCAAAGATTTACTACATCTCAGATGCATCCGATGTGGATTGTCAAGCGCAGCAATAGTAATTAATCGGAAACCTTTTTGTTTAAAGAAGTATAGAAACTAATTTTTATTAAAAAATACATGTTAAAGAAAAATTATAATCATTTTAAACCTTAAATATTACAAGCCACTACAGCAAAACGATGTCTGTAATGGAAATGTGTAAATTAAATGCAAAATTTAGAAAATCTTGTACCTATAAAAATAATTATAAATATTAAAAAGGAAAGACTTGTATTTTGTTCAATTTTTTTTTTTTAATTATTAAATGCAAAGCGCTTTCGGCATGGTGCCATCATCAGTGCTTATTGTCCACAAACAAGCATATCCACCAAGTTCTTTGTCATCCTTACTCCAAAATATAAATATTTCTGGAGATTCACAACTTGCTAAATCATTATTATTTACTATTAATAATATTTTAAAATTTAAATTGATTTATACATTCATTTTTATTATTTGACCAACTATTGCCATGTGACAGTGGTGACAAGCGACACTTAAAGACGTTGACAGCTGACTTGGGCGACGATAAAAAGTGAAACTATCGATAACTGGGGCGACGATTACTGGGGTGGTGATAACTGGTAAATAGGTGTTGATTACTGGTGTATCCAAAATTACATTAAATCATTCTAAAATGTTCTACTACTGGTGCTCTTACTTTATTTTTTTTATTCTTTAATTTTTTTACTACCTATCTACTTTATATTTGCTTCGCTGGAATTTCTCAAATCTCAAAAAATTATTAAAAGTGAATAACAGTTCGTTACTCGAGAGAAATTTTTTTATGCGATACCTGGCAAATTTTTTTATTAATTTTTATTGATTTTTAATATTTTTTATTAATTTGTTAATTTTTATTAATTTATTTTATTAGTTTTATTAATTTTTAATAGTTTTTAATAATTTGTAATAATTTTTAATAATTAATTTTTAATAATTTTTAATAATTTTTAATAATTTTTAATAATTTTTAATAATTTTTAGTAATTTTTAGTAATTTTTAATAATTTTTAATAATTTTTAATAATTTTTATTAATTTTAATTTATTTTCGTTCATTTTTCTTTTTATTAATTTTTTATTATTTTTTTATTATATTTTATTATTTTTCAATTTTTATTTATTTTAATTAATTTATTTATTTATTATTTAGCTTTACGATACTCCCCATTTCTCCCTCTTTAAAATGTGAAAATCCATAAACCTTGAAATGGGTCATTATTAACCAATAATCACTAGCTACAATTCCAATTTTTCAGTTCCTACCTTTCAAAAACGGAAAGGCTCATACAAACTTTTACCTCCCGTTTCACTCCCCCCCCCCCCCCCCCCCCACCCAATTTTCTACCCTTAAAAAAAGCGATATCTCCGTACAAACTTTCCCCCCTGTCCCCCCTTTTCTCACATGTCTCCACTTTCTTTCCCTTCTTCCCTTTCTCCCTTAATATATGAAAAACCAAAATCCCTGAAACACCATTATTTACTTGTAATGAGTATCTAGAATCCCAATTTCCAAGTTCCTAATTTTAAAAAAATCGGTACTTCCATACAAACTTGTAACCCTTGTTTCCCCCTTAAAATGTGAAGATCCAAAAACCCTGAAACACGTCCTTATTTATTTATGCTCAGTAGCTGCATTTCAAATTTTCATGTTTCACTACCACTATGCAAAAAATTATGTCTGAAAAACAAAAACAAATTATCCCACGGGAACCGTATATTTTTCCTTGATAAAAACTAGCCTATGTGCTATTCCAGACTATAATCTATCTTTATGCTAAATTTCATCCAGATCCGTTCTTACGTGATTGAGCAACAAACATCCATCCATCCAAACTTTCGCATTTATATGTTAGTACCATGGTGTAAGGATACAGGTGAAGCGGTGCGCAGGTTTTATGACGTCAACATCGGTATTGCCACGGCCGCCTATACACTGCCATGCCATTCCATGGCTTTGTTTACATTTTGTAATGATTGTCAAGAAGTTTAACTTTTATTTCCTAGTTCTATAATCATTATAAAACTGAAAATATATTTAGAAGAAAATAACAACTGCGTCAAATAACATCAAGTTATGCTCAATAATACTTACAAGAAAAGTCACTATAGGCAGATAGACGCTTGTACAAAAGTAATGCCAAATAAAAAAAATATTTTGTGCTTTTATACAAAAAAAGTAGGTAATTTATTTCGAATTTAGCCATGGTGTAAGGAATTTAGCCTAATATAGTTTTTCTCTGGCGTAAAAAAGATAGTGTTCATCAGAAACTGAATTTTTCCATCACAAAACTTGGAAGAGGATGTTACATCTAGGATTTAAATCTTCATACCTAGCATTGCTATCTGATAGATTGAGATCAAGATGATAGCCAAAACGTACCTAAACTTACAGAGACATTACCATTAAAAAGTTTTAGTGGCTCAGCAGGGATAAAAATTGGAACTAATAAAAGGCATACACAAATAACTAATTTAAATGTGAAACTGAAATATGTAGTGTCCCCTGTATAGTGGAAAAATGTTTAACCTCTTGCCAATTAATTAATAATAGGAAGTGCTGACTCATAAATATGTTTAAAAAGCAATAAACTCTTGCTCAAAAAGGTATACTACAAAGTGGATAAATTTTTCTGATTCCTTGAATTAAGTAGTTCATTTTAATTTATGTGTATACTCCTGTATATATATATTTCTCGATTGTCATATTTGTACTTAGGTTGCATTTTTGTTTTTATATTATATTTTGTCTTGATATTAGAATTTAAAAAATTTTAAAATAAAAAATTTCATTTATGAATAAGTATTTTGTTTCTTTTCCTTTGAATTTTAACTTATGTTATCTATCTTTGTTAATAAGAATGTAATTAATTCTTCAACAATAAATAATTTTGAATCGATTCAAGTAAACTTGTGTATAATGTTAACGAATGCTGAACAATAAAATTAAGGTGAAATGAATTTTATTATGATCAGTATATTTTTTTAGTCGCCAATTTTCTTAAATAATCAGTTTGGAAGTATGTGGTCACTTTTATAGATTATAAATGTAATAATTTAATTTTAAATTAGTCATCAAACATGGATATCAATAACTTGTATGCACAGATCAATTACTTTCTTGTATGGTTGGGTGCTGGTAAACCCCTTTATGTATTTAATAAATAGAAACACTTGCCAAAACATACTTTATTTTAATAAAAAGCACAGAGGTGTTATTTTAAATTGATTTATTTATGTTTAAAAATGGTTTATACATAATGTTTACTTCTTTATCTTGCTTAACACTTTATAATGTATATTTATTGTTCTAAATTTAAACATTTAGGCCAGTCTCTTAAGGTAGTAAACCCAGGTAAAGGATAATGAACAGTTCTTAAAATCTATAAGCCTTAGGACGAATGCTTCTTAGGGAGATTGTGGATGCTATGTCATCCGAACTTCAACGAATTCTTTTTTTATTTTCATTGTATAAAACATTTATTTGACCCGGAGTGAAACATTTACTTTACTTTCCTGAATTTCCACTTGAGAATTATTTTTCAACTGGCTAATTTCTTCTTTCAATGAAAGTATTTCTATATTTGATTTGTTGCATTTTTCAGTAATTTTGTTTAGTTCTTCACGAAGATTCTTAATAGTTTTCTCTAAAATAATAATTTAATTTTTAATATTGAAATAAAAGCAATTATCACTTCAAAGTTTAATATTTAATAAAAAAATTGTTTTGAAATGATTGTAATGTTAATTAGTATATGCTAAGTTGTGTAATTTTCTTTTCAAAGCCACATTTTTTGTTAATAAGGTAAATTTGTACATACGTTTCTAGTTCTGATGATACCAATATATTTTGAGTGTCTGTTTCCAAACTTTGATTCTCCTTGTCCTGGTCTGCAGTTGACAATTGTCTGGAATGCCCCGAAATATTAACAAAGCTCTCAATAAATGTTTGTCCATATCTTTTTGCCTGCCTTCTTAATCTATCTTCACTTTCTGCAGACAATTGTCTTTTTTTCAATGGGAGATTTTCAGTAGGAACTGCTGTTTGTTTTAAGTTTCTACCAGTCTTAGTGGAGTAGTTTAATAGCCTCTGTTGTAAGGGTATTTCAAAACTATCCTTCGAAAAATGTATGGAACAAATACAAGCTTAAAAAAGAAACAAGACATAAAATTAATCATATTCAAGTTAGGTTTGCAAAAATCATACCATTTTTCAAATGAATTGTATCTTTTCACCCTCAACCGTTGACCCAGGCTTTGGCTATATCTGTTTTCGGAAATCCAAAATACTTAATATTTGTTCTCTTTGTTTTTCTTAAATAGTTCTTGCTGCCAAACACTGCACAACCTGGCATTTTGTTAGTAACTACACACCCTAAAATATAGTAGATTTTAATGTATCAATAATATAATAATAATAATAATAATAATGATATATTAAAATAACAATAATGAATATAAACTATTTCTTTTATCTTTAAAATACAACAAAAATGTTACATAACCTAACTTTATATCAATTACACTACCAACTTAATTAGAAATTAATTTAATAATACGTACCAATAATTTCTAAACAGGCCTATTGATATATAGAAATGATATTAAATATTAAGATAAATATATCTATAAACTTCTAAACACTACCAGGAAAATATTAGAATAACTTTAAAAGTCGCTTTTTAACATTGGAGACATAGGCAAAACAAAAATATGCTCCGCAGGTGACGTCATGCGCAAGAATGACCAAATTTCGTACCGCTTACCGCTTCACCTGTATTCTTCCACCATGTGTTAGTACGATAAATAGCAAAATAAACACCTAAAACTAAAATAAGGCAATGTTTTTAGAAACTACCTGAATGCAAAAAAGTGCCTTTTGCCCTGTTGATGAATATACCCTAATTATTGATAATACAAGTATTAAAAGTAATTTTAAAAAACTGACTTCAAAATCATGCAGATGCCATTACCACATTTTGACCAAATTTATATGGGACCACACCCGAGGTTCACCTTTTACTAACAAAAATATAATCAGTAGTAATACTATAAGTACTTCAAAATAATCAGGTTATACATCGATAACTTGTTGCATAATTATAAAGAGTGTCAGTTTGACAGTTTAAATAATCCGACCGCGAAGCGGGAGGATTATTTTGTCAAACTGACACGATTTGTAATTATGCAGGAAGTTTGAGATGTATAACCGTATTTATTTTGAAGTACGTATTGTATTTGATACGATTATTTTTTGAGTAAATTAAGTAAATATCAACAATTTATTAATTTAAATACATATTGGTAAAATGAAAATAATTATTGATAAACGTCAAAATTTGACGGTCCTGTTAGTTAGTGTATTGTTGTCGATGTGGTTACTACGGAAATGAAATTATTGTAAATATTTTTGATTGGTGGAGCTACTCTATGTATAATCAGGTATTATCGAAATTATACGAGGTAACTTAACTAAATTGAACGTTCTAATTGGTTAAAAGTTATACGAAAAAAATAATCATAGAAATCGGAAGGGGTGGTAAAGAATTATTGCTGAATATACATAAAAATTAAGAGTTTCTCATGGACCCAATTATTAGATTTTGACCAAATTTATATGGGACCACCCCTGAAGTCCCCCTTTGTAACAAAAAAAGAACCATTGAAATGGTTAAAGAATTATCGCTGAACATGCATAAAAAATATTCCGACCAATTGAGAGCCTACTCCTTTTTTTAAATCGGTTAAAAAATCATCTCCGATTTTTTTTCCGATACATTGCTTATAAAAAATAACAAAAAATTACTTAATTATTTGCAATTGAATTAATCAAACCATCCTTCCATTTAGATCTGCAACCTTCCAGATAATTATAAAAAATAAACAAACCCCATTGAAAATAAAAAGTTATGTTTCAGGAATTTTGCGACAAACCTTTATTTATTAAGTTATATTTAAAAATAAATCAATTTTCAACACTTAATAATTATCTATTACTGCTTTTTCTAGGATGAAGTAGCTGCGGGGCCCATGTCTCACAATATGAGTGTTAGAGGTAATGTTTTAAATAGAGTGGGACATCAACAAGATAAATGGAAAAGACAGGTTAAAGAACAAAGGAAAAATATTTATGATCGTCATACTATGTTAAATTAAAAAAAAAAAAAAATTAAGCAGATTCAAGGTGAAATTTGTAAGCAATTACCTACCTACCTACCCTAAATAGACTGATAAAATTCGGTTTTTGATAAGATTTGATGTAGTGTATGTAGAAATGGAAATATCTTTACTGTTTAATATGTTTAAATAATCATTTATATATTTAATATACTAAGTTATAATTTAATTATATAAAATAATAAATTTAAAATTGTTTTATTTACTTGTAAGTTACAATTATGATACAAAACAAGCATTCAAAGACAATAATAAATTTAAATTTATTAAACAAAGTTCAATGGGATTATGGATATTTTTTAACTTTTTGATTTATTAAAAATATCTTAAATTTTATCATATCAGTGGAAAATATCGAGTAATACCCATTTTGTGCAAGTTCAATATATTTTATCTATAACTATTTTACCTTTTAATTGCTCTTAGGATCGATTTTTTTCACCTAGGGTTATTCGCCAGATTAGTAAACTGTAACCTATAGTCTAATCTGCAAATAGTTACTTGCAACTTTACTTTTAGGTGAAAATAAGGTCTTTATTTTATTTCAACTAAATTTAACACATGGTGTCGAGTGTATATTGCAAAAAACATTGTAATCTTCTTGTAATTCGATATTGTCTCTGTAACCCATAGTATTGTTTAAAATTTTTCATAAATTTGCCAGGTTCGTTGTACGATTCGAGGGGTGGCGTATTATTAGTCATTTAATATATGTTGGTATGACCTCTACATTTTATTCCCAGTGGGTTAACGTGTCGATGATGGTGAGTAGTAAATAATAATGTAATTTTTTCTTGGGAATTAGGTATTCCCTATATGAAAATAATGTATTTGTGTTATAGTCAACAATAGACCTTTTCATCACATTTTTTTTTTGTGCGCATGTGTCTATATCGGCCATCTTTTTCGTACTGTTTTTGTAAAAAAGCATGTTAAAATACCCACGTGAAAAAAATTATAATCGATAAATATTAATTTAGGTATATTCATTTAAAAAAAGGAAGAAAAAGCAAAGTAATAATAAGTTTAGTGTCTTAATTGAAAAACATATTTTTGCAATCAATTATAATTGTTATCTGTACGGAAAGGAACAACGAAACGTTGTTGTTATGGAGTATGTAAAAGTCACACGCAGTATAATTCATTCAAAGGCAATACATATTGTTTTATAAATTTTCCAAAGTGTTTGCCGCAACATCGTAAAAAAATATCAAATTATCAGGCCAAATCCATAATAAGAATGTGCATTAGGTGTGAAAAAATGTGGTCGAAGTGACAACGGTTTTCGATGTATTGATAAAGTGGTCCAACAGAAGAACATTCTTATCTGGTATTACACAAGATTTTTTTAATATTAAATACTACTTCGGTATACACAACAATATGATTAAAAATGTCATGTTGATCCTTAAAATATTAAATCATTTATTTTATTAATTATACTCGTGATTACCTATCATGTTAATTAAAGTGTTTTTGCAAGTACTAATAGTTGGTTGGCATAATTAATTAGAATAGAGTTATAATTATTGTTTTCATTATTTTTTTATACAGTTAAGCAGTATTGATATACCTAATAACCTCTCAATCAGTCCCCTTTTTTCGTTTGTAGTAAACATCCAAGACACTTCAACCACCTTTTCAACTGCTTACAACTATGCGCTTCCATAGAGTTATAAAAAAGTTAATCACCATCTACGATTTTTTCAAATGATTAATTTTTCTGTAGAGATAATATTGCTTTTCCAGCCATTTTTGATCAAAACAGTACGAAACTTTTGAATTACCGCTATTTCAACAAGGTGGCTGCTCTTGCGCTCATGACATGAAAAGGTCTATTGACAATTTTTATTTGCACTACGGGCAATCACGGAGGGATCCCGCTCCAATATAATACAGATCTGTTTATGAAATCCGTTATAAAATGCCTTTATTTTATATATAACGAGAGAATATTTGCAGGACGAGCAGAACGAGTTGCATACATCCCAGATAACAATTATACATTCTTAGTATATACTTTTTAAAAATACGCATATGCTGAGAATACACTTTATTTGCATTTAGTACATTCTCAGAATATACTAAGCATATGTTACGTTACATTGTTTATACGTGCTATGCAGATACTGAGAATGTACTTCAAGTATGTGTACAGTACCCAGACAACACACCAAATCCCAGAGATATCCACAGAATATCTTTTGTGGATATCCAATATATCCACAGAATATCAGAAATACCCCGTGGATATAATATGGATACACAAATGTCCGTCTATATCCAGAATACAGAAGATATCCTATGGATATCCATCAAAATATCTAA
The DNA here is from genome assembly GCA_927349885.1 of Psylliodes chrysocephalus. Taxonomy (NCBI): domain Eukaryota; kingdom Metazoa; phylum Arthropoda; class Insecta; order Coleoptera; family Chrysomelidae; genus Psylliodes; species Psylliodes chrysocephalus. The sequence continues at coordinate 59,697,996 of OV651814.1, read as the reverse complement.
TGGGCATCTTCCAGACAATACAAGAAATCCTACTGATATCCACAGAATATATTTTGTGGATATCCAGTGGATCTAATATGGATATCCAAATGTCCGTCTATATCCCAGGATATAGAAGATATTCGGATATTCAGCAAAATATTTTATGGGTATCTTTAGTAGAGGTTCATATCATAAGTAACCAATGATTATTGAATAACGTCGAAAGAAAATAGTTGAGATAAAAAATATTTTCAACACTCTGCCTTTGATTTTGACCACTAAGGAGAAAGTCATCCTTATTAGGACTCTTCAGCAATAAATAGAAATTCTTGACTCCAGTCTCTAATGGAGTCTGATTCATGGAGGAAAGATTATTAGTCTGATTGAGATACCAATTTCGATCGAACTCAATAATTACGGCGGGTTGAGCATGAGCACGAGCGAAAGTGGTATCGCCATCTATACTTAGTAAGCAAAATCAAAAATTACATCTAGTGGATATCCACCATGGTTTGCGTTCGCGCCTAGACTTTGATATATTTTAAATATCTGAACGGTATTATTAGCCACAATGGCGAGCACAATAGCGTAATTTTTTTGGGCCCGTATTTATAAACGGAACTTACATGAGTCGGACTTGGGTAAGTCGTCCTTGAACTAAAATCAAAGTTCGGTTACAACGTCTCTAAAGTTCTAGGTGGTTCTGGTGTTAAACTGGAATTTAGAGATGGATATTAGCAAATCTGTTACTGTTATGTACATCTGCGGATTGTAGATATTTTTTTCTTAACCATCCTCCCGAGTCCTACCGCTTGCCGAGTCCTCATTTGCTGCGTATGCGCGTACCGATCTTTGATTTGATTGAAAAGTGGACATATTTCTTATTATTTGTCATACCAGTTGAAAATAGGTTATGTTAAAAATGCAGAAAGATGATGATATAATAATAATATGTATTCAAGAAAATATAAATAAATAGGAATAGTTACAAGTAGTATAAATACAAAGTTTAATAATTATTCAAATGAATTCCTAGTATAAATACAGAATAAATTAGACGTTGATAACTCACTGGTGCGTTATAATAGTTTTCCTTTGCATCGACAGTGTAGCACTGAGCTACGCCGCTTCTGAAAATATTGTTCCATCCATACAATTTGTATAAATGGAACAATATTTTCAGAAGTGGTGTAGCTCAGTGCTACACTTTCGATGCAAAGGAAAAGACCTATTATCTGTGTGCAAGCTAGTTTATCTTTCGATTTAGAATGATATAGAAATAAATAAATAAAAAAGTAATTAGGTATACTTATGAGTAAAAAATAGAGTCCGGTACGCTTTAGGTACGACGGAATTTGAAAAATTAATTTAAGCAATAAAAAGTACCCATTCTATAGAATAAATTTCTAAAAAAATGCTGATAAGAAGAATATTTTCTAATTATTTATTGTTTCGGCCTTTACTTGATGAAAATCCATTTAATTTTGAAGGAGTAAAACCAAATTTGGTAGATTTTCACACTTTTATTTTAAAAATAAAAATTTTTTTTTAAACAAACACTAACATGACATATGTTTCGAAGTACAACTTCTTTTTCAAATGTGACTATTTACAATTCGGTATCCAATATATATACAAAATAATTTAACAAAACAAAGTACTTAAGAAAACATCAATAACATTACAAAATAAACTAACTATTTAAAGTAAATAAGGGTACTTAGGTAATTATAATATCCATCAAATAACAATAAGATAATCCATTACCGGGATTATCTCACAGAAAACTGGGAAAGAGGTTTAATAAGGGTGAATTATTAATATCTAATTGATCATTTAGTAAGTTATCTGAATTTTTAAATCTATTTATTTCAAGTGTTTCTAAATGGTTTAATTTAAGGCTCTTATTTTCTACAGACAACTTTGAAATTTTACATGTAGAAAATAAGAGCCTTAAATTAAACCATTTAGAAACACTTGAAATAAATAGATTTAAAAATTCAGATAACTTAAATGATCAATTAGATATTAATAATTCACCCTTATTAAACCTCTTTCCCAGATTTCTGTGAGATAATCCCGGTAATGGGCTATCTTATTGTTATTTGATGGATATTATAATTACCTAAGTACCCTTATTTACTTTAAATAGTTAGTTTATTTTGTAATGTTATTGATGTTTTCTTAAGTACTTTGTTTTGTTAAATTATTTTGTATATATATTGGATACCGAATTGTAAATAGTCACATTTGAAAAAGAAGTTGTACTTCGAAACATATGTCATGTTAGTGTTTGTTTAAAAATTTTTATTTTTAAAATAAAAGTGTGAAAATCTACCAAATTTGGTTTTACTCTTTCAAAATATTTTCTAAGAAAAGTTAAGATTTTGATGTTCTTAACCTAACATTTTATCAATTTCTTACAGTTTTGCCAAGAGTTTCAGTACTTTACACCTTATGCTACATAAAATATGTGAATATTAACAAGACTGAAATATATTTTTATCGTAAAATTAATTAATTAGGACAAGGAAAATCTTTATAAATGAATCAAAATATTATTTATTTATTAAATAATTTCAGTTAGTTACAAGATAAAATACGTAAATATTGATATTACCCATTATTTAATTGTGAAAAAATTACGATATAGCCTATAAAATTGTAAATTTGATAAAATTTTCTTATCCTTTTTTTTAGAAGTATACAATATGTAATGGGAACTTTTCAGTGTAATCAATTTTTTTTCTAAATTTCGAGGTACCTAATAGGTCTTTTCCTTTGCATCGAAAGTGTAGCACTGAGCTACACCACTTCTGAAAATATCGTTCCATTTATACAAATTGTATGGATGGAACGACATTTTCAGAAGTAACGTAGCTCAGTGCTACACTGTCGATGCAAAGGAAAAGACCTAAAGCGTACAGAAGCCAAATTATATGTTCAGTATTTGTATAGTTCTTGATTCATTCATTTACTAACAATTTTAAAATATAAATTTGTAGGAAGTAGAAGAATCTCGAATTTAGTTTCGGTAAAACAATCCTCATAAGGGCATCGAAAGAATGGAATTTTTTAACCCTATTGAAAAAAAAGCAAAATACTGAACACCTCAAGTTAGGATGTTCCAATGAAAATTTTATATAAACCCAACAATTAGAAAATAAAATTGTACCAAACAAAATCAACTTTAAAAGGTGCTCCCCAATTATTTCAAACGCGTAAACGCAATATGTGAGGGACTCGGAAAGCGGTAGGACCAGGGTAGGACTCGGCAAGCGGTAGGACTCGGGAGGATGGTTAAGAAAAAAATATCTGCTTGGCAGAGTTACTACCCATCTCTAAATTCACGCGATATAACCGAACTTCGATTTTCGTTCAAGGACGACTTACCCAAGTCCGACTCAGCTGAGTTTTGTTTATAAATACGGGCCCAAAAGTTGACTGGGCAAATTATCCTGTAGGACATAGCTCAATAGAGGAAGAAGAAGAACCCTCTTAACTTTGTTTATATTATCAGTTTTGCAGGTTATATTTATAATTTAGGTGCAATATGTGCTGTGGGCTGTGGGTAAATAAATAAAAAATGTAGGTAATGTGAAGTGCTGAATTATGTAAAATACTGATAACAATAAATATGAAAACAAATTAACAGGAAATAACTGTCAAGTATTATCAACGTAATCTATTTTACCACGTATTAGGTATTATTCCTTTTCTTTGACGATTTGATAAAATAGGTACTACTTATTGAACGTTTTGATAAAACTTCTGGAAAATGTCTGCAACTGGGAAAACGAATGTGGCTCTCATCACGGGTATAACAGGACAGGTAATTTACTATTAAATTTAACAATTTGATGTTGGTTACAAGTTTCGCTAATATGTGATTGTACTTTTCCCTGAATATCTGACCTTAGATATCAACAAGTAGGTATATGTAAGATAAGAGCACCAGTAAACGACAGTGTACCAGTAATTGACAATGCACCAGTGATTGATAGTGCACCAGTAATCAATAGTGCACCAGTAATCAATAGTGCACCAATAATTAATTGACAGTGCACCAGTAAACACGGATTATCACTAGATGCTCAGGTCACACTATGTTCACGATCCGCTTATAATCAAGGATTTGAGGTAGTATTCACATAATAATTAATGCTCATTATAATATTTTTAGAGTTTTATAAAAATCATCGACACATACTTATTGTAAGATTAACAAAGTAATATTAATTGATTTAGCTGCTATTGCAATATGTTTAGATGACGAAGAACAAGGACACAAGAAGATATGTGTTTAGGACATTTTAAGAAAATGAAAAACTGAAGGAGATTTTTTCACTCTATATAAAGGGCTTCTAGACTACACAATATTTTTGTATGATAAAACATACATTTCAATACATTTTGAATAAAATTTCAGCATATTTGATATAAAACACAATACTACATTTTGTGTGGCAATTTCACCGCTAGATAATAGAGAAGTTATGGCTAATCTGATTGTTGTTTGTACACACTGACGCAAAGGTCCACTCACGGTTCGTTCAAAATATCTGCAAGGAGAAAGACCGCGGTCAAAGATCATGAGTGTACTGTGAGCGAAACGCTGAATATGAATATTTCCATTTAAATAGCACCTTGAATGGAGTGTGAGCAGAGTGTGACCTGAACTACAGTGATAATCAGCCTTAATTGTCACTTTAAAATTAAAACGCTCTTAATAAGGGCATGTGTTCAGATTTGTACATAATTCTCTACCAGAACAAAAGTCCTCATTTTTTCTAAACAAATTTCTTGTCATTATAAAATAGGTTGTTGCTTTTTAAATAGTTCCTCTATCCAGGAATATGCTGAATATACTTATATTAGTACATACCTAATATAATTTAAACCAGCCCTTATCCTCTTTTCCTCTTTTATAATTATCTGCTCTTATTATTTTCTTTTCTTATGCCCTCAAATAAATGCTTTTTCAATGCTGTCAATATTATGGATGGATCATTTATTAGTGCCAAACTTACTTGCGTTCTTGGAAAACTTTAATTTCTAAATCAAAATATTGATTTTTGGACTTTAAACCAAAACAAAGTTTAGATAAATATTTTTTAGTATTTCAAATCTTAAATTTTGGGATTGTTTTCTTTTTAGTAGTTTTTTGTTATTTCCTTCTCATTTCATTGTTAAATAAATATAAATATGAGGAAAACATTTTTAGGATGGTTCATATTTGGCAGAGTTTTTACTAAGTAAAGGATATGAAGTCCATGGAATAATTCGCAGAGCTAGTAGTTTTAACACAGGAAGAATAAACCACCTTTATTCTGATCCCTGTGCACACCAAGGTGGGAAATTGTTGTTACATTATGGAGATATGACTGATTCTAGCTCACTAGTGAAAATTATAGCCAAAATAAAACCTACAGAAGTTTACAACTTAGCAGCTCAAAGTCATGTTAAGATTTCTTTTGATTTGAGTGAATATACAGCAGAAGTAGACGCTGTTGGAACTCTACGACTTTTAGATGCCATTAGAACATGTGGAATGGAAAAATTTACTAAATTTTATCAAGCTTCAACTTCTGAGTTATATGGAAAAGTGGCTGAAGTTCCACAGACTGAAAAGACACCTTTTTATCCTAGGTCTCCATATGGTGAGTTTTTGCTTTAAAACAGATTGCTTACTTAAATAAGGTTTAGTAATTAATTAAATTTCAAAGCAAAGGTTTTTTCTTATTCTAATCTAACAGATCTCTTACCAGAAATACAGTTAGACATCCAATTATTGTCATAATATTTATGTATTGTTTACAAATCTAACTAATAAGACTACCTATTTTTTTTATTTGCATAAATTTTTGTTTTTTTTTGACAATTTTCTATGAAATTGTGTCATATTATACCTCCAACATTGTGCGTTTATTATATATTTTTTAGGCTAACTTTTATTCTAACATCACTAATACATGGTTTAGTATATCTGTAAATATAACTTTTATAAAACCGCACTATGTGCAGTTTACCTCCGAGGTACTGATATGTGTGACCATGTGATCTTACAAATGAATTAATTAATACCATTAGACATCTATACTTCTGAAATCCTTGCAACTTCTCAAAATAAGGCCAAATATTTTCTTAGTTGTGGATATAATATTAAATAAATTATATAAAAAACTTAACTTCTTGTCAAATTCGACTGCCAAATTCGTTTTTTTTTTGTCTCTACTTCCTCAAATGTGACCAAGACATTGGAATTGGAATTATTTTTCTTTTTTTTTAATTGACCACCTGGATTTTGATTCCACCTAGTTATCAAACTGGGTACTACAAGCGACCTGTTATTTTGCTTACTTGGTTCAGATGGCTTTACCCGAGGGGCAAATCACTTCCGCAATACGTGTACAAAATGTCCGCAATCCCATTGAAAATCGCCTCAGTCTCATCAAAATCAGTGACAATCGCTAAGAAATCGCCGCAGTCGTTCCGAATTCGCTCACAGTCGTTCCGAATTCGCTCGCAGTCGTTCCGAATTCCCTTGCAGTCCCCCGAATTCTCTCGAGCAATCACTAGCAATCGTTAAAAATCGCGCGCAGTAAGGTGACATTAACCTATTGCCATTGTTGGCTAGGGTGCTTTGATTAAGCCATCTAAACCATTTTGTGTAAAGAAATTGCAGTTTACATTTATCGAAAGGGTCCTTCCGTGCATTTTGAAGTAAGAACCTTAATGTACATTTTGGAATTTGAAGGTCTTTTTAGGATAAATTTAGACAATAAATCTACTTGTACAAGATTTTACAAGGTGGTCGAAAATTGTCCTTTTTCATTTAATTTTTTTTTAATGTATAACTAAATTGTTGGTATTTTATGGGGGATTGGGGTGATACACGTTTTAATTAGGGTTTTAAATGTATTTTTACTTTCCTATCTGTGTACAGATAAGAAAAGTATAGGAATCATGATTTTTTTCGACCTCGAAATTTCGACGGTTTTTTACGTTTTGGGGTCTCCTGAATCCGTTTTGACTATTTTCGCGATGATGTGTGTGTATGTCTCTCTCTATCTGTGTGTGTGTCCGTGTCTGCGTCTGAGTCTGCGTCTGTGTGTGTCTGCGTGTCTTGGTGTCTGTGTGTCTGTGTGTGTGTCTGTATCCTCGATAACTCATGAACGGATACAAAGGAAAACACCAAATTTTAAACTTAAGCTTTATTCCGGCGTCCAATTAACTAATTAGATTTTGGGCAGAGTCGGAACATCTGGGGGGTACTTTATAGGTCATCATTTTTATATTTTATGGAATACATCTGTTATTTACGTTTGGAGAAGAAAATTCTTCAAATAAAAGTTACTTATAATATTATTATCTATAATTTTTGTTCTATACAAAATTTTCCTAAAATTATGCGTATTCAAGAAATTTGACAAAATGTAAAAAAAATATTTTTTTTATAAAAATTGTTCAAATAAAAGTTGTTTGTAATATAATTCTGTATAATTTTTGCTCTATACATAATTTCTCTAAAATGGACCGTATTCGAGATATTTAAGAAAATGTGTAAATTTCGAATTTTGAAGAAAAATCAAAAACGGATTAAGTAAAAAACATTAAATTTTAAACTTAAGTTTCCATATATGATATAGATAATGCAATGAGCATTTTTTATGGATTGAAAGATCTTAATATAAAGGATTTTTGAAATTACGACACAAAGTGATTCTGATACTTCATTTTTAAACATAATTGTGAACAACAAAAAAATGAAGGTAAAAAAATCAACTTTGTTGGTTATTTTCCACTAAAGACGGGCGCTTGTCAACTGACAGATTATTTCGTGTAAAAGGTACATCCTCAGCAGTACTTACTAAATAACAAAAAAAAAAAAAATTAAATCCAGAAAACAACACAGCTAAAATACCAAATAACTACAATGACAAAGATGTAACAGAAAGTGAAAAAACTACCGGTAAAAATACTTTGCTCCAGAAAAATATCAATGGCATTTTAATTAGGAACAAACAATATTACGCAGTTCTTTACGAGTCGTGGTACATAGGTCGGATTGTTCAAATAATTGATGAAACCACTAGTAAAATAAAATTTTTAAATTCTGAACTTGAAGAATATTTATGGCCAAAAGAAGACGACATTCAAATTGTTAAAAATAAATTCATATTTTACGGACCCATCAATTTAATTGGATCTGGTCCATTTAAACTAGAAACAAATGATAATAATAATAATAGATGATAGAAACATTGATAAAATTTGTAAACGTCTAAAAAACACTTTTATGAAATTTTTAAATAAAAAACCTATAATTACTTAATAACTTAACTTGTTTTAGTTACCTGTACCTATTTGTTCATTTAGGCATATCAAAGATATCTAATAATGGAGGCATGTAAGTACCTACATAGAAGTTTATATTTCGTGAATCACATCAATTAAAGCTGATCTTTCGAATGAATAAAAAACGTATAAAAAGTTGATTTATTGATAAATTTGTGATACACACTTAGTTTTAAATCAATGCATTGTATTAAGCACCCATACATGTGCTATAGGTACAAAATTTAGTTTTTCTGATGAAACACCTAGCTAATGCTCTTTTACTGGAAACCAACTGGTAATCCATACAATATCGTAGAAATCCTTCGGAATGCGTGCAATTTGCAATAATACTGGCAATCCATACGTTAATCGCCGCAATCAATAGGGAAATTGCCGCAATCAATAGGGAAATCGTTGCAGTCAATACATAAATCACCGCAGTCACGGGAAATATGTCGGAAGTCATGTGGAAATCACCGCAGTCATCCAGAAATCGCTGCAGTCAACCAGAAATCGCCGCAGTCATCCAGAAATCGCCATATGATTGCGGAAATCATATGAATTCGGCAATACATGTACATTTTTACAAAGAGTGATTTGCCCCTCGGCTTTACCACTTTTCACTATTTGAGTACTTATTTTTTCATAACCACTGTCATATACTGATGAAATGGACATATTTGCTTATTCCATTAGTGACTGAAATTAAGAACTTATCTATTTCTTGCTGATGGGTCTTGATAAAAACAAAACCAGTCCAAGAATGATGTTCTCCTTAGTAAGCAAAATCAAAGGTAGAGTGTTGAAATTAATTTTCTATGTATGCTGCGGTAGTAGCCAAAGGAGAAGTTGTTTTCTGAAGAAAAACGGTCACTCATATTTTGTATGACGTATGGTTTTGTGTTTTATATATTTTATTTTATATTCGTTTTGACTGTTTTTACCATAAGATGAATTTCACTCAAATAATTCTCAGTTCTCTACTTTTTCAAATATTCCTTCAAGTTCTAGAAGCCACTATTACACAATGATCTTCTTTTATTATCTGTTTTGAATTATTTTTTATTATATCTTTAGAACATCTCACACTTCCGGCTATTTTGCCATAACTTTAGTGTCAGCTTCACTGCTCATGAATCCTTAAAAGCTTTAGTAATTCATAGCCTTGCTGATTTGTTTCATTGCAATATATTAATTATGCACTTCTATTTAGCTGCTGCCAAATTGTACGCCTATTGGATAGTTGTAAACTATCGAGAAGCATATGATATGTTTGCCTGCAATGGCATTTTATTTAATCATGAAAGTCCCAGAAGAGGGGAGAACTTTGTTACCAGAAAAATTACAAGAGAAGTTTCAAAAATCCATTTGGGCATTTCGGAATATTTAGAATTGGGAAATTTAGACTCAAAGAGAGATTGGGGCCATGCCAAGGATTATGTAGAGGTAATAAAATGCCAAAATTAACCGATTTTAATATACAAAACTATTTTATATATTTTACAAAACATGTTTTAGCTAATAATTTTGTATTAAAAAAATTTCAGGCCATGTGGCTGATGCTTCAACAAGATAAACCTGAAGACTTTGTAATTGCTTCTGGAGAAACGCACAGTGTCAGAGAATTTGTAGAGGCATCTTTTAAACATGTAGGAAAAGAAATTGTTTGGGAAGGAAAAGGTGTTGACGAAGTTGGCAAAGAAAAGGACACTGGAAAAATTAGAGTGAAAGTAAATCAAAAATATTTCCGACCTACAGAAGTTGTAAGTATCAAATATATAATAATTATTTTACTTCTGTCAGTAAACATCGCATACAATATATTCAATTATTCTTTGTTCCTGATAGATTCGTCACAAGATATCTACTGCTATTCTAGTATTGTTCTTCTGGCTTAGTAGGGGCTCAGTGAGTTTTGGCGATAGGCCTTTCTTGAAATATCTGGCTTCTATATGGACAACTTATTCCATATCCTGAGATTTGTTTATATTCCACTGGTTTTTGCCGACTGTCATTGGTACAGAGTTCTGCCCCATACAGAGCCTTTGAAGTAACTTCTTAACAAATCAGCTCCTTCAGTGCCTTTGTGTTTTATTTGGTTTGGTCCAGGATGAAGTTGCTCTAATTTGATTACTCAACTCTGTTAGAGCTTCCAAATAGTACCATACAAGGTTTCAGTGTATCTGCATGGAACAGTGATTTTAACGTCGCTTGACTGTCGGGGTGTGTTGCAATGGTTTTTCCATTTACCTTTTGTATTGATATTTGTTTTATGCAGTGATGTATTGTTGCTATTTCAACCTAAGACACTGTCGTTCATTTACTCAAGATCAGTGAGTTTCTTCTCTTTGTTAAATACCTACAACCAGTAGACTTTTTGACGAGTTAAGAATGTTGAGAGACAGTTCCTATATGCTCAGGAGAATACACAATTGGCCTAGTGAGGCCTAAGTGCTGTTAGTTTTGGAGCCGTTTGGAGGTGGAAAAGGATGGATATGATATCACATGATATAAATAATATCACTTTCATCATTTTGTATGAAATTTTGTCATTTATACTTGTAGGTTTCATTGCATTGACCAATATAACGAAAATCATTACACAAAAATACAAGAAAATAGTGCGGATAGAATGGCTTCACCCGCGCATTTACAATCAGGTAGGAGAAGCCCACCAAATGGCCACTTCTCAAAAATGGGGCATACCATACCATACCATGTTATTAACCTGCAGGACTTTGATCTGAGAGGCTGGCTCTCCTTAGACATCGTCCAGCAACAACTAGCAGGTTTTTGATGAGTTATTAACCTGCAGGACTTTGATAAGCTGAGAAGATGGCTGTCTGTAGACATCCCTCAACATCAACCAGTAGGTTTTTGATGAGTTGATAACCTGCAGGATTTTGATGAGCTGGGAAGATGGCTGTCTCTAGACACCTCTCAGTGACAAGTTGAGAGGCCGGTTCTATATGCCTTTGAAAGATGCTAAGCCACTGATCTGTAATTTGAATGCACTTGAATACGATAAGAGTACCATCTAGTTTTTCTAAATAGTAAACTAATATGGTACACTTTAGTACTAAAAATACATTTTTATTACAACTGTAATAACCCTGTGGTTTTTAATCCTTATAAGGGCATGTTTTCACACAGCTTATTTTAATATGCTTGAATTTACTGAACTATTCTGGGGAATATTTTAATTCTTAGATTTTGTTAACCTTACTAGGGTATTAATAATGTATAATAAAAAACCCTTTTTAAAAATTATAAATTGTTTGATTAAGCATAAAATTGACAGAATTTTACAAAGATGATTGAATTAAATAAAAAAAATTAGTATGAACAAACAGAAAATAATAATAACTGAATTTCATTTAAATAAACTCTTACATGTCGTAGGAATCTAACCCAATCAATTTCTCTAGGTGATTAATGTAACAAAAAAAAATTGAATTGAATATATTTAATCTAAGAATTGAACAACGATGCTAAATTGATTTAACCAATTCAATCAGACTATGGGAACTCCAAAGAAAAACTCTTAACGTTAAATCAGAGCCAACATAACGGAGAGCCGCGATACTCGAAATAGCTTCCATAAAAAATATATTGGAGCGTTTCGCCACAATTTTAGTTACGGTAGTGGGGGTTCGTTAGCCGTAGTGGGATGCACAGCGAAATAAAAACAGAAGCAAAATAGTAAATATGCGGTTAGGGCTGGACAGAAAAATATTTAAGCACGGTTTTCATAAAAATAAAAATACCTACAAAAAAGACTTCTTTTTACAATATTAGAACATTTTAAGTAGGTAATATGTTACAATTAAATACATAAGAACATCAAAAAAATAGGATTTTTATTTAATACATATATTACACCGTGACAGAATATCAGAGTTCAAAAGTAGTTATTATACTTCGTCTCCCACTTTCAAGTTTTACCCACTTTTTAAAAAAAAGATATATACAAACTAACAAATATTTATTTCCAAAACAACTTACAATTTTAAAACTGAATAATTATAGAATATTCTCTTTTAAGGTGATTACAGCACCCCTTATAATTTTCGGACAAGGATATCTCAAAAAGTAATTTTATTAAAAATTTTAAATTTTGGCAAAATAAATAAGGTAATAATATGTGATACAAGGGGAGGCAAGATTAGGTGCTTACAGATTAGGGAATACACTGGGAAATCTTGACATTAGGCCAGGTCACATGAGTATCTCAAGGTTAGTGACAGGAGACGTGCTAGACATGAGATCAGACCACTTAACCAAGAGGTACTCTTTTAATACTCCCTTTGAGGATTTAATACAGGAAACAAACCTGGTATACAGACGGGTTTAAGACTGCGGAAGGCACTGGGGCAGGAGTATTCTCCAAAAACCCTGATACCAACCATAGCTATGCTATAAGAATACATTCCTCGGTATTTCAGGCCGAGGTATACGCAATTTTGCAATGTGCAAAAACGAACAATGAAAGAGCTGTCGAAAATCAGCATATTCAAATAATGTCAGACAGCCAAGCGGCACTTAAGGCCATATCGAGTCAGAAAGTTACGTCGAGGCTGGTATGGGAATGCATCGAAGAACTAAGAACACTGGCAGACCGAAATAGAGTAAAACTATTTTGGGTGCCAGGTCACAAAGGGATCGAAGGCAACGAAAAGGCTGACGAACTTGCAAAAAGAGGGTCAGAAGAAACACCGGAACCAGACACAAACCCAGGAGTATCAAAAAGTACAGTCCGGGGTTTTATTAAATGACTGGATTCGGGAACAACATATCAACTATTGGGGAAGCACCCCAAAACAGGCACATGGAAAAGCCTTCATAGGCAGACCATGTCCCAAAAGAACTGGAGAACTACTCTTAATGAATAGGAACCAGTTGAAAGTGATAACAGGGTTCATGACTAGGCACGCCCCAGTAAAGGGACACTTGAAAAAAATTGGCATGTACAATGGGGAACTCATGTGCCGACTATGTCACAAGAAACCAGAAACGGCCAAACACATACTGTGCGAATGCGAAGCTCTAGATCGCAAAAGACAGGCTCTTTTTGGACAACCCCAGGTTGATCCAACAACGTATAGAACCCACTCACCCAAGGATCTGTACAAACTTGTACAAGGTACAAAGGTGATAGAGTGGGTGCTATGAACTAACATGGGGTAAAACACAATAAGCCAATAGGCTTCAGTGTTATTCGGAGACACATAGTCAGACGAGCCCAGGAGAGAGAGAGAGAGAGAAAAAAAAAAGGTAATATCTAGAATATGCATATTTTTTAAAGTTTTAATTCTTTCCAGTTTCCGAGAAAAAATCAAAGGGCTTTAAATTTTAAAATATCATGATGAAAATAAATGCATTCCTCAACAGCACTATTCTTAACGTAATCCATGAATTTAAGCTCCTAATGCCTTGTTAATGATTTTTTAAAATTCGCCAAAATTAGTGACCAAAATGCCTCGGTAAGTGCTATCTTCTGGTGTAAACTGGTGTAAATCATTTCAGGAAACGAATAATGACTAAGAGTGTACGATACGATAGTTACAGTCACGTTACAACGTAAGGCAGCACTTAACGAGGCGTTTTAGCTAATTTTGGGCGAATTTTAAAAAATCATTAACAAGATATTAAGAGCTCAAATTTTGGGATTATATTAAGAATAGTGCTGTTGAGGAATGCATTTATTTTCATTATGATATTTCAAAATTTAAAGCTCTTTGATTTTTTTTCTCGGAAATTGGAAGGAATTAAAACTTTATAAAATATGCATATTCTAGATATTATTGCCTAATTTATTTTGCCAAAATTTAAATTAAAAAAAATTACTTTTTGAGATATCCTTGTCCGAAAAATATAAGGGGGTGCTGTAATCACCTTAAGATTTGACAATAATAAGAGTGAATAAGGCTTTGCTTTTTACAAATATATAATTAAATTGAGTCAAGACTGAATAATGCAATTAACTTCGCGAAATAAATAGAGATATAACAACACAGCTCTCACCCTTGATTTGTAAAGCATATTAAGAGAACTGAACAAACTAATTATGAATAAAATAAGAAAATTTGAGACAAACTGACTAGGCGTTTTTCCAAATTATTAGTTTTCTATTTCTGTTTGGCAGTTTGAAATTTTTATTTAAGTCTTTAAGAGTATAATAAATTCTTACTCTTGCATATAAGTTATATAAATACAAAACTGTGAAATTAGGACACGGGTAAGCGAAATTCACTGTTTTGAATAATGTGACAAATTTCTCAATAATATTATCCCCAATAACAAGCACTTCAACGTTTGGCTGAAAAATTGTTTCCAAAGAAGATACTAAGTAAACAAAACTAGTATTGGGCATCTTCAAGCCACCAAAAATGGCCGTGTTTGATGGTTGATATGCACGCAAATTACAGTATATTGATGTGTCATCAAGCGTGTTAAATTCATTGGCATATTCTTGACAAACCAAACAATTGTGATTCATCAAACACTTTTTTTATTACGTATCCAGCGATATACCTCAAAAAATTTTTTTGTGAAAGATCGCAGGACTTGTAATCACTATCATTAATAGTTACATTGGTACATTCACTTTTTTCAAGAATAGATCTACTTTCCTCTTCTACAGTCTGGGAAATTTTTGAAATATCACTGATTATTAAAAGAATATTGGATACATCTTCCTCGCAATTTTCATATCCAGAATTAAGAAGTTTGATGCAAAATAATTTTCTAAAAGTTCTTATGAACTGAATAGGAGTTGGGTTAACGCAGTTCCCATTTTCTTGCCTTACAGAGCCAAAAAAGTTTTCTAGGCACCCTTCTTGTAAATAAAAACTCCATTTCTTCACTCTTTAAAATATCCCACAAGTGCATGCATAAAGCCGTTGATAGTGATTTTCCAACCTTGGATGCATTTGACAGCTTTTGTGATATTCTCACCCTTCCAGTTACGAACAATGAATTTATTAAATGTGTTAAGGCACTCTTGAAGAAAATTTTGCTGATGATCGCTTCCTTTATAAGCATGTTGATATTCAGTAGCTCCAAAAATATTTGATGAATTTAAAATATAAAATAAATTGTTCATAGTACTAATGAACTGCTGCGTAGTACAAGCATCTTGTGGAAGTTTTCCAAACCTTATGTAGGCATTAAGTCCTTATGCTACGGAATTGCTAAATATTTGTGAAGCATATCTCACTTTCATTTTTTCGAAACTGTTTGGCATAATATGTGACTCGGTTAGTTTTGGTGCTGCCCTGAGTACTTTTGATCATGCTGGTAGAATTGTTCTATAAATTCCCATGAAACGATATTCCCATTTATTTCAAATCGATGTTTTAATAAATTGTTTCGTACCGATTTAAGTAAGTGGGAGTGTCAAACAAGTAAACAGTTTTGTTATCTTCGTGATAAAAGTATGGACATTCAGAAGTTACGCCCAACAACTTCGACATCTATATATTATTTGTTCCAATATCAGAAACAATACCGATTACTTTTAAATCGATTTGATGTAAACGGGATACAACATTGCAAATAATTTCTTTTAACTGTTTCCCAAGGCACATAGAATTTAAGAAAACAAATCCTATTGGCTGCTTCCACTTTTTGGTAGATCCCTATTCTATCCATTATCACGGCCACACTTAAGGCTGGCTTAAAGTTTTTCTGACCATTTCCAAAATCCTCAAATCCAATTATTTTATCAACGTCAAGACCATAAAATAAATTTGCTTTTATATTCATTTCATCGACACACAGTATACAAAGTTTGTCAATATCACGGAATCCACTTTTTTTTGTATGTAAGATGAAGTCATTATTAAATCCAGCTGAAACTTTAATGTGGCATATAAACCGTTGTAGCGTTCTCACGCAAGGAAACCCACATTTATTGACCAAAATATTTTTGTATAATTTTGGACCCACAAAATATAAAGATAGACAGACATTTTTAAAATCTTCCGAGTATCGTCTACCTTTAGGATTTTTATTTAGTTTACTTAAAACAACAATAATGCAATTAGCTACCTCAACCGAAGGACATAATATAAAAGT
This sequence comes from Psylliodes chrysocephalus, assembly GCA_927349885.1. Classification (NCBI taxonomy): domain Eukaryota; kingdom Metazoa; phylum Arthropoda; class Insecta; order Coleoptera; family Chrysomelidae; genus Psylliodes; species Psylliodes chrysocephalus. The sequence continues at coordinate 59,681,595 of OV651814.1, read as the reverse complement.
GAGTTTTTTGTACTGGTCAAAAGTAATGTTTTCCAAAACTTGTTCTTCGCTTTCTTCTTTGCGTAAACGTTTAACTGTGTTATCAGCTTTTTATTATCATGCAAGACCCTTTTTAGTTTCCTTCTAAGGTTCTCTTTTCTGGGTGTTCTAGCAGTCAGTGCAGAAGAAGTTTGAATACTTTCATCATGTAATTTAGGAGTTGTATGTGTAGAAGATTATAAAACATTTTTTTTTTTATTAAGTAAATTAAATCATTTTAATATGACATATTATGAACCTACCTGCAAATAAAACTATTGGATTTCCCAGCGGCATTTCATTACCACTTATGTTTTCAGGAAATTGCATGTTTTTTCTGCCAAAATTTGTGTTGAAGTTTTATCTAAAAGTACATTTACACTTGTAAATTCTAATTTAACTGATTGTGTAAAATAAAAATGTTTTGCACCTTGACATGATTGTATTCATTCCTTGGCTTACAACCGACGAAAATATCGCAGGCACAGCGTACTTTCTTAATCTGTTTTTTTTTTCTTAGTGGTAAACATACGACTTTCAAAATGGGACCCACATAATAGACCTTTAATTGGGAAGTTATTTGCTAGGTCAAGTCTGCCAGCTGCAACAGCCCACGCATGTGCCCTAAAAATATAGAAAATTCTGCGGTAAAGTGGCAGCGACTGCGAGGGAAATTTTCCAAACAACGTACCTATTTTGGTCTTTCCTAGGAAAACAAAGAAGCTGTGTGAACTATTATTATAGTTGTTTGTACAACCAACAGCCGCACAGCTTTGCCTTCCAGGAGCCATCACCAAAACAATGTATTAAAAGAAAATACACAGTAAAATATACACCAAAATCTAATAAATTTATTTTAATCTGGACCCTTACTCCACACTACCCACCGCGTTAACATTCACAGACATACTGAGCGCTCTTCGTTTAACTTCATCCAACTATATTAAAATCGAGAGGAAGGATTTGCGACGAGTGTCGCGGCTCTCCGTTATGTTGGCTCTGGTTAAACGTTAAAATTGACCGGCCACTTTAAGCAGAATTTAAACGTTGCGGTAATTTTAAATAACCAAGGTGAGACCTTGTTATAAACACCTTATAGGGGATGATTATATATAAATGAAAGCTACTGCCCAAACAAGTAAAAAACAAAACTATACCCAGATAACAATTATATATTTTTAGCATATTCTTAGTGTATACTTTTTAAGAATACGCATATGCTGAGAATATAATTTATTTGCATTTAATATATTCTCAGAATATACTAAGCATATGTTACGTGACGTTGTTTATATGTGCTATGCAGATACTGAGCATGTACTATAAGTATGTGCACAGTATGCAATAAGTATCTACTTACATTTGATAGTATGTTCTAAGTATATGCTAAGTATTTAAATTAAGCATATACTAGGCATATATTAGAGACACCTTAATACAGGATGTTTCATTAATATTGAATATTAAAGAATAAGTATATATAATGAAATGACCATTTTTTAAATCTTTATTTCTAAAAATTCATACTTATTATTACAAATTCTTTCTTTGGCCTTAACCAACCAATATTTTATTGTATCAATGGCTTATGGCTTGAGTTTAATTTGCTTGCTTCCATTGGATCTTCACTGAACCTAAAAAATTAAAAAAATCAACAACCTTGGTACATATACAAATTAAGTGTACATAAATAATGGAATATTTTAAATATTTTTGTTAACGTTAAACATTAAAAATTGTACATGTCATTCCACTAACAAAAACAAGATTTGCCATAAATGATTATTATGTTTAGTGAAAGTTTAAATATATTTTTGTTAATTACTTACCACTACTTTGTAGTTTTCGTCCTCGTTTAGCTAATTTTCTAGTTCTTCAAGGTCAGTTTCTGGCCTTACAGGATTCTTTTCATAGAAAATGTGTATGTAATTCTGGTAACACTGTATTTTAGTTTCAATTCGCCATTAGTAATATTACATATCGCTTACTTTAGTATTAACCATATTAATAAATTCACACGGGCAATTAATATTTGGGATATTCTGTGTTCTAACATCACTTTATAGGTCCTAAAAACTACAAATATAGTAAAATTTGTTTATTTTTATATATGCACGATGCAATTAATTAGGCATTCCAACGACCTGTCCAAATGGCTACCAGTGGGTAATGACAGTTTAGATATGGCAACCCTGTTGTCATGTTGTCATTAACAGGGTCAATGATACATATATAGTTATAAAGATTGCTCAAAGCTGGTCGTTTAAGAGCGGCCATATTGCCTGGCAAATATTTATTAATTTGAATCGGTTTAGCAAAAATGTGTTTTAAAACCAATTTTTAGCCTTTAGATATTTAAAAAAAATAATTGCTTACATTTTTACTTCAAGGCATACGCTTATGTTTATTTTGAAAAATATGGATAATCAATCTATGTAACTATCTATTTCATTGACCTTGTCAAATCACCAGGTCTACAGGGTTGCCATAATTTTGCAATATCATAACCCGTCAAAGCCCACTGGTAGGCATTCAGTTTGGAATGCCTAATTTTTATTAATTTATTTACCTCAAAAAATTTGCAGGTTATGTTATTCTTCTTCTTCTCTTCTATTAAGGTTGTGAATGTTTTTTGGCCTGAATACTCAACATCAGATCGTCATCTGGGAAAACTTCATATAGATATGTATATAAACGTGTTTTTACATGTATTTGGTGTTAATTTTTACCTTTAAGCATTTAGATCATTCTCAGAATATGAGGTACATGCTGGGTATATGATTTTTAGTATCTTCTACGAATGTCCTGTTATAGGACTTCTCAGTATATACTTTTTAGAATATACTTTCAAAGGACGTACTCAGTATATACTTTCTAGAATATACTTTCAAAGTATATACTCGGTATATTCTTAAAACATTCTAGAAAGGACATACTAAAAAGAACATAAACAGAACGTTCTTAGTATATTCATAGAACATTGATGTTATGTGGGTACTCTTTCCCCAATATATAAAACTGAGAGAGTGTAATAATAATGGTATGTGAAATATATACAGAGGACAATTGTACTAGATACGAGTTGCTACAAAGATCAAGTATGCTAGGTTAGTTTAATTTTAATTCTGACTTGCCCTATACCAGAGTTGACGATTAATCTCAGGAGTGGCAGGTAATCAAAAAAAGACCGAAAAATCAAACTAACTCCTGTTAATAATCTTTACTCAAAAACTAACCGATTCACCGTTATTATCTATTTCGTGAGGAAAATCTACCTCGCAACCTAAGACTGGAGTGGAAGAGAAAAACTTATGGTATCCTGACCGCGTAAGAGACCAAAGACCCACATTTTTCTCTGCAAAAAACCTATCGATCCGCCCTTTTCATTATAGCGGCTTACCTAAAAAATTATTCCATCCTTTGTATATAATAGTTTTAATCAGTCAGAGTGGTCGTAGCTTTTTTGCCCTACCTCTGAGTCGACGCATGGGTTTCTTAATTTATTATCGTGTCGGCAAGAGGCACTTTTTTATAGCTCAACATGAAGCTGGGTCAGCTTTGCGTTTAGCTATGTGCTCTTTAGTGAATTATATCGTGGCTCTTTATAAACAAATTTGATACTTTAAAACTTTTGCAATATCCACTTGTACTTTGAAACTACTTTGTATAATATAGAAAAAAAGAAAAAAACTGACTAAGTCTTATTTTTTGTTTTAGCTACACGTATGTCTTTCGAAGTCACTGTGTTTTGCATGAGAATGTTCTGAAATATCTGTTAACATAATTTTTACTCTATTGGGTGTCCTCTTTTTTTTCTTTAAAATCTCTTATTACACAACTAGCAAAACTTCAAAATAAAACGGAGACAAAATTTGGGCCACACTCCTTCTTAAACACTTTTAAATACATTACAATTCGACGATAAAACTGTATATGAGGTGCTTTCTATGTGCCTTTTCCTTCATGAGCCTGATATACTAAAAATAACTATTAACAACTATTCAAATGTGTAATAAGACGTATTCAATTCATTTTTGCAGTTTCTCTGGTAGTCGTCCATATGAAGGGATTTCGTTAATTAGATAAGCTTGCCAGATTTGGTTGAAAGTTTTGCTAATGGTAAGAGTTGTAAATGATCTCTGTTGATGAAACATTCACCTGTCATTACGTAATTTATATGATGATTGATACATTTTCGAAGATTGTGTTAAATGAGGAAAGTAGAGTTCTAGCATTGTTAGAGGTTAGGTTAAAAATGACTAGGATAACATCTCTTCCACTGCGACTAAAAAGCATTATTGTGGCTTGGGTCTAAATTGTAGTTCATTATACACACCTATCTTCCTTTTCATGGAGTTTTCTAGATAGTAATGTCCTGTCATTAATCCACTATAAAGATCATTTCTACTTTATTCAAGGATCTAAGCAGGAGTGTTCATTGAAGGGTTTGATAACATCTCCTCCACTGCGACCATGAAACATAGAATTTCACCAGCTTCATCTAAATAAACACGGTTTAAATAAAGTAACCGACGAATAATATGTTACAAGGTGGTCTACAATTGTCCTAGCGACAATTGGATAGCTCTAGTCGGAAGTGGTGTGGTCCGATAAATTAAAAGTTTTTAAAAGGGCGATAGGATAATTTGCTATAGAAATCAGCCTCCAAATCATCAAATTGGTTGTACAAGGTCAAATAAATACCACTAGGCTTAAATAAAACGAAATAAAACCAAACAGTTTAGTTGGCTCTCTCTTTAATTTCAAATTCAAATGAATATGAATATAATATTCAATATACTTATTATGATCAACCTGACAATTATTTTCCAAAATATATTTACAATATTATTCGCAGATAACGTAACAGTGCTACCAAACACTGAAATTTTACCACATAAATAGTTATACAACTAGATAACCTCACAAGCTTTAAACTTTCAGAATCCGATTAGCTTAAAATACTTGAACTTAGATTACCAAATAGTAAACACTAAAATAATACTTAACCTATAACGACGTATAAGCTCATGACGTGTTAGATCACCTATATTTACAAATATACCCAATAACATGATATACTATTTCATAGGGACAGTATTGCTATTTCTTAAACAGTAAGAGATAGAAAGTTGGTAAAATTAGACAAAAGTTGCGTAGTTTTGTACTTATTAAAGTGGTGTCAAGAAACCTTTGATATCTACCGTGAGACTCAAAGTATCGAACAATAAATGAATTAATTTAAAGTTTCTATCTGTTATCGTTTAAGAAATAGCAATACTGTCCCTATAAAATATTATACTTAATTGAATATGTTTAACAGGACCTGGTCCCTCTCCGAATAAATAGTTAACAAACAAATTTGGCTTGTTACTCTGATTATTCTCGAGTAGATTATAAATGAAGGCTGTTTAAAATGTATCACATAAATAGCTCACTGTTCACGATGGAGAGAACACACTAAACTCTACTGATGGGCCAATCTCAGCCCTACTCATCTGCTGGTGGGGTATGTGCTACTTCACACTCGATAAGTCAAGTGTAAGGTGACTCCATACTGTAGTTACAGTGACGCAGGGTCAAATAATGCTCCAGAACTTCCTTAGTAGCCCAGTAACAAACGCTACCAGCAAGAGTTGTGGGGCTCCACACAAAATTGGGAGGTAAAGAAAAGCTAAGGCAAAGGCCCTACAAATTTAAAATAATATAAGCACTAGGACATGGCAAACTAATAAAAGACCGAGACGTGCTATCAAGTCTCCGCTAGTTCGCTAGAAAAAATGTTAGCAATAAAAACAACAGGATCCTTTGGAGATCAAATTAAAACATGTGCATACCCACTATTTCATATTGCAATCAATCGTATAATATTGCTGCCTTCCTTATGTCGAAAACGAACAAGTGTTGAAGTGAAAATAAATCCCTTTGCAGATTCAAATTTGTAGAAATTTACCAAAAATACATTTTATTAATTTACTGTATAGATTACCATTTCACACTAAATTTAAATTCTATCAGTCCAAACGACCTCCAATCATCGTCGTTTTTTATCTACCAAGAGTTTTTGACAACCTTCATTGATAGACAATCCAGCGAGACGTGTAACTCAATCTATTTTTTTTTTGTTCGTTAAAAGTTGTTTGGGCGATTGTAACCACAACCAGTCTATGATGGCGCCACTAGTAAGTAGCGGAAATTCAAACATGGATTCAGAAATAAATAGTTTTTCTATACAAATTTACAAGAGAAACAAAAACTATTGTTTCACTGTATATTAAAAAATATAAAAGCTTCCAATAACATCAAATTTTTTATCATATAAATAATCATTTTAATAAAGGAAATTTTAATCAGTTTAATATAAGCAGTGAACATAGTTTTTATTACTCTTGTAAATATCGCTAAAAAAACTTGAAAATTCTATTGATTATTAAATATGTAAACTTGGAAAAATAATACACCAAACTCTTTTTCTATAAATTATATTTTTGTAAGGTATAGAAAAACAAACTACAATTGCTACGTTTAGAAAGTACCTCGTATCATTTTGTGACAAATTACAAAGAAAGTAACAGTTGTTATATATTCATAATATATTTAAAAACTAATGTAACAAATATTTATTTTATAAAGTATAGAGTATATCGATACCTTTTTGCCAGACTATCACAAGTGCCATTTGAAAAAATGTCGCTTACGTTAGTCTGGCAAAAAGGTATCAATATGTTATGACTATTTATTTTAATAGAAACCATGGAAACGAAACAAACACACACATACACTCACACAAATGTATAAGGCCCGAGTCGAATAAGTTCCCATCCTGTAAACTGGATCGAAACCTACTAGACCCATTCCGTACACCCCCTGCTAACTCCACTTAGGGTCATCAAGATCAATATGCCATGCCTTCTAAAAAGGAAATGAAGGATGACATACACTATCATCATTTAAACAGGAAGTTGCTGAAGGCTTACCCTTGTTATGTCGTCTGTTTGTGTATCTTGTGCGTGTGCATTCCTGTTGTGTCCCCAGTCATGTAAAAGTTTTCCTAGTCTCCTAATTTGGTTACTAGGTGGACCTTCTCCAACTAGTCGTCTAATCTATTCGATCTGTTCTGCAGCAGGAGGTACTTTTCAAACATAGCAAATAATAATATTTATAATAAACACTATTTAAAGATGAATACATTTTTGTATTTTTTTTTGTCATTGCCCCTTACCTGTCTCTTACACCACCCAGGGTATACCTATTTTCCATATTCCCTTAATTATAGATTACCTTACAATGTTTGAATGAATATAACATTTTACCCATGAAATATCTAATTTCGAATTTAACTCTTTTTTAATTTCATTTGAAACAATTGGTATATTACAATTTATTATCAAGGAAATCTTCTAATAAAGTTATAGCAAATCCTACTTAAACTACTGGTTGTTCTGCAGGATAAATTAACTTTTCTTGAGATTGATCTCTCTAAAATCCAAAACCGACCTGATGTCCCCAAATTTCTTTTCCAATGCATCCTGATTTAAAATTCTGCCCTTTTGTGATTAAATTTTTTTCTTCGTTTAAATGACTACAATCTTCTGAGTGGCTATTAGAGTGGCTATTTTCTAGTAGGTGGGAACTTTGTGCTGCCATTAAAGCTGTCGAGACATTCATCTACCTACTTAATGAATAAAAGTAGCTGTAACAATGGATCTCTGTTCCAATTCACCTAAAATAATTATAGCCATTTTGTAATATATTATTAAACAAACACATTATACAGTGGTTCTCTAAATAAATTAGAAATTACTTACCTCTAGAAAGAAACGTGTACAAAAACGCGAGTTTGGTTCCAGAAATTTCCTCATGCAAAAAATAATATGCGAAAATAAACATTCCCCCAAAAAAAATTAATTAAACAACAAAATCAGACTCAAAGAAATAAACGGAGCCCAAATTAAATTAATTTTAATAAAATGAACACGTTCATAACAATATTCATAACACTGTCAGTTCTAATCGATACGTCGACGTCAAAAAACCAGCAACATCAGCGACCTCTTAGATTGGTGTTAGTTTTATTGGAGAGAGAGATAAATATATGTTAAGATCAATGTAAAAGAGAAAGTCATATATGTAATTTAAATGGACCACCGAACAAATTTTCCTATTAAGTTACACGTCTCTGTTGTCTCTGCTACCATCGACAATGATTATTGACAAATAAGTCCGTGTTGACACAGCGCCCCATGCAACATCATCCCCTCATTATGACGTGATTTTTTGGTGTACGTTACGTCATTTGATGACGTGAAAATAACGTTATGCTAACGTGAGAATGTCACAGCGAAATGACGTCATTCCATATCGTCATTTTGACGAATCGATATCACGTTAAAGTAACGTGTATATCGAGTGTCCTAGGCTAGGCAAAATAACGCCAATATCACGAATCTACCTAACGTCAAAGTGACATCTATATTGGGTATCCCAAGGTTGGATGGAATTATTAAAAATACTAAACAGATGAAAGTTATTTAATTAATCCAAAAAACACATGAAAAATATATAATATAAAACAAATTACACTGGTAAATAAAAAAGTCATGAGCAAGAAACCAGAAGGACTAAAATGACAAAAGAATATTAGAGGAACTTACACTACATACCTAAAATTGTAGATTTAATTGGGGGTGGGCGAGCATGCTTTACGATTTAATCATCTTCAGTATCATCGAATGACAGCTTTCTAGTTGGCACCTGTTTTCTTTTAGTAGGTACTTTATCAGCCTCAGAATGCAGATCTGAGGTAACTTCGACTTTTTTTAATTTGGTACATCACTTATCATTATCATCTAAAATAAACGAACTATTAAAATACAGACCACTGAAAATTCTTAAAGATAGAAACTAAATTGTGTATCTAGTTGTAAAATCTGAGGGGATTACTTCACCGGAGATTTAGGTAGTAGCCCTAAAAACTACCATATAGTCTGAGTTTATAATAAAAAGTTAATAAAAAAAGATCATATATCCTGTGATATGATAAAAAGTATCTAAATTAAGTGACCCCTACAAATATTTAATTTTTAAATAAACTATTAAAAAAATATCCTGAAAGAACCCATAATAAAAAAATAAAAGTATAACATTACTCACCGGTCTTATATTATATTTCTTTAGATATTTCTTTATAAAGGCGGCCAAAAGACTTGTTTTTTACGCTGCGTCAGTCATTTTCTGTTCACCTCACAACCGCCAGACCGTCATCATCCGGTTTTTCAAACTCAACAAATGCAATACATCTGTAAAATACCAAATTCGGTTTAATATACTTTAATATTTTGTCGCATTCTATTTTTTTACCTTTTTCTAAAAGATCTTATCAAATAAAGTACAATTTAAGAATGCACCACGGTCACGAGGTCACGACTGTTACGAGAATCATGGAGACATGACAATTGACAATATGACATTGCTAGAATATTTTTTAGTTTAGTACTAGATTGGTATAAATAATTGTACCAGATTTCATAAAAATGTACTAGGATCGGTTTCCTCTCTGGTTGCCTTAGGAATATTATCAATTGTTTAGGATTTATTAGGTCTTTACGGTACTTTTACTAGTTTAACTTATATTAATTACACTGGACGATAGCGGACAATGTACTGAATTTCGTTTCTAGCATACCTGTTACCTTTTGGATGTACTAGATCTGGTACAATTGTACTAGATTAGCCATACTCATTGCCATTTGAGATTCGAGGACTACGGAATTGGGTTAGCCATACGTTAAAAAGAGACAGGCAACAAAATCTTGAATGATTAATTCTAGAAAACGGAACAATACTAATTATCCATATCAAAACACAAGGCACCGTAATTTTACGGAAAAATCCGCCAACAGTCGAACGGGCTATTTTTTTTTATTTTTTTTTTAAACGATTTTAGACCTTCTTAAACACATTTCAAAATACTTTTTTGCCCTGCAAACGCTATAACATATTTTTTTCTTACCTTAAAACTATTAAAATGTGTCCTCCAATTTCGATGTTGAAAAAATTTAAACTACATCATTTTGATTAATTTCTTGTTATAGAAACTGCTAAATAATAACACTAGACCATCCATAATGCAATAAACCATCCAAATTTTTTCGTAAACAGTTTATTTTTTTAATTTAATCTCATGTTTAGGTTCGTCGGAATTTTTGAATTTTCGTAAAGACTATGACAATTAAGATTTGCAGTGTGACATATGTCTAAAAGAAATACAATGTTGCCATATCAATTATCTATTACATAGCAATGGTAATTTTTACCTATGCCCTGCGTTGTACCAGCCCAACCAATTGACTTCAGTATCAGAAAAATGTTATAAAACTAACGATTTAAAAAATATCCATATCAAGATATTCTTCCTCACCCTCATCGGCAGAGTACTCTTCGACGACCTAACCTAAACTAACAGTATACAATAAGAAGATGAAGCAACGACTTCTTGTAGGGTGGCGCGGCGGTACCAAAAAATTTTAACTTATACATGGCTACGCCGACCGGCATAGACTCCAACGGCCTGGACACAGCTCAAATTGAAAAACCTAACCTAACCAACCCTCATTAGCGTCTGGCCAGTGAACATCGATCCCAACTTTTAACGAACGTGTCTTGTATCGTGGGCATCTAATAATATGAAAATAAACAATAAGAAAAGGAAGCAACGACTTCTTGTAAGGTGGCGGCTTCGCCGCCACCAGAAAATTTTTAAACCATACCTGGCTACGCCGACCGGCATAAACTCCAACGGCCTGGACACAGCTCAAATTGAAAAAAAATTTTTTTTTGTTAAATATTAGATAAGTACCGACATGCCGTAATTAACGTACAATCATCATGAAATGAAATAAAAAGACGGTTGTCTGTGATTACTACAAATGTTTTCACTTCGAGATCCAAATTTACCTGCTGGCCAGACACTATGTAATTTTTCAGCCAACTTTCACTAACCGAATTATTTCCTGACTTATATGTTTTCTTACTCGATTTGGCAACACCGCATTTATAGAAACTAGCAGACACATCAATTGTCATTGAAAATAATTTAATGTTTATTTATTTTTCTAACAAACTAAAAATTAAAAATAAGAAAATTTAATCGTTTATGAAAAAATTTGGTACGGTTTATTGCTCTATGAATGGTCTTATATTGATATTTAGCTGTTTTTACAACAATAAATCAGTGAAAATGGTTTATTTCACATTTGTTTTATGATGAAGACCCGACAACAAATTTTAAGAATTTTAAGGATTTTAAGGTATAATTTTTGTTTGTAAATTAGTGTTAGCGGACCCAAAATTGTTATGTATAGTATGTTTCAAAGTGTCTAGAAACTCTTAATAACATTTTAATAGTTATATCCGCCGTTCGAGTGTCGGCGTATAATACCCCAATGAGGTTCTTTGCAATTCAACACTTACAATTCAACAAGTATTAAAATTAACGAAAAAATAACGTAATTCTAAGTGACATCTATTCTATGTCATCAATGCGACGTCAAATACACGTTCGGATAAATAAACTCTAAAAAATTATGTCATAATGACGAGTCTGTATTGGTGTCTTATTAACGTTGCCAAAACGACGTCAAAGTAACGTCATTAATTGGGATAATGACGTTTCTAAAGAGTAAATCCCAAAAATCACGGCACCTTGCTGCTTGGGGCTCGACAAACACTAAAATAAGTTCCGTGAAGAATGCAACACAAAATACATCTAACTGTATATCGTGTTGTCAAACGGCGATATGAACCGTTACAATCCAAAAAATTGTGGCTTGTGCCTAAATTACAATTCATCAGTTTCCTTTATTCATGGGGTTTCCTAGACGGCAAAATCCTGTCATTAATCTCGTAAGAATGCCCTTATGACTGGGTGCGTTCATTGAAGGGTTGGATATAACGCTTTAAAATGACTTGGTCCTAGGATCTCTTTAGTACAAGGGCCTTTTCCCGCTATCGACTTAAATATTATCCTTGCCTGTACTCTTTGTCATTCAGATGTGATTCTTCTTTTAGAGGTTCCGAGCACTGATTAACCTTTTAGGATTGTGTTCCCCTCTTATGATATTTGTATTTTGACCTCGCTTTTCTGTCCACTTTAAGATATCCTTGCCAGTATTCTTTGTAATGCCAAGAACATTTTCTGCTCTTATTCAGATTTTAGAGGTCCCCTGAGGAACTTTTAAGGATGTTTGTATTTTGACCTCCTTTTATTTTTTAAACTAAATTAATGTTAATTGTTATTACTTGTGATCACAAAAATAAATATTAATAAAATCAAATTATTTTTTAGGATCTTTTGCTAGGTGATGCTTCTAAAGCTAAAACTGCATTCAATTGGTCACCCAAAGTAGCTTTCCCGGAACTAGTCAAAGATATGATGGATTCAGATATTGCACTGATGAAGAAAAATCCTTTAGCTTAATTTACACTTATAAATAGAGAATCAACCAGAAGGGCATTTTTTACATTCCCATATACAGGGTGGGGCATAATGAAGGGGCGTTTTTAGATCGGCTAGTAAACGCGAACGGTTGGGGGTAGAGAGCCGCGCTTGACATCGTTGGATTCAGGAAAGCTTACCGTTTGTTATTAACAATGGTTATCTGGACAAGAGAGCATCGCGTGTTCGCAGTTGAGGAGTATTTAAAATCGGGCGAGTCCATTATTGTTGTGCAGCGACAACGCTACAATAACGGTCGTAACGGTTCAGTTCCTAAACGTGACACAATCAACAGGTGAGTACAGAATTTTAGAACGACGGCATCAGCAATTAATCTAAAACCTAAAGGCCGTCCCCGAAGTGTAAGGACACTAGCTTCCGTAGAAAGGGTGAGACAAGCAGTAATTCAAAGTCCACAGGGTTTTGTCCGAAAACGGGTTGCAGCAGTTCGAATGAGTAGTTGAACACTTCGCAGGATTTTACATCAAGACCTTCACTTTCACCCCTATAAGCTCTATGGTGGGAACTGAACCGTTACGACCGATATTGAAGCGTTATCGCTGCACAACAATAACGGATTCGTCCGATTTTAAATACTCCTCAACTGCGAACACGTGATGCTCTCTTGTCCAGATAACCATTGTGAATCCAACGATGTCAACCCCGGCTCTCTAACCCCACCCGTTCGCGTTTACTAGCCGAACTAAAAACGCCACTCCATTATGCCCCACCCTGTATTTTAATTTTATATTATAACAGATAGGTATAATGCAAAATCTGATTAAAGAAGAAAACATTTTTTGAAAATAATAACTTACCTTTGAAAATAGAATTAGCTGGCGACCGAAATGCTGTGGGTGTTTGTACTCAATAAAATAAGTATAGAAATAGCTGGATTATTCTTTACATTTTTTATTTTTGTATGAAAATTATGTAGGTACATATGAAAAGAGACAAAGAGGTAAATTAAATTAGTCTGCCATTATGGTATGCTATATTTTGGTTAGAATTAAGGGCTGCAAGTGGCTAAATTACGAATTCAAAACACTTAAATTTCACTGCCAACTCTAAAATTATGATTTGTCGAATGACTTTTCTGTAGCTACTTTACTAATAGATACAGATATAGAATATACTTAAGGCTAAATCATTATCTAAAGATACATAATTAAAATAAGATAAAAATGGACAGTTAATAAATAGATAACATAATTAAAAAATAAAAAAATAAATAGCTAATTGTTTATTAATATACAAAATAAACTAAAATTCAGATCAAAAAATGAAGGTACAGAACAATATAAAATAAAAACAGCTCAAACATATTTAACAAAAAAAAATTAACACGTATTAAAAACAATATATGAAGAAACTACCAAATTAAAAAATAGATTGAATATTGAACAAGTAAATAAGTACCTAATTAAAAAAAAAAAAAAATAATAATAATAATAAAAGTACCATTGGGTTCTAATTAACACAGTGCTATTCCTAAAGTGGCGCTGGGAAACAGTGCCAAAGCCTACACAGAACACGAGGCTAATAGCTTTAGTAGTCGATGCCGATGACACCAAATTAAAAAATAAAAATAAAGTACCAACTCAAATTGTATTGCACTATGCGAACATTTATCTAAAACCAACTCATTGGATATTGGAACCGTTCTATGACGTCATAAGAGCTAGTAATGTTAGTCTTTCTTGTCTAGTCGGATTTCTTAAATAACTTCACTCTTTTTAGACAAGGGAAAGTTCTTTCCGAGGTGGCTGTTGTCACTGATGGTGTATACAGATTTGTAGAAGTTTATATATATTTGGAAATAAAATGTTATTCCATGCATCTTATTATTTTTAATATGTATTTACACTTTCAAGTTTTATGTTTTGTTTTTCTGTTTTTTTTTTTGTGATTTTGTTCTGATTTTTTCCGTATTTTTCTGTTTTCTGATTTTTTCATTTTTTTTCTGATTTTTTCTAATTTATTTTTTCTGATTTTTTTACGTTTGCTGTCGAATTTCCTAAAATTTATTATTTGATAAATAATGAGGGGGTTCTGACCCCTAACCCCCCCTTAACTAGGCGTAATTGAAGAGTCCAATCAAAGATGATGAAGGCCATTAAAAAAGTTATTGTTGCTACATCCTGTATATTCTTATTATACGTTGATAAGAAAAAGTAATTTATTATGTAAAAAATAACTTCATTTTTTAAGTATGATTTTTAAAATAGTATTTTTTCTACACCCGTATTATAATAATGCACTTATATGCCCATAATCCGTTTCATAATGATACCCATTATGATACAGATTTTTCATTACGATACAGATTTTTCATTACGATACAGATTTTTCATTACGATACAGATTTTTCATTACGATACAGATTTTTAATCAATAGAAACCTACAATTTTTCAATCAAGCATGCTGTTTGACGTTTGTCCTAGGTTCCTATGTATTTGTTTTAGTTGTCAAAACGTATTAAATTTTGGTAGATAACTAAACTTCGTTAATTATAATATTAAAATGTCTGATATCAGCGATATAGAAGACTCCTCCACACATATCGGAGAAAGCAGAAAATACAGTACAAAATATTTTGCCGCAAAAATCTAGGGAAATACCAATACCCGAAGTAATACCATTAATTACAATTTTGTAGAATTTTTTATAGAAATACACGAGTAATTATTGTTATTGTGTTCAATACCAATATGAATATAATATTTATAGTTCTTGATTATTTATCGGGTGTAGAAAAAATAGCGTATGCAACTCTCATGTAATGGTTATTAATACACTCGCATAAACCATACGAAACTCGCCTTTGGCTCGTTTCGTATCCCGGTTAATGCTCGTGTATTAATAACCATCATTACATGATCGTTGCATAATATACTATTGTGTTGTCTTTAAAATTTTGATAACTACTGGTAGGCAGTATCTTAATATAGATACAACTAAGGAATTATAAAATATCATTAAATTTTTTTTTTGAAAGAATTTCCAGGAGAACATATTTGTTTATTAAGGTTCTCAGTCTTTTACTAACATGGAGAATAACATGTTCTGACAAACATTATGTATAGAATGTGAGTGAAATATTTTTATAACTCGTCTGTCTGTTTCATTTTATCTAAAATGCTATTTGACTGTAGATGCGAGAGATTAATTTATATTATTTGTCTGTTTTATTGATAATAAATGAGTAGTTAATTTGGGCAATGTAAAATTTAAAATTGGCATTTCCATGAGTCTACTGATAGTATTTCAGTCGCCAGCTGTTAGGCTATTATGTTTATATTAAGATAAACAGCAATTCTTTTTTAAATGTGTTTACATTCTTTTTACCTATGTATCATTTTAAAACAATATAAATTATTGATGTGATAAATTTAATAAAATGTATATTTATATTCCATGTCTACGTTTTTATTTAATTTTAAAATCTTTTAGAAACAAAGTGAAAGATCATTAAGATATAAACTGTGAACTGAATTTTTGTAAATTCACACACAAATTTCCAAAAAATCGAAATTATGAAATTTATCTCTAATCCTCCACGGTGAAAACAAATTAAAGCAAAATTGACGTATTCCGAGCTATATTCGTCCTTGTGCTTTGAAAGATTGAGAAAGGTTGGGTAAACCCATGGTTCGTAAACCACTATGGTGGACTACTCCACGGTAAACAATTAAATAATGCGATCGTATATCGTTACCATAATTAGCAAACTTCGTAACTCTACTTTTTGCCAAATTCACATTTTCTTGCCAACTTGTAAAGAAAAAACCTATATTACATGTTTCAAACCTCATAAATCCAGAATAATAATATTCTGCATTCTTGGTACCTTTCCGATAAATAGCTTTCAAATAGTTTTAAATATTTGTCTCCGATACCTATATCTTCCAGAGACTGCAACAGTAGACGATGGCTAACAGTATCAAAAGCCTTAGACAAATCGATGAAAATGCATAAACATGGCTTGCTATCATCAAGAGATCTAATTATTTTTGAAGATAAAGCTCGAATAGCATCCTGAGTTGACATTTTTTCTCTGAACCCATACTGTATCTCTGAAATAATATTTAATTTATCCAAATAGGAAACTAACCGAACTTTAATCATTTTTGCAAATATTTTTGAAATATGACTTATCAGTGATATTGGTCAATAATTATTTACCTCTGTAGATTCTCCTTTCTTAATAATAATTGATTTTTCAAACAAGATGGAAATATATTCCTTGATTCATGCATATATTAAAAATATGTTTCAGCCGTTGAGAAATAAAGTTTGATATTAATTTAATCGTTTCTGATTTTATATTATATCGACGGCCTTCTTATTCTTTAATTCCCTAAGTGCTTTTTGTATTTCATGTTCCTCAATAGACATAAAAAAGAAGCTATTTGGAATAAGTCTACGCATAGGCACATCATTTTGATTTGGTTTTATTTTTTCTGTCAGTTTTTTACCTACTTCTTTAAATCTGGTACTAAACTCGTTAGCTATTTCAATTTTATTTGTTAATGTTTTATTCGAATTATTTTTGATGTTTTCTATAACTGGTTTACCGTTTTAACCTGTCATATTAAAACAAGAAAACCGACAATTCTGAAGCAGAAGCGGATGATTAAAACGCACCTATTAAAAATATTGCGCCAAGATATAGGCAACACGTAATAAGGGATCAAAATGGCGGAGTTTTCCTTTTAAAAGGCACTCAGAAAGCTGCGCAGTGCGACCATTCTCCGTATAGTAAAAGAAAATCAAAGTATGTGCGTCACATACTTTGATTACTATACGGGGCAAGAGAGAGGTCCGACACGCCCAACATAGGGCGCGGCCATTTTGAACCCTATGACACAATTTATAGCTAAAGAATCAGATCGCTCACTCTGCGTCGGCACATTTTATCTCAATGTTCCAGTTTATACACTGCGCAACTCAGATAATACAATATATGACAACCGCCTATAATAAAACAGCAGTCTTATGCGTATCCTGAATTTGTATCCCTGAAGTGGATGTTATTTTGGAACTTTCAACTGGTCCGAGTGAGCTAACTGATTCTTTAGCAATAAACTGTGACTCCAAAAATAATATTCACTGACACTGACAACAGCAAACAAAATATCAGGTGTGTTTTAATCATCCGCTTCTGCTTCCGGAATTGTCGGTTCAGTCGTTCTAACCTGTCAGATTAAAACAAGAAAACCGACAATTCCGAAGCAGAAGCGGATGATTAAAACGCACCTATTAAAAATATTGTGCCAAGATGTAGGCAACACGTAATAAGGGTTCAAAATGGCGGAGTTTTCTATCTCCTTTTAAAAGGCACTCAGAAAGCTGCGCAGTGCGATCATTCTCCGTATAGTAAAAGAAAATCAAAGTATGTGATGTGCGTACATATAATGTACTGCTAGAACTGTCAAAAATTTTAAGTCACAGTACCAACTTAATTCTTTAAAATCAACTTCACCCACTTATTGATAGTCAATGTCATTAATGGCCGGACAAAGAAAAAATATATTTTCAACATTGTCCACTTATTGATGGTCGATGTCGTTAATGACCAGACAAAGATGCAAACAAAAAATATTATCAACATTGTCCACGATTAATGGGCATTTTCGATACTGCCCAGATAATAACGATATTGGCCAGCAAATATGGCTGCTGACGTTAGTGTCCGGTACATATCATCAATGCCCAATTTACAATACTGCCCGTAACACCTCTATTTCATTTTTATAATAGTTATACTTGGTTTTTTTAATTAAAGCATTTAGTTTATTTCTAAAATTTTGTACTCAATTCTCAAATCAATATTTTCTTGGTCATTGTAAATTTTTTTAAACATCATTTTTTTATTGAGTTTAACAAGTCATTAGTTAACCAAGGAGCTATCTTATTATTTTTTTTTGATTTGTATCGTGTTTCAGTACATTGTTGTATAGCTTTCATTGTTGTTTCCATAAACTTATTTGTTGCAGTATTTGGATCTGCCAATTGATATATGAATTCCCATTTTAAATGTTGAAATTTAGTTTTTAGTTTTTTATCGTTAATAAAAGTTACAAATTTATCGTTATTTTGTTTATATGTTTTATTATTTAAGATTATTTAAAGTATAGTTAGTTGTATAGTGATCGGTAATGTTAGTTTTAAGAATAATTGGTAAAATATTTTCATCTAAATTGTGTCTTGGTCTATACAGCTTTTAATGTTACCTTGCAGGTTCATTTATTGTAGAGATGTAGCCGTTTTCATTTAGAATGCTTAAATAGTCCGAAGTAATTATATTATTGGTTTTCAAAATGTCTACCCAGCTAGCACATAACAGGTCTTTTCCTTTGCATTGAAAGTGTAGCACTGGGCTACACCAATTCTGAAAATATCGTTCCATATATACAAATTGTATGGATCGAACGATATTTTCAGAAGTGACGTAAACCAGAGCTACACTTTCGATGCAAAGGAAAAGACCTATTGTTGCCAAGCCTTTCGGCGATGTTGCATTAGGGAACGTAATAACATTACTATACAACGTAAATGCAACGTTCATGAGAAGTTGTTGAGGGAAATCAAAACCTCGCAAAACTTCTATTTGTTATTTACCTAGTTAACCTACCGGTTATGTTAACACAAAGTAATAAAGTAACATTACAATTCTGATTTCTGAACGTTTATGTCAATTGTCACTTGTCAGTTTTTCTTGTCATTTGTCTTGTTTTTTTTTGAAGGTTTATTCCCGGTGAATGACATTTTTATTTTTTGACTTCCAGAATTTATTTTATATATAATTATTATTTATACATTCGAGTAGATTTGGTAAGGGTCCTCTATAAAATAGAAAACTATTTTCTAAACCATTGTCTTTGTTTGAGATTACAATGCCTGATGTAAATTTATTATTTCATTCGTTAAGTATACAAAATGGTTTAACTACTATAAAAACAAAGAATTGCAGATCAATCGTTGTAAACCAGAAGATAAACATTTAACCAAATGTGGTAACATTTTACACCAAATACTTATTAAAGGTAATTATACTTAATCGAACTAAAAATACATTTTAAAAATATTATATTTTAGGTTTCCTTTGAAATTCTAGGAATTTTAGAAGCAAAAGTAAATACTACAGAATTGTCTAAAGAAGAATATATAACAAACACCTGAAATTTTATAAAAAGTGATCTATAGGTACATGGTGTCAAATATATCAGAATTCAACCAGTTTATTCTCTTCAACAGGCCAGATGTACCTGGAAATGTAACCAACAGTTCAAGGGCAAACCCAGAAGAAAAGTTGAGAGAAATCATAGATGATGCTCTCGAGTATAATAGAATATCTTGCTAAAAAACACGAATTGTTTTTTATAAAATCTACATATTATATCTACTTTGGAAATCAAGCATAAAATTTGTAAAATTCAAACAAATTTCAATACACTAACATTTGTTGTTTTATTTAAAACAAAGTTTTCAGTGATTGACGTAATTTATCTTTTCTGCAGTCGTTTTATATTTAAACTCTTATATTTTAGGTTATCTTAAATAATCGTGTTCACACGTTCAAACAAATTGATTAACTATCCTCACCATTCATCTATCACATATCCATTGGCTTTTAAAGCCGATGGATGTGTTGGCTCATTGGTGAACTCACCGCTGGAAAAAAGAATGATTGACACATACAATCGTCTTTCCATCACTTAATTTACGAACGGTTTGCTGCAAGCGCTGGATACAGCACTGAATAAAAGAACACGTCTATACCTACCTCTACTTTTGTGATATTGGTACTTGATTTCAAGAACATTTTAATAATAAATTTATATAAATATTTTGTTTTATTTAAAATGTTCATGTCTCGATTGAGATTTTACTATAGCCTCAATTTCAGCCTCTCTGTATTACATTACACAATGTGTGTCCACGGATGGACTTAATTATACTTCTAAAAATATTTATTTTAAATTAAAAAAAGTTATTTTTCATAATTTCTTAATGTGAATCGAATTTATTTAACAAGTGAAAGAAATTATGAAGAATAATTTTTTTAATTTAAAATAAATATTTTCACAAGTATAGTTAAGTCCATCCGTGGACACACTGTATAATACTGTAGAACTAATTCACATTATAACATCTATAGAAAGTTTCAGAGCAACTTTTAGGGTAAGTACCGTAAAAGTGCTAGTGTGATGTTTTCTGAACTTCACTTTTATAACTTCTGTGAGATGTGCTATAAAAGTCTTGCCGTTGCGGACATTCGGTGGTTGCAGGGATATAAGGGTTACCGTAAAACTACATCGCATGTGAGCTTAAAGAGCCTAAAATTGCAGCTTATTAACGTAGATGGGATGTTTTTGTGCTAGCTGGGTATGTTTATGTCTTCTATCAAGATACTTAGATCGTTAACATTATTATCGTTCTCATTTAAATAGTTTTCTAGGTGTGTTATAAATTCTAGCCCCGTGGAATTTGGAGATCTCTATACAGCTTGTAATAGAAAATATCTTATAGTAACTTTTCACAGGTAGGTAAATGAATATACTGCAGATCATTAGATTTTTATAGAATCTGGTTTCTGCTTTTTCAGTATATACTTTACATTAATACGGTTTTTAAATCTTAATTTCTTATTATGTTTAGATTTCCTGTAAATTCAGAATTGAAAAACAGTTAGGTTCAGACCATAGGAATATGCCTAGAGATTGAGTTTACAATAGAATTTGTTCTACATATTTTAGAAAGACGGAATTTGTTTTTTTTTCTCCCAAAGGTAGAGTACTAAAAAACGGGGTTAAAACTATTTCTTCTGACAGAAAGGAAAATGATTATTAGATCAAGAAGTATAGATACCAGGAGTCCGAACGGTATAGGCTTTTTGTAGGATTCATGTACACAAATATTAAACCCAGATCTTAGTTCTTTTTTCTGCCACTGACTGCGCAAATATTCAGGACGTACCAAAAGGCAAATGATCTAAATAATATTAAAAATTTGTTCTTAACAAATGCTTAATTAATAAATTTGTTTCATTTTCAAATAATAATTAAACGAGTACTTCTTCAAAAGTGGCGCGCCCTACCGGCAAAAATTCTGTCTTCCAAATTGATGCCATTCATTCAACATTACGTTCGGATTCCTGGTAGTGAAATCCGACAACCGGGGGTTGATAATTAATTTAAATAATTGTTATATATTACATATTATATTCAAATTTTCATTTCGAATTCAAACAACGTCCCAGCATATCCCGACTCGTAGGCGCCGTTTAATTACTTCTGGGAAAAGAAGTTGACGTGTAAGCTGTAACGGCCGCTAGCTAAAAGACCAGGTGTAAACCGATAGGACTATATTCAGGAATTAATACTGGGCTTTATAGTTTTTATGCACCGAATTCACAGTCGTTCTCTTTCCGATACATTGGCATATACGGGAAATTTAAGTATAAATACCAGGGTTTTTTGGACTGGGGGATTATTAGCTTTTTCTTCTTCACCGAGTCAAGTTAACAAAAAACGCAAATATCCACGTTACCGCCACGGTGACTGTTATATTTTGAGAAAGGAGATAAAAGATATCGACGGAGTAGTTTCTATGAACGACGGCTTCTGCATAGATATCCAGTTGTCCTTAGGATGACCACCTTTCTTCTTATATTTTATATATAAGTAAAAGGAGATTTATAGTCAGGTTGACCAAGCAGATACACGTTGAATAGAACCAGATTTCGCTCCTAGAACTGTTTTGTAAGGTTGTATCTACCGAGCGACTAAAATATTGGCGTAACTGAGATACTGGTAATACCACGCTAGTCTAGTTAAACGCCAGATATTTTATCTCTGATTCAACATTATAAAATGTTACTAAATGATTAAAAGTATCACTCTAGGCGACGTTCGTAGTGGATTTCGTCATCCTTAAGGCTGACCCGACGAACTTGCGCCCGGTAGATGCTTTTATCAGCGGTATACTTTTTTTCTGTAGAATTAAAACGATAATCGCACTATTAAAGTAATCAAACTAATATTTAATATTCATAACTCCGGGGGAGAGTTTAGACTAACATTAATGGGTTACAGGTATCACTTTATTACTTTTATATTCATTAGCGGGAAAATTCGCGTCTGTGTTATTGTCATCTTTTTGGTATTCATTGATAAAAGTTTATTGTGGGAAAAATTGTAGGGTTTTTATATTGTGCTAAATTATACTATTTAGAGAATCAATAGTGATGTTGTCATAAATATTAATTATTGTAAAGTCGGTCAACACTCTCAAGTAATAAATTTAGTCATTTAGATTTATGGCCAAAGTGCCGAATTGTAAAGTTTTGGTTGTCTGTAAACAGTACCTGTCCCTTTCAGTAAAGAGGAAACGCACTTTCGGTTTTACTTTTAAATGGCAAACAGATGTAGATTAGTAGGGTAAATGCCTTGATTTGTATATATTTTAAAGTTAGATTGCGGTTAAAAAAATATGTTTTCTGTCGTTCTTTGTAAAACAAAATTGGGTAGACAAATGTGTCATTTTAGCCGTAAGGAGTGTTAGTTTTATCTATCGATTTTTCTGGAAAAAGGGGATATGTACAGCGGCGGGAAGAATCATGAATATTGAGGAGGGTCGGATTTATTTGTACATATCCACATATCTTTAGCAGGACATTACGCGGAAGTAGTCGGTATGTTTGTTATTTATTTAGAATAAATAGGTGAAATTGTGTTTGTGGACTAGCTAACGCATCCTCAGAACTGTGATAAATAACAATGATTTGTCAATCGACAGAGCAAAAGAGCATCGTGCCGAAAAAGAGCCTTAGGCCACCATAGACCGCCAGGGACCTCAATAGTAAGGGCCTAAAAATGGTATTTCCCTTGCGGCTATGTAAATTAAAGCCTGATAGAGGCAGCATAGATCTCTACTGAGATACCCCAAAAGTGGGCCTGACGGGCATTCCCCTTTATATCAGGTGTTCTACGATCGACCGTTCAGTGTGTGCCATGCAGGACTGAGTATGTCAGTATTATTACGGCATTGGAATATTAGGGAAAGGCGTGACGCACGGTGAGGTAAATCTACACTCCGGTTTTTACACATGTTACAAATATTATTTTATATTAACGAACTGCCGTGCTATCGCTGTACTCTCTTTTATCAGACAATGCGTAATTCAGTATTTCCGTGGAAAGGTGTGATTGTATATTAGGAGACAAACAAATATACCAAAGTACTTCCGACTTTTATTTTACCCTTTTATGGGAACTAAAAGCTATGAGGTTAGAAATGACACATTGGAAAGCCTACATAAACATAATGTTAAGCCTAAAAACGGCACATAATCTAAATGTCTGGCTGTACAAAAGAATAAATGTTAAATAAACAGTATTCCAAATTAATCTCCGTGTTTACTTTGTTCTTCCTCCATTACAGCTACATTGAACTCTAAACGTAATTCTGGGGATTTTAACATCACTTCGTGGGAATCCAGTAGAGGAAATTTAGGCCAAGGTTAAGGGTATTTGGAAAACTAGGTTAGGGCCCGGTTTGTCAAGTTACAGTATCTATACTTCGTGATTAGATCATCAACCTGGCTCATCTTCAGAAAAAAAAAGTAATTATTTGTATTAACTTATTTGAAATTGTGCATTTTTAATAAAAATTATTTTTTAGTTACTGTTAGTTTAATATTATTTGGAATATTTTGTTGCTCAGAAATGAAAGTCCAAAAAATCCATTTAATATCCTCTTTCTCAGCAAAGTCGGCGCAATATGCAAATTTTACAAATAAGGATTGTCCAAATAAGGACAATTAAAACTTATTTCTTTTATAAATATAGTCTTATTACCTTCTTCATCTTGTATATTTGAGAAAGGCAAGTTTAGAGATGAGATAAAACTGACATTTATTCTGATTTCGTTACTTTGATACGTGCAAATTAAATAATAGCTCTATCCCAGTGAGCTCTCGCTTATTGATGAATTTTGATACATTAACATGTACCTTAAAACGGCTTAGTTACCGAGAAACTGGATGTTAAAAGTTTAAAATCAAAATTCAAAATTTGCCATAAATCAAAATAGTCTAAATATTTTTTTCTATATAAACTGACATCTTTTGTAATCGCAGCAAGTGTCAAATGATCTACTTTATGCAGCCAGTTGCATAATCTTGAACATTATGAAAGGGTTTCGAAAAATTAATTTATGTCACCAGTTGCGAAAAGAAAATAAATAAAAATAAACCTTTTTTGCTTTTAAAATCAATAATATACATTATTATTGAAAGTTTAAATCAGGGATTCCCAAATTGGTCGATATCGACCCCTTGTGGTCGAAATTAGTTTCTTAGGAGCTGACATAAACAAACACTGACTTTGGTAGCCGATGAAGTCTAAAAATCAACCCCTATTAATTAACACAAGTTCTTATTTGAAACTTTCAAGATACTATATAATTGTGTTACGTGTACCAACTTGTTAAAAGAATGACTAATATTTTAGTAGAAATTATCATTGTTGTACTCAACAAGTCGATAAACGTGCAAAAGTTCGTACAAGATGAAAAACTCAGCAAGTCAATAAGCGTGGACAAGTTCTTGCAAGATAATGGGTTCGAGCGTACAAGTATTTCAGGCTCTATATGTTTGACATATGCGATTTAACAAGAACGAAATCATAATCAAGTTCAAGTCCAAACATGCTCCTGATATTTTACTATTTAAAAAGTTCTCAGAGGTTAAAAGTTTATTTGCGTTTTGAAATTCGTTGGAGCTTGAATGATAATACCTTCATTTACTAATTTATTTCAAGAGATACTTAAATAAAGTGAATCAAAAAAAAGAATTTACCAAGTGCTTTTTTTTTAGGTTTAAAATTCTTTATTTTCAACTTAAGTAATATCTACAATTCTCACACAATAAAAACAATTCGACACTAGGCCTAAGCTTCGTGCGGGCCCGAGGACCATGGCAGACATATCTGCCTGTTAATACCGTAGTGGGATTTCTATTATGTTGTGCGGTTCTCACTCCTTACCGTTTCGGTATTATTGAAAATTTTTGATTGAAATTGAAATCGACAATTGAGAAGTATTTTTAGTTGTGTCTTGTCTTAGTTTTGGTTATTGTCCCCTGGAAAAAGCTAGTAAAAAACAGGGTTGTCCTTGTATGTGCGTTGGTCTTTTGTAGTCTTTGGTTGTTGTCACAATCCACTGGCTTGTTGCGCGATGAAACTTCCGCCCGGGCACCGATCGAAAGTGTATAGGGCTTTCGGTCTGTGTCCCAGCGGCCGATTCACCGCGCAGTCCGCCGTTCGACCAGATTCGAGTATCTGATCGGTGTGAATTGTTGTTAGTTTATTTGTCGCTGTGGTGGGTTCTGTTACTGTCTTCGTCTGAAAATGTTTAGTCTTGCGTGGATGCACCCGTGTTTTCTACGCACGTTGTCTCCTCTGTAAATGTTAGTGATGCTCTCCTTTACAGGATCAGGGAGGCATCGCGCGTAGAAACTGTCTGCTGTCGTCAGTATGAATTGTTTTATGTACGGTATGTCTGTCTCTGTGTGCATGTCTGCAATTCGTGCATAACGATCATAGCCCAGGGCTAGCCTAATACACCTGTTCTGAGCGACCTGTAACTTATTGTAATGAACGTTGGCCATCGAGCAGAACACTGGACACCCATATGTGAGGATTGGTCTGTGGATGGTTTTGAAAAGGAGAAGTTTATTTTGCAGTGAAAGTCTGCTTCTACGGTTTAGAATGGGGTAGAGCATGCGGGTGGCTGCAATGCTCTTACCTACCCTATCCTGTATGTGTGCTCTGAACGTTAATCCCTTATCTAGTTGAAATCCCAGATATTTAAGGGTAGTTTTAGTTTCTATTATGTCTTCACCGACTCTTAGGGGTGTGATAATTCCCTGGGTCCTACGTTTTGATAAAAGGAGACATTCTGTCTTCGTAGGGTTAATTTTCATTTTATTTTCAACCAGGTAAGGGATTAACGTTTCATTTATATGGGCGTCCAGGTCCCTGACCGCTGATTCTGCCGATCTGTCACTTTTGAAGACGCAGGTGTCGTCGGCGTATAGCGCCGTCTGTACCCCATTATGTCCCATTGGCATGTCATGGGTCATGATGGTGTACAGATGCGGCGATAATACCGAGCCCTGTGGTACTCCCGCTTGCACTGTGTATGGTCCTGTGATTGTTGAGTTAAGTTTTATGTTGAATTGTCTGTCCTGTAAGTAAGACAGAATTATTTTTACAATATACACTGGAAAATCATTCACCAGCATCTTGTGAATTAACCCGCAGGCCCATACGGTATCGAATGCTTTCTCGCTGTCAAGTGCGACTAGCACCGTTTGTAGGTCATTATTAAACGCCTCTTTGGCGTGATGCACAATTCTAATGACCTGGGCCACGGTGCTATGTCCGCTTCGAAAACCGTACTGTTCCTGCGGGACAATTTGTCGTTGTTCTTCTACCTGTTTTAGTCTTTTAAGTATAATTTTGTCTGTAATTTTGGCTATAGTGTTGAGTAGCGAGATGGGTCGGTAACTTTCGATGTTATTTGGGTTTTTGCCCTGTTTGAGAATTGGGATTATATTTGCCATTTTCAGGTTACTAGGGTAGTGTTGTAACCTGAAAATGGCATTTATTAGGTAATGAAGTTGAACAATTGCCTTAATAGGGATGTTTTTGAGCATGATGTTGCTTATGTCGTCCGGTCCTGGAGCTTTTCTGTTTTTGAGGCCCTTAATTACTTCCCCTACCTCTTTAGGAGAGGTCATGAAAGTTTGTGGGACTGGTTGTGGGGGGGTTAACTTTATTTCATTGATCATGTTTTCGATGATCTGCTGATTTCTGTTGTTTTGAGTGTTGTTTGTGAAGTTTGACTGAAAGTAGCTGCCGAGGGCGTGGCTTTTGTCTGTGTCTGAGGTGTACGTGTTCTGTCCTTGTATCAGTGGGGGGAGTAGTGATTGAGGTTTCTTCAAACCCTTCACTACTCTCCACAGTGAGTTGTCCATAGGATTGATTTCGGACAGGGTTTTCTGCCATTTTGAGTTTCTGTGTGTATTAATCTCTGAGTTAATGTAGTTGGCTAGGTTACGGAGTCTAAGCCTGTCTTCTTCTCTCCTATGCGTCTGCCACCGCTTTCTGATGTGGTTTTTAGTAGTTATGAGTTCCGTGAGTTCGGGTGGCAGGTCGTCGGTATGTTGAGTTCTTGTTTTGATTTTAGTAGTGTCGTTTCTAACTTTTTGTACGACATTAATAAATTCATTTGTGTGTTGTTCAAGTTGTTGTATGTTGTGTATGTTTTTATTGATTGTGAGATTTGTCTCTATAATCCGTCTGTAAGTGTTCCAATTAGTAGTTTTGTAGTCGTAATATTGCGTTTGAAGTCTGTTAATTTTGTTAGTAGTTTTGATTTCCAAGTACACTGGGTCGTGGTCAGTGTTTAGTGTGGATATAGTCCTGATGTTCTGTACGTCTTGTATGTTTTTCGTAACTGCGATGTCCAGTGTACTTGGATTGAAATTGTTAAATGGTGTGTACGTCGGTTCTTCCGTGTAGTGTATTATATAACCGTTGTCCTCGGTAGCTTCCCTCAGTAAAGTTCCCGCTGTATTTGGTCTAGTGCAGTTAGCATCCCATTCGGGGTGCTTGCAATTAAGGTCCCCTGCGAGAATAACTCTATTACCTTTCGACATGAGCGTATGTAAATCAATAGTTCGAATGAGTAAGGGAGGCGGGTTGTATACTCCTATTATAGTGAATTTATCTACTTTGATTATGACGTGTTCAATGTGAGGCGCTACGTTCGCGTTTGCTAATTGTTCAAACTTTATCGATTTTTTAATGAGTATAGCGACCCCTCCCGCTGCTTGTCTTTGTATGTTCGGTCTGTCTTTTCTGATAATGTGATAATCTCTAATTTTAAGTTTATTTGTCGGTTGTAAAAATGTTTCCGTTAATATTATGATGTCATGTTGATGCTTGTGAATGAAATTGGTGACTAAACCTTTCTTGCATAGCAAGCCGTGTACATTATAAAAACAGATTCTGATTTTGTCCCTGTGTGTCGCGTTGAATTTAGTTTCTAATTTTGTATGTGTTTAAGTTGGATACAAAGTTGTTGTACGTTAAAAATACCTCTCTCTCATCCCTACAGCGTCTGATCGCTGTGTTAAGGTCTCTGACTGCACGTGTGAGTTCCGCAATGTTGACTAGGGAGTTAAGGGTGTTGAATTCGTCGTTTAAGGCAAATATGTCGTCCATGGCTCCCTGGCTCTGTTGTTGGGGTTGATGTTGTTGTTGTGGTGGTTGCTGGGCTCTTCTGGTTGGCAGAGGTGGGAAGTCTTGGTCGTCGTCATTTCTTGTGGTTGTTCTTTTTTTGTCCCACATGTTCACTTTCGGTGGGGGTGCTGGGATGAACTTCTTTGGTGGCCTCTGAGTTCTCCGTTCATTCAATCTTTCAAGCCTTTCCAAGTATGCTTTGCATTGGCTGTAATTCGCCGGGTGGTCTCCCCCGCAATTCACACATGTTGCAAGGGTGTCCCGTGTCTTAATACACGTTCTTGTGTGATGAGCGTCTGCGCATTTGAGGCATTTAGAGGGCCGGCCACAATTTGCGGTGGCGTGTCCCCAAGCCTGACAGTTATGGCATTGGATTATATCCTTGGTGGATTTTCTAAGTTCCCATATAATTCTAGTGTTTTCTATCACACGTACATTCTTATTTAGGAAATCCAGGGTAATGGCCGGATCTGTGACCACTAGGAACAATGGTCGATTTTTGGTTGACATCTGATAGATCTCCCTGGGTTTAATGTCATACGATTGTATGAGATCTTCTTCTATGTGTTCCTTCTCGGTCCCGTTTGTCAACCCTCTGAGTACGAATGCGTGTGATTTTTCTGCACGGCTCGTGTACGTGTGGAATGGAATTTTCGCCTCTCTGATGCTCGTTATTAGGTCGGAATAATCTTGTTGTTTTTCTACAAATAGGATGGTTGAATTTGTAGTGTATTTAACCGTGTAGGGTCCAGTGATTATGTTTTTTAAGTCCTTTTTGAGATTGGCATGGTTGTCAGTCGTGCCCTCTACTACTATAGGTGGCATTACGGATTTCTTAGCTGTTTTGGTAGAATTTGCCCCTGTGGTAGGTGGTTTTGGCTTCGGTGGAGCTTGAGGTTTGCTATCTCCTCCCTTTTTCACAGGGGGATCCTTGTGTTGTTCATCATTCTCAGATTCCGATTCTGATAGGACTTCGAATCTATTTTTGGTATTTAGTGATCTCACTGCCTTTTGCCTGAGAATCTTCACGAAATTGGTCGAGAATTTTTTAGGGGTTTGGAATTCCCCTGTGTTTGTATCTGTATCCATATCTACTACGGTCTGAATTTCGTCCAATTTTTGGGGTGGTATTTCGTTTGTCCTTTTCCTTTTTGGGACTGGCGATTTCGGTGAGATTTGTTGGTTTCTCTGAGGAAGTAGTGATAGTGCTTGGGGGTGGATGTCTACTGACGTCTGTAAAATATTCTGTGGAGAGTGTGTATTGCTGATGCTTGGTGATTCCTCCCCTGATGAGGCCTCATTTTGCCTGAAGTTGAGTATTCTGGCCGTTACGTGACTAGGCATAGCTAGGGTCTTATAGGCAGATTCGAATTTTGAGGTTTCAGAATTTTCTCCTAACTTTTTTTTTTGTTCAAAAGTTGACGAATTTTTGATTGTGTCGGGGGTGTCGGTGTCAGAACCTTGTTCGTCTATGTTCAATTCGGGTGGATCATCTGTCTCCGAGCTGCTCGATTCACTGTGGGAGCGCTCAAGGGTATTTATCAGTTTCTCCATACTTTCGTCGTTCGAATCGGCTCTCGGTCCGTCGAAACTAAGTTGCGATGACTGAGATACATTGCCTTCGTCGTGAGTCGAATCGCTTGGCGGCTGCTCCGGCTGTTGGTCGGCTGCGTTCTCGTAGCTTTTGCGACTGTCTCGCGTATTCTGCATACTTTTTAAGCTGTCAGCCACTTTCTCCAAACTTTCGGGTTTCTTATTCTCCATACTTTCTTCGCTGGTTTTCTGCAAAGTTCCATAATTCTCTGCTGTTTGTTGCGGATTTTGATATTTGTCGTCTGAAAGTATGTTCTGATGTTCCAAAGAGTCTTTCTGCTTACTTTTGTGGATGTCGGTGCTTAGTTACCTACGCGCGTTAGGACCGATTCCTCCGTTGTGTTAAACGAAGTTTAAAATGACATTTTTACATTAACAATGTCATTTTAATCTCCGTTTTACACAACGGTGGAATCGACCCTTAATAGCGTAACCATACATTTCTGCAGTTCATGAAAAAGTAACAGGGTAAGTACCAAAAAATATTTAAATATTTTTCTAAGTATTTTTTGAAATTACTTTAGAAAAGTCGTTACCTAAAACTATAAATGATGTTTTCTTAGTTTTTTTTACGCTGTTTGGTACCTAATACAAATTTTCTATAATACAGTGACTATATCCAAGTTTATCAATGAGTAAGTTCGTAAGCATACCTAAAAAACATCATGTACCTAGGTGTGACAAAAATAAGCTCCTGTGTAAATTTAACAGTTTTATTATTTTTTTTTAAGTAGTTTCTTAAACATATTTTCTTTTGTTTGCAGGTTTACCGTGAGTTTTATGATGGCAGACACGAAAAAAATTCCGACAATACTTACAGTTTGAACTGCTTGAAGTTTGGATTTAACCAACATTTGCCGATATGTCTCATATGTGAAAAAGTATTCAGTAACGGTGCCATGAAGCCTTCAAAAATGGAAGACTATTCATTTAGAGTACATACTGACAAAAAGTAAGCCCTTGTTATTCTTTCAAGCACTAAAAGAAAAACTAGAGAAAAGGCCATCTATAAGATCGATGTTTGCTTCATCATCTATGCAAGACGTGATGGTTTACGACTCAGACAACACACCAAATCCCAGAGATATCCACAGAATATCTTGTGGATATCCAATATATCCACAGGATATCATATATATCTCGTGGATCTAATATGGATATCCAAATGTCCGTCTATATCCAGGATATAGAAGATATCCTATAGATATCCAGTAAAATATCTAATG
This sequence comes from Psylliodes chrysocephalus, assembly GCA_927349885.1. NCBI lineage: Eukaryota > Metazoa > Arthropoda > Insecta > Coleoptera > Chrysomelidae > Psylliodes > Psylliodes chrysocephalus. Next base: position 59,649,945 of record OV651814.1, on the reverse strand, counting down.
GGTATCTCTCAGACAATACACAAAATCCCAGAGATATCCACAGAATATATTTTGTGGATATCCAATATATCCACAGGATATCATAGATATCCAGTGGATTTAATATGGATATCTAAATCCGGAATATAGAAGATATTCTATGGATATCCAGCAAAATATCAAATGGGTAACTTTAGTAGAGGTTCATAAGTAACCAATAGATATATCCTATAGATGTTTACATATCCAGTGTACATCCATTATTTAATATATTTAAGATATCGAAAATTATATTCCTATGGGTGTCGTATTCAATACTTCATTATTTTTTTTTAAAGATAAGTGGAACATTGTACTGAATAATCTAAAAACATTCCATATGAAGAAAATCAGCATTTCAGTAGCCCTGTATTTTAAATTTGGTATATACCTTAGATTATTCAAACCTTAGATGGAACATAAGACAGTACGAATAATCCCATTTCGAAATTATTCACATTCACCAATCACATTTGAAAACATCACATGTCAGAGCGTTGTCCATCCAAATTTAATGTGTCAACGAGAATTAATTTGGTATTTTAGTGACTTAAATTTTGGAAATTAAAGTTGAAAATGCCAATATGTGCTGTAAAAAGCTTTATTTATAATAAAAGTGCGAAAAGTGACGGAGATAAAAGAAACTTACATTTATTTTGGTGAGATTTAATTTTTAAAGATTCTGTCGACGGCCATGTTTGTTGATTTAAAAATAAACAGAATCGGACTTGGTCATTGGTACATGTTATAAGTAGCAAATTAAGGTTATTATTATAAACTGTTTACTATTTCTTGTTTCATGGGGAATCTTTTTTCAGGAAGTGGAAAGAGTAACATTTAATCAAATACAAAAATATCAATTTCCTTGCTAATTTATTCGTTTCAAACTTCACAACTGGTTTCAATAGTTCTTTCAAAACATTACGTTTAACAACAAAAAAGAAAACAAAAAGAAAAGCTGTAAATTGCGTTTCATTTTTTAAATAATTGAACATCGTTATTGAAAACTGCCCAGAAATGTTGGGGGTAAAATTTTGACTCCTTTAAGGATAATGGGTAAAATCGTTTTTTTTTTCAAATTTCCCGCGAGTAATGTCAAAAATCAGATCGGCAACACTGCACATGTCCCTTATTTTTATTATTACTATTGGAAAAAAAAACGTCGTACTGCAATCAAATACAACAATTTTTTGAAATATTTGATTGGAAGTACCTACGAAAGAATGATGGTGAATCATTTTTCAACACAATTTTATAAATATTCAAGTCAAAATTAGAAAAGATCTTGTATTTAAAAACGTTACGAAATGCCGTTTTGTGTAATTAGTTCATTTTGCCGGTTCTCGCTCAGCTCGTCCAGCAAATATTTACTCGTTACACAAAATAAGGCATTTCGTAAATGGTTACATAAATAGTTATTAATTGACTTCCTAATATTTTAAATGATTTTGCAGTATTTTCCGTAAATATTTAAATCATAAATAATTACCGGCATATAAGTACCAAAACATTTTTTTCTCTTCGAAGAGTAAGCTTTTGTCAAATAAACTTAAAATATTATAACCATCAAAAAGGTAACCCATTTCTAATAAAATTTAATTATTTATTTTATTTCGGTGTGATCGTAGAAAAAATCTTGTGTGAAATTCCAGCAAAAAGTACTTTGACTGTTTCGATAACTTTTTGTCTCAACAGCTATTTTGTTACAATAATTTTATAAACTTTTACTTAGGGTCGATTTCATCGTTTTGTTAAACAAAGTTTAAAATACTAAACGAACATTAAAATTACATTTTTACATTAACAATGTCATTTTAATCTTCTTTTAGTAATTTAAACTTCCTTTAACAAACGGTGGAATCGGCCCTTGGCTTCTAGCTATATATTGATAAAGTGTTATTGCCCTCATCATAAATGAATCGTGTTAACAAATGAAGTCAAAAAAAAAGTCTCATAATTTTTCTTTTAGTTACCTACCAAAATTAGGTACTACAATACAAATATTTAAGTCCGTCCCAGAACATCTCCCTACTCCTTCCACCCAGTTTTTCGGTTTTGGCAAAATTCGCGCAGCGACAAATGCTTCCTATGTTACCTCTACCCTTTCTAACCTCTTTGGTATATACACACCCATACAAAGTTTACTATTCTAGTGTTAATTATTTTTGATGCTGCACAACATAGGTATAGCATGTAGAGTAGAAAGAGTATCAACATTTTATTTTCACAATTACATATTGTACACCATTACCTAAAAACCATCAAAATACACCGAGAAAACAAGGTCTATTAAACATGTTTAATAGAAAAAAATTTGAAAACCACTAATAAATTACCTTATTTTTGGTTAATACCAATAATTAAACGAAGGTTGCTAGAAATCTATTAACCTGAAGTTGCTGTAATTAGTCAGTTATTTAATAGCCAATCATGTATTATTAAAAAACTTTAATATCCATAAGTATTGTTAATTCTATTAAATTTGTTTAATAATATTTATTAAACTCTTTAATACGTTCTAGTAATTGTTTAATAACTCTTAGTAAATATTAACGGTTTTATCCTTTCCACCCGTCGAGAACTCGAGGAAACTAGTATTCGTGCGAGGCCGAAGATCCACGATCACGATGACCACGCCACTAACTACATTCATTTTCTTTTGATTTGTCTCAATAAAAAGGTGTCTTAATTGTTGCATGGTTGGATTGTGATTTGTGATACCTATGCTGGTTGTGTGTTCGTAGTGCGGTGTATTGCATGTACATTTTACCAGGCGCAGAATGGATTATGATACTCAATTTAATTACACATTTTGTGGTTAGTAATGCACACCCTTTTACCTTGTAGTGTAACCAACTGAAATAAAGAGAGACAACTTAAATAATATCTCTCTCTCTCTCTTTTATAAAAGTATGATAAATAAAGTGGCGGCGTGATCGAGTATGAAGTGACTAGGACACCACGAGTGACATGGTAAAGAATGCTTTGCTATGTTAAGCCAGGCCTTTTGAGGGGCATGAGTCAGCTTAAAATATTTGTGAAGTCTCTGAAGGAAAATGACTGGGTTAGTTTGATCTACTGACCTAAAATTGGGAGGTTCTGATGGTTTGTTATAAATATTTTGAGAGAAAGTCATGGCTATTTGTTTCCAAGGGTTATCGGGACTTTCTGACTGATTGTTTAATTGGAAAGGAGGGGAGGTTTTAGGATCTGGAATGGTAGGACAATCGGAACGTTCTCACCTGCATCCGCCGATGACCCCGTAGAAGAATTCCCGCGTACTTTCAGGAAACACTGCTCTCAGAAAAATCTGATGTGTCCAACACATGACTTTCCTATCTAGTTATTATAGGCTTTTTCCAGTTATTTTGTAAAACCTATTGCAGCATCTCTATAAATGTTTAGAGGATAAACTAAATATACACATTGTTCACATACATCTACCTCGAAACATTTTTCTATAGATATTCATTGAAAACGAAAATACTGAAAAATTTAAATTTAGCACTTTTCCATTACGCTCCATTTTAGAAAAATCATGTATATACAAAAATTATAGAGATCGATATCGCAAACAACTTTAAGTTTCAGGCAATTTTGACATAAAACCAAAATTATAGATAATAATATTAGAAGTAACTTTTATTTGAACAATTTTCTTCTCCAAACATAAATAACAGATATATTCCATAAAATATAAAAACGGCCTCCCATAAAGTACCCCCCTAGATGTTCTGATTTTGTCCAAAATCTAATCATTTCACGTCAGGCCGAAATAAAACTTAAGTTTAAAATTTATTGTTTTTTCCTTTATCCGTTTTTGAGTTTTCTTCAAAATTCGAAATTTACACATTTTCTCAAATATCTCGAATACGGTCCATTTTAGAGAAATTATATATAAAATAAAAATTATAGAGAATAATATTACAAACAACTTTTATTTGAACAATTTTTATAAAAAAATATTTTTTTTACATTTTCTCAAATTTCTCAAATACGGACCATTTTAGGAAAATTTTGTATAGAACAAAAATTATAGATAATTATAATAGAAGTAACTTTTATTTAAAGAATTTTTTTCTCCAAACGTAAATAACAGATATATTCCATAAAATATAAAAATGACCACCTATAAAGTACCCCCAGATGTTCAGACTCTGCCCAAAATCTAATCTGTTCATTAGACGCTGGAATAAAGCTTAAGTTTGGTGTTTTTCTGTGTATCGGTTCATGAGTTATGCGACCTACACACACACACACACACACACACACACACACACACACACACACACACACACACACACACACACACACACACACACACACACACACACACATACACACACACACACACACACACACACACACACACACACACACACACACACACACACACACACACACGCACACACGCACACACGCACACACGCACACACGCACACACGCACACACGCACACACGCACACACGCACACACGCACACACGCACACACACACACACACACACACACACACACACACACACACACACACACGCGCACACACGCGCACACACGCACACACACACACACACACACACACACACACACACACACACACACACACACACACATCATCAAATTACATTAATATAGGAAAAATAAATATTTAACTTTTTCCACTCTCTACTACGTTTTCACTTAACAATAGATATCCTGGTCACGGTACCAAAATCTGTAGTGTAACCAACTGAAATAAAGAGAGACAACATAGTAGGTTTGTTTTGGTTCACGTTCTAGAATTGTTCCAGAACCATGCGCAGAACTATTGCGCAATGGTCCTTAATTCTGAACAGTTCTGTAACCATTCCATTGTATTCGAAACCAAAACACTGCCAGAACAGTTTAACGTCAAAGAGTAAATTATAAATAAAAAAGAAGAAATTACACAGGGTCAGTGTCTAGGTAAGAAAGAGGCCACATAATATAGTAAAACGTAGATAAATTAAATAATAAATTCGTAAAAAATCTTATGACTCAACATCAATTAATCAACTGCTCCATTCTCATTAGTCATTCGAAAATTCCTAGTAAAAATTCCAACACAAAACGTGGCCAGGATCTCAAAAACAAAATTACTTGCAAAAAAGCGCAAGCGCAAACATATCAATTCTGAAATAGTTCTCGCTTTAGGCCAGAACCGACGTTACTGTTCGAGAATGGTTATGGAACCATTCCCAAAAAAACCAAAACACAGAACTTAAAGGTTCAGAACAGTTCTGGCGAAACCAAAACAGCAAATATCTACTGCGCATGCTCCAAAGGTTCTGGAAGAGTTCTAGAACAGTTATGAAAATGAACCAAAACAAAGCTAGTATCTCTCTCTCTTTTATAAAAGTATGATAAATAAAGTGGCGGCGTGATCGAGTATGAAGTGACTAGGACACCACGAGTGACAGACTGAAAGATTCGTTATCTATTGGCTACTTACGTGTTATTGAGGGAGTGGTAAAGGTTAAAAGAAAATAACTATTGATTTATATCTAATCTTTATTGAAAATATTATAGATGACAGAATCAGTAAGTAAAAATTTATAAGTATATAAAACATATATATAAAGATTAAATATAGGTCTTGTTCGGTGCAATAAAAAAAATAATTTATCAAATGAGGGGAAAGAACCAGCAAGAAAACCCCAAAGTTATAATAAATACAATAAAACCAATCAAACGTCAATTTGGATACAAATGACAAATTAAGTTTATATATAAAAAAACACATTTAATTACTTGATGATTTAGTTAAACACAGAAAAATATATGAAATAATATTTAAATTTAGTTAAACACTGGAAAATATATGAAATAATATTCAATACATTATATAAAAAAACAATATCTAATACTGCAAGGCAAAACTAAAATGAATATTTTAAAAACAATAACTCATCAGATAACAAGATACTAGGTTCAAACACACTCGATACAAAACTGAAGAAGGGTTAATAGGGACAAGGTAATGGGGAAGCTATACAGCTTTACTACCCACGTAGAGTTGAATATTCTGGTGACAAAATAGGGTAAGTTACCGAGACACCTATCGCGATGTTGTCCCAGCCACGGGCGAAAATGATAGTATCAATCAACAAGGCATTTTATACTTTTAACTTAGATCTGCCAATGCTGTGAATATCTGATGTTAGAAAAACACATAATTTACTAATATAATATTACCTTTCCCTTGCCGAACTTTAAAAATGACTAAAAAAAATAATCTCAATGTCAAATAAAAATTATAGCAAATTTTCCTTGGTATAACTACAAAATATCAATAAACTTCAAAAATATTTAAATTAAAATATTAAAAGGATGCTATTTTTCACTGATTTAGATAGTAAAATAAGTCATACAATCAAATAAACTCGTTGTTGGAATGCAAGCAATTTTTTATGACAGATACAAAAAAATGTCGTCAAGAAAAAGCACGAACTTACTTATAACAGTGAAATTCAAATCTAAATAGTGAACCAGCAACTAGTTAAATAATATAAAAGTAATTGAAACATAATAATTGATTTAAAAAGGCACTTACATTTTTATCACAAATAAAACTAACAAAAACCTACACCTTTTAACAATGACGGACATTCCATTCTCTCCACGTTCAATCACTGACATTCAATAAATAATTCCCGTTCCTATGACGATGATTCTCTGCTTCTGTTCCAGCGCATGTACGACTTTGGTTCCTGGAATTTACCCGATCCCTTTCAACCTGTTATTAAATTATTTACTAACGTTAGCAAAGTTTTTTATTAGTTGCTTGTGGCAGCAACACTGATCCAAGAACAAAAGTTTTATAGCTGCTATTAATCAGTTTATCTGTCTCATATAGTGTTAAAAAATTTAATACCTACTATTAAATGTTCTTATTCTTTATTGTTTTTATATTAAGTATAGTTAGGTAAAACAAAGACAAATATTATGAGCAGGCTAAATATATTTAAAAAAAGTAAACTGTAGTATAAACATACTATTATATTAAATAACATATTACATTTAAGCTGACGAATGAAAATAGTACCTCAAGCCAAGGAAAACTTAAACCTAATCACACATACACACACATATTATATATTCGCAAATTCAACTGGAATTTTCTTCCTGAAAAAAAAGACACTCTGTTGTAGAATTACTCAAAAAGTGAAACTATATTTTAAATCAAGCTATACCCAAAACGAAAATGAAGTCTGAAAAGCCTTTTGTGCAGAGTGTCACTTATATAATATATAACACTAACTATTAATATAAAAGGGTTGGATTTGTGTATATATTATACTTATTTATCTAAACTGTTGGTCCAGCTAAACATAACCCAACTTTATTTGTTAAATTATTTATACATGCTATTGAATACAAGGCAGATGTAATAAGATTACTGTAGTGTTTTTGTTTCACTTTTTACTCATCCCGTATTATATTATGACAGTTAGTTAGTTTTGTCGTAACCTCTACTGCGCATCTTAGGCACAGATAAAAGAAGGACAAAGGAATAGAAAAGGATGTAACGATTCCGGAGCATTCCGGGTTTTTCAGTTGTTTCCAGGAGAACAAGATTGCTGTGACAACAAGTAACAACATGAGACAGAAGAAAAAAGAATAATATAAAAAGTCAGATACCTTATAAAAACATAAAATACAAAAATAAATAATAATTCTACATTTTAACTATAACGATTTATTTATAACTTGGTAGAGATTCGGCTGTCTCCGTATTAATAATCGCCGAAATCTACATACCTCAACCAGTAAAAAAAATATCTCTTTCTAATTAATTATAACAACCATTAAACAATAAAAACATAACCGAAACCCAGATAGCACACATATGGACGTTCTAAAAACGTCCTGTTTGGATATTCAGGACATCCTTAAAACGTCCATTTCACGGACGTGAATGTCTTATGAACGTCCATTGTTCATAATCAGGATGTCTTAGGAACGTACATTTAAGGACATTTCATTGACATTTTCAAAAGCTTGAATGGGGAATAACAGGATGTAAGGAAATTAGTGAAAATAATGAATAATTTCAATTTTTTTTTATTTGGAAGCAAATAACCTATAAATAATAAAATTATTAAATCTTTTTCGTCAAATTCATCCCGTCTCTCCCCTACTTTACTCTTTTCAACCATGCATGGATTGACAGCTTTTTTTCTTCTTGATTTGGTCATATTTACCTTCTCAGTTGAACCTGAAAATAATTTAATCGCTTATTCAAAATAAAAGGCAGATCAATATTAAAATACAATCTGTTTGTTTAAGTTTGCCTTGCTAGACATTATAAACTCACTATAACCTTTTAGCTTTGTAGTATTCACTGAAAAACTTCCACCTTTCTCAGACATAAAAATGGTACAAATTGCAAAAAATTAATATTCATCAACCACAAACTCACAGAGTCGAATCACAGTCAAATGGCGGAATGATAGAACTCAGATGTCAAAATAAGAGCGGCAATAATAATAGAGAGTTATTGCAAGTTCACTTAAGGTCAGTCACTATTAGTGCCGCTCTTATTTTGACATCTGAGCATGCGCAGATCACTAACTTTAATAAAGATTGTGTCTGTCCTTAATAGAGAGGTATTGCAAATTTCTATAAAGCCTGCCACTAATAGTGACATCGTAATTAGAGTCAAATAAATTCCATGCTAAAATCAGACTTATTGAAAACCTTAAGTGTAAAGGTTAAAGAAAAGGTCCTTTATTTCTCACAAGTCAACTTGTGAGAAATAAAGGACCTTTTCTTTAACCTTTACACTTAATCCCTACTACTCACATATGGCTACCCTCACTCCAAATTATTGAAAACCTGCAATTTTGACATTAGAATCCTCGTCCTTATACCTATTTCTAACCTGATAAGGTTTAAATGACGATTATATTAAATATTTAATATTAAAAAACTTCTAACGGATACGAATGTCGCCGAGCGCATCCGAAAGCTATAAAGTCGCCACTACCTGCTGCCCTTAAACATCCACAATTATTAAGGACAGGCACAATCTTTAATAAAGTCAGTTTTAGAACATAAACATCTGCGCATGCTTAGATGTCAAAATAAGAGCAGCACTAATAGTAACTGACCTTAAGTGAACTTGCAATAACTCTCTTATTAAGGACAGACACAATCTTTATTAAAGTTAGTGATCTGCGCATGCCCAGATGTCAAAATAAGAGCGGCACTAATAGTGACAGATCTAAACTGAACTTGCAATAACTCTCTAATGAATTAGGCATTCCAAACTGAATGCCTACCAGTGGGCTTTGACGGGTTATGATATTGCAAAATTATGGCAACCCTGTAGACCTGGTGGTTTGATTTGACAAGGTCAATGAAATAGATAGTTACATAGATTGATTATCCATATTTTTCAAAATAAACATAAGCGTATGCCTTGAAGTAAAAATGTAAGCAATTATTTTTTTTAAATATCTAAAGGCTAAAAAATGGTTTTAAAACACATTTTTGCTAAACCGATTCAAATTAATAAATATTTGCCAGGCAATATGGCCGCTCGTAAACGACCAGCTTTGAGCAATCTATGTAACTATATATGTATCATTGACCCTGTTAATGACAACATAACAACAGGGTTGCCATATCTAAACTGTCATTACCCACTGGTAGCCATTTGGACAGGTCGTTGGAATGCCTAATAGAGAGTTATTGCAAGTTCACTTAATGTCAATAGAGAGTTATTGCAAGTTCACTTAAGGTCAGTCACTATTAGTGCCGCTCTTATTTTGACATCTGAGCATGCGCAGATCACTAACTTTAATAAAGATTGTGCCTGTCCTTAATAGAGAGATATTGCAAATTTCTATAGGGACCGTGCGTGAAATATAGAGGCAGCACTACTGCCGAAGTTAGCCCTCTCTAGTGTTTAATTTTAGAATTAAATGGGGTAAACATTGCAAGTAAATAATAATGGATATTTTTTAAAATATTAAATATAGTTAAATATAGATACCGGCCCATACCAAACAATCGAGTACATGGTCAAAATGATATAAAATGTAAAACATTATTAAAATCTGGACATGTATATACATTTTAAGCAAAAAGATTTAAATGGCTTAAGTGACAATAAATTGTAAAGTTGTACCTTAAACAAGTGTATCGAATGTCAAAATATCGGTATTTAGTAACACTGAATTTAAAAGTATTACAATAACATTAAAAAATGTAAATTAATAAAAAAGATTGGGAATAATAATAATAATTCTTTTTTGCTTTATGTTAGTCGAAATGTCATTCATCCACTGACGTTTAGGAGACGCCCAATGATATACATATTATAGATTGCTCACCCATCTATAAAAAATTACGAGAAGCGGGTTGCAATATGCCTTTCCTAGTGCTCACTAAATAGAGCCGTTCTAGCCCAAATGTGTTTTAATATAAAATTTCAGCATTTTAATCTTTAGAAAAAGAAAATAATTAAAGTTTTACTTCAAGACACGTTATTATTTATTTGGAAAGTTGAGTTTCTATGTAGTTAAATAATATTAAGAGATCTAAACAATTTTTAAAACAGATGGATATAAATAATTTTAGACTACTCTCATTTCAGAAATAACACTACATAAAATACATAATTGCAATATGTAATACAATCTTGAAAAGGAAATGTAAACAACTTTGATATGAGATATAAACAACTTTGGTAAGAGTTGTAATTGGACACATCTATTATTCTGAATAATGTTTAATGGTAATGTCACTAGATTTTTAATAGTTTATTGCAATCTCTTTTGACAGTACTTGCAATGTATTATTTATGATTTGTTTATTTTAGTAATAAATGAGAAATATATAGTTAATAAATTGTAAAGAGGGCTATGATATTTTTGTCAAATTGGACATACTTATTTCATAGTAACATTCTACATTAGTTTTAATCAACAGAATAAACCATTAATTATCTGTAAAATTATTTTTATATAAAATGTTCATTTAAATATGTAAATATCTTAATGACAAGAAAACACTAAAGATTCTAATTTCTAAACCAGTTCTGTAAATGATTTCTTTACAACTAAGTGCTCAAAATTGATACAAGCTAGATAAAAAAAAACTTTGCCCAGTGAAATACACGCTTTTCATCGTCTGATTTACATATGGATAAGCAATCTATGTAATTATGTATATCATTAGGTGTGAGACACTAATTCTGTTCTGTGGAAATTTATAAAATTTCTTTACTATTGAATGAAATCCAGGTTTCCAATGTAATGTGTTCGTACATCCACGGATGCAACAAGTTTTTTCGATAATGATATTACGAAAATAATTCGACTTTATTTAATTAATAATTATTAAACAATAAATGCCATATAAAATATTAATAAATACCCCCATAAAGTTCAAATTTTTTTCACCAGTTAGCGTTAAAGTCATGACGCACGGTCCCTATAAAGCCAGCTACTATACTTTAAATTATAGTTCATCTTTTTTGTTTTCTATAATATTAAAGAGGCATTAGAAATTATAATTTTGGAAGGTTTAAATGACGATTATATTAAATATTTATACTAAAAAAATTATAACGGATACGGATGTCGGCGAGCGCATTCGAAAACTATAAAGTTGTCACTATCTGCTGCCCTTAAACATCCACAATTAAGGATAGGCACAATCCTTAATAAAGTCAGTTTTAGAACATAAACATCTGCGCATGCTTAGATGTCAAAATAAGAGCGGCAGTAATAGTGACTGACCTTAAGTGAACTTGCAATAACTTTCTTATCAAGGACATGCACAATCTTTATTAAAGTTAGTGATCTGCGCATAATCAGATGTCAAAATAAGAGCGGCACTAATAGTGACTGACCTTAATTGAACTTGCAATAACTCTCTATTCACTATTAGTGCCGCTCTTATTTTGACATTTGAGCATGCGCAGATCACTAACTTTAATAAAGATTGTGCCTGTCCTTAATAAGAAAGTTATCGAAAGTTCACTTAAGGTCAGTCACTATTAGTGCCGCTCACATACTTTGATTTTCTTTTACTATACGGAGAATGGTCGCACTGCGCAGCTTTATGAGTGCCTTTTAAAAGGAGATAGAAAACTCCGCCATTTTAAACCTTTATTACGTGTTGCCTACATCTTGGCGCAATATTTTTAATAGGTGCGTTTTAATAATCCGCTTCTGCTTCGGAATTGTCGGTTTTCTTGTTTTAATCTGACAGGTTAAAACGACTAAACCGACAATTCCGGAAGCAGAAACGGATGATTAAAACGCACCTGATATTTTGCTTGCTGCTGTCAGTGTCAGTGAATATTATTTTTGGAGTCACAGTTTATTGCTAAAGAATCAGTTAGCTCACTCGGACCAGTTAAAAGTTCCAAAATAACATCCACTCCAGGGATACAAATTCAGGATACGCAGAAGACTGCTGTTTTATTATAGGCGGTTGTCGTATATTGTATTATCCAAGTTGCACAGTGTATAAACTGGAACATTGAGATCAAAAGTGCCGACGCAGAGTGAGCGATCTGATTCTTTAGCTATAAACTGTGTCATAGGAATCAAAAAGGCCGCGCCCTATGTTGGGCATGTCGGACCTCTCTCTTGCCCCGTATAGTAATCAAAGTATTTGGTGCCGCTCTTATTTTGACATCTAAGCATGCGTAGATGTTTATGTTCTAAAACTGACTTTATTAAGGATTGTGCCTGTCCTTAATTGTGGATGTTTAAGGGCAGCAGGTATTGGCGACTTTATAGTTTTCGGATGCGCTCGCCGACATTCGTACCCGTTAGAAGTTTTAATATAATCGACATTTAAACCTTATGAAATTATAATTTCTAATGCCTCTTTAATATTATAGACAACAAAAAAGATGAACTATAATTTAAAGTATAGTAGCTGGCTTTATAGAAATTTGCAATATCTCTCTTTTAAGGACAGGCACAATCTTTATTAAAGTTAGTGATCTGCGCATGCTCAGATGTCAAAATAAAAGCGGCACTAATACTGACTGACCTTAAGTGAACTTGCAATAACTCTCTATTGACCTTAAGTGAACTTGCAATAAATCTCTATTATTTCAGTGCTTGAATCTTTAATAAATAAAAATAAAATGTCACTTGTCAACAATGTCCCTTTCTTGTAAATGACCTTCTTCGTTTTTGTCTATTTGGCCTACATTCAATTGAATATAGGGACAATATTATCTTTAATAATTATTTATATTATCTTATTATAAATGTTTTTTATTCGCTCCGTGCGCGACAGCAGCGCCAATTCGTTTTGATACTAATGGACTATTTCTGCGTACACTGACAAATGCAACTTTTAATAGAATTCGTAATTAAAAAGTATATATGGTAGTTTTAATAAAAGTGTATGGATTTGTAAAACAAGTAAAACATTAATTTATTATTATTATATATTTTTATCGCTTAAATTAAAGAAAATTATGTATAATCGATAAAAATGAATAATAAAATATAGGCAGGCAACAGTATTTACTGGAAATTGTATGAGAAGTTGCCTAAGTCTAATAAGTTTTCATTGAAGAATTAGTCTAATCTGTCAAAATAAAAAAATACCATTTAATAATAGCGTGAAGTTAAAATGTATAAAAGAAGGATCATCTTAATTTTCATTTTTGTTCGAAAGAAAACATAGAATGAATGATTAAAACTGATTTCCCATCAGTTAGTTACAAAATTGCGTTCCAACCACACATAATAATCAAAGGCAGAAATCTTGAAATCTAGTCCTTGCTGAATGAACATTTAAGAATAAGGGATATTAAAGAACATGGTAAAATGATAATTTATTGTTGATTTAAAACCTTTCAAGTTTCTGATGTCTACTATTTGCAGCATTACGGTTATTATTACAAAAATAAAGGTAATTTTTCTTCTTATTGTATATCTATCCATTTATTTCTTTGATTTAATTTCCACTTTGCTACTGAAATTTTTTATATAAGTTTCACTGTTTTTTTTTGCTAGTATTTGTTCAATTTTCAACACAGCAACCCCGGTTGCTTATTGTATTGTTTTTACCTACTTTTTTTGAAAAAAAGTAAAATGTATACGTGTATTTGATATGCCAAAATTACAAAATATCGCCCTAAAATGCACGAATTATCCGCAGCTAGCGCTAGTATCGCTTTTGCTTCCCTTTCCATGACTTCGCACGGAGCGAATATAATATAACCAAATAATAATACAATGCGAATGTAAATCCACGAAAATAAAGTAAAGCACGTAAAATTGACGTTCTGCGGATATCTATTTCTTAACGTCCCAAGGATTTACTAAACTGGACATACTTAAAACGTCCATAATTAGGCATTCCAAACAAATTAATTACCAGTGGGCAGGTTTGGTATATCTAAGGGTGGCGACATATGGTGTATTCTATCTACTTTACGTAAAATCATGAATAATGGATTACATTTAAATATTTTATGTCAAACACAATAAAAATTATATTTAAAAAACCCACCTATACATTTCTTCATAAATTGGCAGGCTTAGCGAGTACTACTTCGAATAAAAATAGCGTCCAAGTTGCAAGACTATGTCGCTACCCCCTTAAATATATAAGAATTTCCCACTGGCACCTATTGTTTGACAGGTCCTCGGAATGCCTAATTGGTCCTGGACGTACAGACGTTAAATGAACATGTAATGGACGTCCTGTGCTATCTGGGAACAATAATAATCACACGAAATAAGTAGGTACAGTAGGTACCTAAAAAGGACACGGATTTTAACGTACATTGCAATACATCCTACTTAACAATCTTAATAACGTTAATTTAACCATTGTCCTTTTTAACTAAAGTCTATCAACCTTTTACACTAATAAATTTAGGTTTTAAAGTTTATTTACCTCCTTTTAATCCAAAATTATCAAATGAAACTCATGCACACGACACAAACAAAACGAAAACAAGCTAAAAATATCCGCGCTTGCGCTCTCGTTCATTGCTAATATTATTTATCTAGCGGATATCTGTGGGATATTGAATACACTTATTAATTTTAAATTTCTATATACCATACCTACATACTTTCTTAGTTATCACATGGCGTAATATTTAAGTAATTTAATAATTATTAAATCAATTCACATATTTTCCGATATTTAGGTACATATTATATCCATAAATTACAACTAGGGGATATCCATCATGGTATGCGTTCGCTCCTAGACTTTGATATATTTAGTGGATATCCATGGGATATTGAATACACTTAAAAAAAATTAATTTTAAATATCTAAACGGCACTATTAGCCACAATGGCGTAATTTTTTAATAATTTGTTTTATATAATTACTATTATTTATGGACATTTGCATGTCTATAAATTACATCTCATGGATATAAAATAGATATCCACTATGAACTGGACATTCATAGGATATTGGGATGTGTAGTAGATATCCAAAGGATTTGGTGTGCTGTCTGGGACATGGAGTAATATTTAAGTAATTTAATAATTATTAAATCAATTTACATATTTTCCGATATTTAGGTACATATTATATTGTTACACATGTTTTTGGTATCGCAATTTATTTCAACTCAATTTTAACAACAATTATACAACTAATAACATTAACATGTAACGTCTATCACAAAACAGCCAAACTGACGTCAGGATCATCCTTATATAGCTTGCTTGACCTTCCTAGAACCTTCTCGAACTGTCGTCTAGAATATTCTTGACGGGTAATGACATTTCTGGACTATTCTATCTTCTTTTACTTGTACTTTTACTTATGACGACCGCACCACACTGTAGGGCGATGAGTAGCATTCCACTTCTTTTTTCTATTCGTACGTTTCCTATAACAGCCGCAGGCTACTGCAGGGTGCTGCGTAACCTTGCTCACTTCTCTCTAGGTATTCGCCCCGAATAACTTAATTACTGGAACCTAGTTAGAACTAATGGGGAGGATCTGGAACATGGTATAGAGATACCTTTTTAATGTGAACTACGTTGAATTTACTTCCCGCTGACAGTTGAATGCAGCAGATCAGGTCGTTGATTTTCCTTAAGGACGGAGTAGGGGCCTTCACAGTTCCGTTGCGATTTCTGACGAAATCCTCGCTGCTTGGTATTGCACAGCCATACCTTGTCGCCCCTCTCAATATGTGTATCTGTGGCACGCCTGTCGATTCTAACTTCTGCTTTATTGGTGTGGGCTTTCAGCCGTTCCCGAGATAATACATAGACCTTCGTCCTGCCATTGCATACATCACATTTTTTACACCAATCCGCTACATCCTGTCGGCAATTGACCCAATAAAATCTTTCCCGAACTCGTGCCAGTGTCCTTTTAGTATCAAAGTGTCCTCCTGAACGGCTGCTATGAAGCTCTTCCAATACATGTAGCATTTGGCGGACTATGTACTCCACCGGGGCTCTCCCACTTCCGGTGCAATAGGCCATCGTGAAGATACAGGGAATCCCACTGGGTCCAATAGCCTTTTATAGTTCTACTGTATTTGGCTATCTCTTGCCAAGTAGGTGTGACTTTATTTTTGAACCATTCTCGGACAACCTTCAAGTCATTGTCTCAGACTTTCAAGGGTGATTTCTTCTTTGTCGCCCTCTGGCTTGATAGTGGTTGCCCGAAGAGTAACTTTATCAACCAGTTTTTCTCGTTCTTCGAGCCGTTTACCATACCAGCATTGTTCCTCTAAACGGGGTTGCCCGAAGAGAATGTCTGCGTTGCTATGGAGACCTCCTCGATGCTCTACTTTCTGGTTATTGTTAGAAAGCCGGCTCGGTGTGGGCTTGAAAAGATTGATCTATATGATTTTCCGGTCTCATTCGCTGATTCTCGATTTATAAAATGAGCCATGCTTCTACAGGTTCTTTGAAGATGCTCGATTCTTCCACAATTGAAGCATCTCTTGCTTCCATTTTGGCTGTTTCGTTGCGTATTTTGTAGGATATTTAAGATTTGCGCGAGGGTAGGTTGGGGAATAGAATTAGTATTGGCTTCCTCACTTTCCTGGGATTTAATTTCGCTTACTCTTGCGCGAAAAGATCTGGAAAGAAGTTTTACCGCTTCTTATTCCTGGACTGCAATCAGTTTCTCTTGTCTTGTGATGTTGTAGACGAAGAGCTTGCTGTATTTCCACATCTTGTAGTCCATTAATGAATGCCTGTAATCTTCTTATGTCGGCCTCAAATTCCTGTAGACTCTCATTATGTTTCTGACTACGAACCTTTAGCTGGCTTTGAAATACCCGTTTCAAATGCTGCTGCTGGCCATATCTTGTCTCCAAAGCTTGGGCAAGAGATGAATAACTGGGTTCTTCTTGGGGAAGTAACTGTAAAATGGTTGCTGCCTGACCTCGCAGTGACACTATCAATGAGGCTGCCATCTCTTTTTTGGTCCAGCCACTGGCTCTAGCTGCAGCTTCAAATTGGAGTCGATACGTTTCCCATGTTGTCTGACCGTCAAACGTGGGTGGCTTAATGGTCCTACCAGTATGACTTTGTGAAACTGGGTTTCGGATATGGCTTGGTTCGGTTATAGATAAGGACGAGGTAGTGTTTTCAGTTTCTCTATTTCTTATCCAAGCTTGGCTACGAATTCTTCTTTCCAACTCAACTAATTCAGTTCTAATTTGCCTTTTGAACTCTACTCTAGCCGTTTCTTGTTGCTTTAAATTCTCTCGTTGTTCTAAATTAGTTTTTAAATACTCTTGCTGCTGTTCTAAATTTGTTTTTAAATGCTCTTGTTGTTGCTCTAACAGATCTACTCTTATTTTAAGCTGACCAATCTCTTGCTTAAAGGTTTCCTGGATTTGCAGCAAAGCATTTATAATTTCTATCTCAGCTTTTCTACGCCTCTCTTCCTCTTCTTCCTTCCTACGCCTTTTTTTTTTCCTCTTCTCGCCCTACTCTCTTCTCTTCCATCTTTAAAAATCATGCTGAAGTATCCATGCCTGCTTCTTACTCAGTGGATCTAGTATTTACCATGTACTTTTACTTCATATCCCACCGCTGTCACCAGTGTTACACAGGTTTTTGGTATCGCAATTTATTTCAACTCAAGTTTAACACATACTTTGATTACTATACGGTATAAGAGAGAGGCCCGACACGCCCAACATAGGGCGCGGCCATTTTGATGCCTTTACCACAGTTTATAGCTAAATAATCAGTTCGCTCACTCTGCGTCGGCACTTTTGACTCAATGTTCTAGTTTATACACTGCGCAACTCGGATAATTCAATATATGACAACCGCCTATAATAAAACAGCAGTCTTCTGCGCATCCTGAATTTGTAGCCCTGGAGTGGAATAGCAATAAAGTGTGACTACAAAAATAATATTCACTGACACTGACAGCAGCAAGCAAAATATCAGGTGCGTTTTAATAATCCGCTTCTGCTTCCGGAATTGTCTGTTTAGTCGTTTTAAGCTGTCAGATTAAAACAAGAAAACCGACAATTCCGAAGCAGAAGCGGATGATTAAAACGCACCTATTAAAAATATTGCGCAAAAGATGTAGGCAACACGTACCTAATAAGGCATCAAAATGGCGGAGTTTTCTATATCCCTTTAAAAGGCACTCAAAAAGCTGCGCAGTGCGACCATTCTCCGTATAGTAAGAGAAAATCAAAGTATGTGAACTTTAACAACAATTGTACAACTGATAACACTAACATGTAACGTCTATCATAAAACAGTTAAACTGACGTCAGGATCATCCTTATATAGCTTGCTTGACCTTTCTCGAACTGTCGTCTAGAATATTCTTGACGGGTAATGACATTTCTGGACTATTCTATCTTCTTTTACTTGTACTTTTACTTATGACGACCGCAGCGATGGGTAGCATTCCACTTCTTTTTCTAATCGTACGTTTCCTATAACAGCCGCAGGCTACTGCAAATTTGGAGACTAGCATATTTTATCAGCCATTGCGAAGGTCCTCAACAATGTATTGCACAAGCCCGCACATGGTATTATAAAAATAATTTCT
This sequence comes from Psylliodes chrysocephalus, assembly GCA_927349885.1. Classification (NCBI taxonomy): domain Eukaryota; kingdom Metazoa; phylum Arthropoda; class Insecta; order Coleoptera; family Chrysomelidae; genus Psylliodes; species Psylliodes chrysocephalus. The sequence continues at coordinate 59,630,900 of OV651814.1, read as the reverse complement.
TTAATCAATAACACCGTTCAGAGACGTATAGACGAGATGGGTCGAGACGTGGAACACATTTTATGCAATTTCTTATAGATCAACAGATTCTCTCTCCAGTTGGACAAAGTCTATATTACCCGGCAGTGAAGCTCTGTTGTTAGGATATGTTCGACGTATTAAAAATAAAAATATGTTTCAAGAACTGCTTTTTGCTACATAATTAGACAGATAACAGAGAAGAATAGATTTTTCAGGTCGCGGAAAGTTTTTTTTTTTTACTGACAGCTGTTCCATGGAAGAACATTGTTTCTGTTGCAACTGATGGTGCACCATCTATGGTTGGTCATCATCGCCGTTTTATAACTTAAAATGGACAGAGGGCGTATTAACACTCATGAACTGAATAGAGATACCTTAGGGCTAACTCATTCGAAGGCATTCATACCCAACCCCTCTATGAACGCCACTGCTCAGATGCGGGAAATGGCGCAACCAGAATTTTTATTTGGGCTGTTTCATAGTGTTGAAGGCTGAATACAAAAAAACAAAAAACAAAAAAAAAGCAGTTTTTTTTTAACGAAAATGAAAGGAACATACTACATACATTTATTTGGCCTGGAAAAATAAAATTTAAAGGAAAAACATTCAAGCCATACTATGCCAAGCAAATTTTTAATTTTCTAGGCCTCTTGGCGAACTTGTTTAAAATAATCTCCACAGACGAAGTCATATTTCTATAAATATGCAAAAGAGTCAGGCCATTTAACCGGTTTTTCGAAGTAGTTTCTCAAATAATTTTTGTGTCGTCGCAGAGTTCACCTTCAGCAGTACAGAGAGACAATATAGCTAATATATGGAGTAATGTTCGTAAAGGTGTCAGTAACCGCTTAATGCATCTCTAGGCCGCTTTTCATTTGCCAGTCTAGCAATTGCTCTGTACCAAAGTCTAAGTTCGACAACTAGCTCTTCTTTGGTTCCTGTCAGGTCATATTTATAAAGTAATACCAAAGATTGGAATTCAGTGAGAATGGACGGATCTTTGGGAAAAAGGCTTTGAAATCTTTCATGTTACTTATAAAAATAAACTCCAAAAATGGAATATATTGTTACGCCGGTTTTTGGTATCGCAATTTATTTTAACTCAACTTTAACAACAATTATACAACTGATAACATTAACATGTAACGTCTATCCATAGCCATCAGAAGGTCTAGATACCGCATCGTGAAAAAATTTTGACCCCCAATATGATGGACGCCATTATGCGCTTCGAGCAGTAATATATATATATATATATTTTTTTTTTTTGAGAATTGGCATCTGAACGTAGTTTTTGTTGCCACGGACTTTTGTAAACCGAATAATTTTTTGTTTATTTATTTATATTTTAATATTTTCTTTAATTAAAAATTCAATAATTAAGTTATATATTTTCTCATTAAATGAACTTAATAAAATAGAAATACTTGATGGAAAAAGAGCAGTAATATATGCTCGAAGAATATGCATAAATTTTAAGTTGGCACTACTGACAAGACAGAATCGGCGCAAGTTTAGTAATAACCTAAGATCGGCGTTTGACTTTTATAATCGATTTTATTATCTGCTGTTGTTTATTTTGTTCTTCTAGTAAATGTTTTATTTAAAACTTTATTTTTTTGTTTAGTCGTTTAGTGTATTATTTTAATAAAAAAACATTTGTAGTTTGATATTAAATTTATACAGGATTTCCAAAATGTCTTGTTGTTTTGTACCAGGAATAACCTGTCATTTGTTTTCACAAATATTTGTGTATTTACAAAATCAAATAATTTGTATGTTTTGTTGTAGCATACCAAATTTAGGAAAGAATGGCTGATAGCCATAGGGAGACCATTGGATCATTTTGTGACGTTAGTATAAGCCCAGAATACTAGCTGAAGACGCAAATATGTTATTGCCTCCTTGTTAGTGACCTCTGCTATTGTACAATTTTTTCAACAAAAGTTCCATGATCCTTTGAAATTGGCTGCTCCGTACTGATGAAGACCAATAGTTAGAAACACGTGTCGACCGTTATTTTTTTTTATTTTTTTTTTATTTTTTTTATTTGAAAAATGCCCACTATTACTACCTTGACAGAACTTTTTCTTTTGTTGATTAATTTATGACATTGTAATTTAATTATAACCAACAATTTTACAATAGAACTTTTTTGTTATATCGCATCCTTATGATCCATTATTCATTGTAATAAACTTTTAAGATTTATATAGCTTATAAAAGTTGAGCAAGGTGCATTGTATCCTTCACTAGTAATATTACAAGTTCATTGTTACTTTAGCCACGGTGAAATATTTGCTGAAGATAGATAATCACCAACAAACTCTTTCTATGTTACACACTGGTGACATTAATTTAAAACTTTGAATGTATGTTGTTAAACTAGAACTTATTCGGTGAAATAACTTATGGAAAAAATTTTTGTTTTTGCATTGACAAAAAACTTGAAAATATAGTGAATTGTGTAAAGAAACAATAATATGTACAATATAATATTTAAAAGTATGACGAAATCAAACAGCAATTTATAGACCAATATCATTATTGTGCACTTTTATTTCTCTTTGCAATTGCATTTATTTACTATTTCCTGGATAATATTTAAAAAGATCATCAAAGTTTTATTAATAACATTGAATGGTTATTAACTTATGCTTAATTGAATATGTTTCTGATCATGTTTTGGATAACCAAGAGCAAGTGGATGCTATATCTATTTATAAATAGTTCTAAGGCTTTGGATAAAGTTGATTATAGGAACATGATCTCATAATTGTTTAATTTAGGTTTCTCTAATGGGGTTATTATTTTATGTTACGTTTACTTATTTAGGTACCTGACGCATAATGTAATTTGTAAATTGTTATGTAGAAAGAAAATTGTTGGCAATAAAGTTATTAATATTATCATCCCATCATCTTAAACAAAATAGGTTTTTTATTTCTCGAGTTAATATTAGTTATGAATGTCAAATAATATCTAATTATTTTAATATATAAAAGGAAAATTGTTGGCAACAAAATTATTATTAATATTACGACCCCATTTATTAATTGCTATTAAACAACATAAGTGTAAACACAATCAAATTACTTAAATTTTTTATCCTTTTTTGTTGAAGTTTTATTTATTCATTTAGATAAATATTTGAATGCATTTAGAAATTTAGTATACTTTTGGACATATAAACTGCTAAAGAAATGATATAAAAATCGTAATTTTTAAAAACCGTTGCGACAGTTTATTCTACATCTTTTGGTAGGGTTTTTCTATTAAATATTAGTTCCGTTCTCTGTAGGTACCTATTATAGTTTGTATGTTTTATGCTTTATTTTATTACATGTAATAAAGGAAATTTACTTTTATAGTAAATAAATTGATTAAAGCAATATGTAAGAATAAGTTTCTCTGATTAAATTGTTAAGACAATTTTTCATATCTACTGTTAATTAATTTGTTTCATTTAATTCTTTCTTATTAAGTAAGTTATTTCATATAAATAAGCGATACTTGTAAAATGTAATAGTCTCTTTTAAATAGGTATATATTATGTTTGCATAAAATATTATTTGTTCAGTTAATAAAAACAGAAATATTTTGTCTTTTATTCAAAAGAAGTTTGTAAATTTTTCAAAATATATTTAACTACCCCAAAGAAAGACTAATAAAACCAGTTAGTTATATACATATTTTCTATATATTTACAAAGGTACTTTTTAAATAACTTTCAATACTTTCGAAATATGTGGTTTTATTAAACTCAATGTAACAAATAAAATAATAGATATTCTCAAAAATATTTAAAAATAAAATCGAGATAGGACTATTGTATAATTCAGTGACTATCCGCCTATGGTTGGTGCACTGCTGTATATGCCTGGATTTTCTACATTGGAACAATACTGCTTCTCCACTCTAGCAGTATTTGCATCTCACAAGATTATATTTATTAAAAAACCAAAGAATTGTTTCGGGTGTATTGTTGTGCTCTTTTCCAACATTCCCCAAGTTTTTTGTTTACTTTCTGCTGATTGGATCTCCCATAGCGACAACTCCATTTGTTGTTCCGCTGGTTTTTTTTATCAAATTTTTAAAATAACTTCTCTATATTTATCTTTTGAAACGACTTTTTCCTATCTGTATACAGATATGAGGAAAGTATAGGAATCATGATTTTTTTCAACCTCCGGTTTTCGACGGATTTTTACGTTTTGGGGTCCCCTGTGTGCGTGTGTGTGTGTGTGTGTGTGTGTGTGTGTGCGCGCGCGCGCGTGTGCGCGTGTGTGTGTGTGGGTGCGTGTGCGCGCGCGCGTGCGTGGGTGTGTGCGTGGGTGCGTGTGCGTGCGTGTGTGTGTGTGTGTGTGTGTGTGTGTGTGTGTCTCTGTGTGTGTGTCAGTACCCACCATAACTCATGAACCGATACAAAGAAAAACACCAAACTTTAAACTTAAGCTTTATTCCGGCATCCGATAAACTGATTAGATTTTGGTCAGAGTTGGAACATCTGGGAAGGTACTTTATAGGTGGTCATTTTTATATTTTATGGAATATATCTGTTATTGAAGAAGAAAATTCTTTAAATAAAAGTTACTTATCAATTATCAATATTTTTTGTTCTATACAAAATTTTCCTAAAATGGTCCGTATTCGAGAAATTTGACAAAATGTAAAAAAATAATTTTTTATAAAAATTGTTCAAATAAAAGTTGTTTATAATATAATTCTCTATAATTTTTATTCCATACATAATTTTTCTTAAATGGACCGTATTCGAGATATTTGAGAAAATGTGTAAATTTCGAATTTTGAAGAAAACTCAAAAACGGATAAAGGAAAAAACAATAAATTTTAAACTTAAGTTTTATTTCGGCCTGACGTGAAATGATTAGATTTTGGACAAAGTCGGAACATCGGGGGGGGGGGGGTACTTTATGGGAGGCCGTTTTTATATTTTATGGAATATATCTGTTATTTATGTTTGGAGAAGAAAATTGTTCAAATAAAAGTTACTTCTAATATTATTATCTATAATTTTTGCTTTATGTCAAAATTTCCTGAAATGGTCCGTATTCGAGAAATTTGACAAAATGTGCAAAATTCTGATTTTTATGAAAATTGTTGAACTAAAAGTTGTTTGCGATATCGATTTCTATAATTTTTGTTTATACATGATTTTTCTAAAATGGATCGTAAGGGGGCGTCCATTAATTACGTGAGGTGTTCAAGGGGGGGAGGGGATAAAACTAAATCTTTCTAAATCTCACTTGGGGGTAGGGGGGGTTTTCGTAAATCTCACGTAATTTTTTTCTAGTAGAAAACGGTGTAAAATAGCGTGAAAGTAAAGTTAAATTATACCAGGTCTTCAACAATACCCGAAACCCACGTGATCTGATAACCATCAAAAACCCATCGAAAGGGCCTGATTTGACGTAAAAGGAACTAAACTGAACTGACAGTCCTGCCAGAAATGTCACTGGCGTTCATTTGGGGACTGAGAATATTTATATTATATTTGTTTACATTTTATAAACACCTTTATTCCACTTTTCATTTAATATTAATGGAGCAATTAGTTATTTTTAGAGATTATTGGTGGCTTAATTATTTTTTGTTGGTAAGTACAAATTTATTTACTGTAACTCGTAAAAGTTAATGACTGTATATCATTTATTTCAGGTAATGTTACACTGGAACTAGTGTTGCATAAACATCGATAGTCAGAGCTTTTGATAGTATCGATAGTTTTTGATAAAAACTATCGATAGTATCGATGTACTATCGATAGTTTTGAAAGGTAGGTATTTGAAAAGATCAAAAAGCAAAGTAAACTGAGAACACTTTTATTTCCTATAAAAATGGGTGTCTACTTTAAGTTTTGAAAAATGAATAATTGTGTTTAATGAACAATAAAGTATCTAAATTTTTATCTTTAAGCCGGTTTCTTTTTTTCGTCATAATATAATAATAATAATAATAATAATAACGTCTTTATTATTTCTATAAAAATACAAAACAAAATATAATTATTTTATAATAAAACAAAATATAGAAATAATGGGCGAAGTTCATCCTTTGTAAATGTTTGATCATTTACAAAGCATGTTCTACCACTTAACCCTTAAACCCCTAACCCCAAACAACCTATACTAAATGGTAATTTTTAACGAATACGAAAATGTTTGTATATTGCTTGTACATTGCTTGAACACAAGAAAGTCTGTTTGATGTTTAATGAAGATCTCTAAATTAAATCTGTGAATTGAACAACTGCCTTTGAAAAAATTCTCTCTGTTGGCACCGAAGTAGCAGGTATACTCAAATATTTGAATGCTAATTCCCGAAGTGTACTGCTAGATTTGTGCCAATATTCCAGTGGGAAAGTACTTCTATCAATTACTGGCTTCTCTATATATTGCCTAATATCTATAATTGCATCACTAACAGGAGTGCTTACTTGTTGATTATCTGATGAAAAAAAGAGTAACTCGTCAATTTTGCTCGTAGAAGCAATATGAGTGGATGGTTCTGGCAATATAAGCGGTTCAGCTGCCTTTGACTTTGACGCAAGATACGATGCATACTCTTTTTGTAATAATTGCATAGCATGATCTGCATCCTGCGATAACAAAAAACCATATTTTTTGAATCTTGCATCTAAGATTGTGGCAAGTATGGCTGCGGTTCTTGTTGTGTAAGGTTTTAGCCTTGATTTTACTGAATTTGTTAATGATTTTAATACATCTTTTCCTTCATCAGTAATTAAATTGTTTTCAAAACTTGTGAGTTTCATTAAAATTCCTCTTGTTAGTGGTATTATCAAGGAAGAAGTTATAAAATGCTCGCCCGAAACTGTTGTTGTAGCCAGTTCAAAAGGTTCAAGAAGTTTGAGTATCTCATCTATTGCTTCAAAGTTTTCAGCGGTCAGCGTTGGTGGAGCCCTTGGACATTCATTCATCGCTATTACCAATTCAGTACGTATCATAGAAATTCTTTTCAGCATGAAAAAAGAGCTATTCCATCTAGTTTCGACTTCTTGTACTAGTTTAAGTTCCGGTTTACCTGATCTCTTTTGAATCCTACGCAATGTGTCACTTGCCAATGTACTGCTGCGAAAGAATGTCGCAATAGCCTTACATTTAGACAATATTTTTTCAAATGACTCTACTTTAAAGGAGTCTTGCACTGACAAATTCAGACTATGAGCAAAGCATGGCAAATGTCGAAGTCGTAAATTGCTTGCAGTGTTTACCATACTTGCAGCATTGTCTGTAACTATACCCACTATCTTATCACGAATATGATAGTCAACAAGTATCGCGTTGATAGCCTGCAACAAAAAATAAACTATAGAATAATGATACTGTAGATTAGATTAGATTAGGAGTTGGACGTTATTTGTCCTTGTCCACCGCGACCTTTTCAGATCTATTGTGGGACTCCGTTTGTTTTAGAGTATGTCGTCTAGCCTGGTCTTTTTTATTAGACTTAGTAGCTTTGACAGTGGCTCCCGCATGTAGTTGCATGCAATTGGCTTTTCTTCGCTATAATGATACTGTAAGAATAGTTGTATATAATTTATATATACCTGTGCCATTGCTTCAGCATTGTGACTCCCTTCAATTTTCATTACCCTCAATAAAGGTGATACTAATTTTCCTTCTTGAATATAATGACATGTCACTGCTAATATTCCCTCATTCGATGCACTTGTCCACATATCTGTTGTAATGCTAACAAAATTACAATCTGACAGTTCCATTGACAATTTGTTTTTTAGTTTTGAATAATAGTTAGGGACTAAAGATGTTTTGAGGGTCTCTCTATTGGGCAGTTGATATTTGTTATTCAATGCCTGTACAAATCTCTGCATTCCTTGATGTTCAGATGTTCGGTAGGACATCATGTCAATGGCAATCATCTCGACGTACAATTTATCCAGATGATTTTTTATATTAGAATTAGTGCCGTATAATTCATTTCTGTTTAAGTAACTTTTTATTGACTGTCTAGATTTTTTTGCCGGTAATTCACCACTATCATTTTCACTACTGAGGTCCCCACGTATATCGAATGATGACCCCTCACCTTCAGTCACTTTAGTTAGTTCTTTTTCATGTTTTCTTTTAAGATGATCGTTCAAATTTGTGGTATTTCCTGAATATTTATATTCTTTATTACACATTGTACACTTTACAAATTTATCATCTAGTTTATTAAAAAACTTCCAAACTACAGACTTTTTACGATCCATTTTCAAAATCACATCACAAAGACTTGAAAAAACTAACTAAAACATTGCTCGTATAAAGAAACCCTGGTATTCCCCGTGGACCTTGCATCTAAATCAAATGAAAACGAATATAAAGAGTGTTGCCAAGCTTATGAGCACCTGTCATGCAATTTTCAGATATATTATAGATTATAGCACGTCGTATTGTTGGCAAAAATCGAAAGACTTGAACTTTAATTCCGCTTTGTAATATATTTGATTGCCTTTATCTTAATTTAATTTTATTATAATATTAGATTATTCCTTATTTTCATGCATCCATTATAAACACGGCAACGCTGTCTTTAAAATTGGGTCATTTTTAAAGAGTAACCGATTGAGAAAACATTGGCAATTGGCATCTTACTTTAATATTGGTCGTTGAACAAAGACGCAAATACACTGAGTGCACACTTTTCATGTGAAAGGCCACTCGACTCGACGGCCGGCGCGGGTACATGTTTCGACTATCGATAGTTCTTTATAAAACTATCGATTGTTCCGATAGTTGATTTACTATCGATACTATCGATATACTATCGATGTTTATGCAACACTAACTGGAACAAAATTATTTTATATTCGTAATTGTATTCCAAAATTTGAGGAACGTTTTCCAGTGAATAAATGGAATGTGATTCTTTTTTGTCGTCATAAACAAATATTTGTTCAAAATTATATAAATGGAAGAAGCTCCAAAAGGCCCAAAGTAATAACAAAAGCTGTTGAAGATGTGCAAATTAACATGGTGCAAATTCCCAATAAGTTAGTAAAAAAAACAGCACTTCAAACAGGTATGAACGGTGTTTCAAAGACTGACTCTGATAAGTGAAATTCAAAACAAATATTTTTTAGGTTTGTCGCTATGAACTAGCCATAAAGTATTGAAAACATTTCTGATGCATCTCCCCTATAAAGTTTCGGTACTGCAACAATCAGTTTACCTTAATTTTGTTAAACCTACCTATGGAATATTACAGATCGTTCAATTCAAAATCGTTTGTGTGACGTTTATGAACTGGAGCACCTATATTAAATGAAATACAAAATACAACTGAGGAGAAACTGCATAATGTGTTCAAAGAAGAACAATTAATGCTTATATTAAAGCTGGTGGTAAAGATTTTGAACAGATAGGTACTGTGAATTAGTATCGTTTGTGCACCACCGATTACTACTCAATATCCTTTTAAATAAAATAGTTGTTAATAGGTATGCCTTTATAATTTAAAGTGAGAAGTGAGAGCTGTAAGGTAAAACAAATATGTGCTTGTTACATTAATAATATTAATATTTTTTTGTATACAAATAAGTAACAATGTATTTTGTAAATGGTTTAAACCCTGTAACAAATAAATAATAGAACATACTTAAATTATTTGTTTATTACTTCCCATTGCTCAGGTAGAAATCCAGTATGTTTTAAATTTGTTAACTTAAACTGCAATAATTGCCAAATACTACCATTGTCTTCTGCCTATCTTATTTAAAGTTTCAGCCGTAGCTAAATATCTTACGAGTCAATCTAAAGTAAATTTTTAATTTTATTCATATTTTAATGAATAACATTTTTTGTCCATAACTTTCTGGTAAAGGTTTTTTTTTGCAATAGTGGCAATAACTAGTACGCACATTTCAGGTTTATTATTCTTTTTGTTAAATACAATAATACAAACTAGATATAACAGCTCAGTTTTTAGGGTTATGTTAATTATATCAATTTTAAATTATTGCATTTGAATAAATCTAATTAAAATATCAAATTCTAACATTAAAATACAATAATGTAAAACACCTCTAATTAATATTATGATTTGGAGTTATAATTCCAACAGTTACCTAACTGAATTTTGTTCTCGTAGTTGCAGTCCATAAAAAAGAAGAAGATCTAGTTTGTAATAAAATACCTACGGCACTGGCTCACATCTAGGGATTTTTACTTTTATTTTCACCAATCGCTGTCATGACGATTTGGTCACGTGGGTTTTCGGTATTGTTGAAGACCCAGTATGTTGTCCATGAAATGGCTAAACAAAACAACAAATAATGCTTAACATTAAAAACGATCATGACTATGCGCTCGCATTTGACGAACATTACGAATCTGACGATACTTTTAGTGAATTTAAAACTGAACAATCACAAACACGGATGTCTTCAAATCTTGATGAAATTAAACAAGAAATCTTCGAATGTGAAGAGTCTAAAATTCAATATTCACCATGGAATTTGCCAACGAAAAATGATAATGAACAACTGTTTTCTGCAACTATTAAAAAAGAACCCTCTGATATTAACGATGTAGTTATTGAAAAACAAGAAGTTAGAGAGAATAAACAAGCTAAAATTGAAAATGAACAACTGTTTTCTGCAACTATTAAAAAAGAACCCTCTGATATTAACGATGTAGTTATTGAAAAACAAGAAGTTAGAGAGAATAAACAAGCTAAAATTGAAAATGAACAACTGTTTTCTGCAACTATTAAAAAAGAACCCTCTGATATTAACGATGTAGTTATTGAAAAACAAGAAGTTAGAGAGAATAAACAAGCTAAAATTGAAAATGAACAACTGTTTTCTGCAACTATTAAAAAAGAACCCTCTGATATTAATGATGTAGTTATTGAAAAACAAGAAGTTAGAGAGAATAAACAAGCTAAAATTGAAAATGAACAACTGTTTTCTGCAACTATTAAAAAAGAACCCTCTGATATTAACGATGTAGTTATTGAAAAACAAGAAGTTAGAGAGAATAAACAAGCTAAAATTGAAAATGAACAACTGTTTTCTGCAACTATTAAAAAAGAACCCTCTGATATTAAGGATGTAGTTATTGAAAAACAAGAAGTTAGAGAGAATAAACAAGCTAAAATTGAAAATGAACAACTGTTTTCTGCAACTATTAAAAAAGAACCCTCTGATATTAACGATGTAGTTATTGAAAAACAAGAAGTTAGAGAGAATAAACAAGCTAAAATTGAAAATGAACAACTGTTTTCTGCAACTATTAAAAAAGAACCCTCTGATATTAAGGATGTAGTTATTGAAAAACAAGAAGTTAGAGAGAATAAACAAGCTAAAATTGAAAATGAACAACTGTTTTCTGCAACTATTAAAAAAGAACCCTCTGATATTAACGATGTAGTTATTGAAAAACAAGAAGTTAGAGAGAATAAACAAGCTAAAATTGAAAATGAACAACTGTTTTCTGCAACTATTAAAAAAGAACCCTCTGATATTAATGATGTAGTTATTGAAAAACAAGAAGTTAGAGAGAATAAACAAGCTAAAATTGAAAATGAACAACTGTTTTCTGCAACTATTAAAAAAGAACCCTCTGATATTAACGATGTAGTTATTGAAAAACAAGAAGTTAGAGAGAATAAACAAGCTAAAATTGAAAATGAACAACTGTTTTCTGCAACTATTAAAAAAGAACCCTCTGATATTAACGATGTAGTTATTGAAAAACAAGAAGTTAGAGAGAATAAACAAGCTAAAATTGAAAATGAACAACTGTTTTCTGCAACTATTAAAAAAGAACCCTCTGATATTAACGATGTAGTTATTGAAAAACAAGAAGTTAGAGAGAATAAACAAGCTAAAATTGAAAATGAACAACTGTTTTCTGCAACTATTAAAAAAGAACCCTCTGATATTAATGATGTAGTTATTGAAAAACAAGAAGTTAGAGAGAATAAACAAGCTAAAATTGAAAATGAACAACTGTTTTCTGCAACTATTAAAAAAGAACCCTCTGATATTAAGGATGTAGTTATTGAAAAACAAGAAGTTAGAGAGAATAAACAAGCTAAAATTGAAAATGAACAACTGTTTTCTGCAACTATTAAAAAAGAACCCTCTGATATTAACGATGTAGTTATTGAAAAACAAGAAGTTAGAGAGAATAAACAAGCTAAAATTGAAAATGAACAACTGTTTTCTGCAACTATTAAAAAAGAACCCTCTGATATTAACGATGTAGTTATTGAAAAACAAGAAGTTAGAGAGAATAAACAAGCTAAAATTGAAAATGAACAACTGTTTTCTGCAACTATTAAAAAAGAACCCTCTGATATTAACGATGTAGTTATTGAAAAACAAGAAGTTAGAGAGAATAAACAAGCTAAAATTGAAAATGAACAACTGTTTTCTGCAACTATTAAAAAAGAACCCTCTGATATTAAGGATGTAGTTATTGAAAAACAAGAAGTTAGAGAGAATAAACAAGCTAAAATTGAAAATGAACAACTGTTTTCTGCAACTATTAAAAAAGAACCCTCTGATATTAACGATGTAGTTATTGAAAAACAAGAAGTTAGAGAGAATAAACAAGCTAAAATTGAAAATGAACAACTGTTTTCTGCAACTATTAAAAAAGAACCCTCTGATATTAACGATGTAGTTATTGAAAAACAAGAAGTTAGAGAGAATAAACAAGCTAAAATTGAAAATGAACAACTGTTTTCTGCAACTATTAAAAAAGAACCCTCTGATATTAAGGATGTAGTTATTGAAAAACAAGAAGTTAGAGAGAATAAACAAGCTAAAATTGAAAATGAACAACTGTTTTCTGCAACTATTAAAAAAGAACCCTCTGATATTAACGATGTAGTTATTGAAAAACAAGAAGTTAGAGAGAATAAACAAGCTAAAATTGAAAATGAACAACTGTTTTCTGCAACTATTAAAAAAGAACCCTCTGATATTAACGATGTAGTTATTGAAAAACAAGAAGTTAGAGAGAATAAACAAGCTAAAATTGAAAATGAACAACTGTTTTCTGCAACTATTAAAAAAGAACCCTCTGATATTAACGATGTAGTTATTGAAAAACAAGAAGTTAGAGAGAATAAACAAGCTAAAATTGAAAATGAACAACTGTTTTCTGCAACTATTAAAAAAGAACCCTCTGATATTAAGGATGTAGTTATTGAAAAACAAGAAGTTAGAGAGAATAAACAAGCTAAAATTGAAAATGAACAACTGTTTTCTGCAACTATTAAAAAAGAACCCTCTGATATTAACGATGTAGTTATTGAAAAACAAGAAGTTAGAGAGAATAAACAAGCTAAAATTGAAAATGAACAACTGTTTTCTGCAACTATTAAAAAAGAACCCTCTGATATTAACGATGTAGTTATTGAAAAACAAGAAGTTAGAGAGAATAAACAAGCTAAAATTGAAAATGAACAACTGTTTTCTGCAACTATTAAAAAAGAACCCTCTGATATTAACGATGTAGTTATTGAAAAACAAGAAGTTAGAGAGAATAAACAAGCTAAAATTGAAAATGAACAACTGTTTTCTGCAACTATTAAAAAAGAACCCTCTGATATTAATGATGTAGTTATTGAAAAACAAGAAGTTAGAGAGAATAAACAAGCTAAAATTGAAAATGAACAACTGTTTTCTGCAACTATTAAAAAAGAACCCTCTGATATTAAGGATGTAGTTATTGAAAAACAAGAAGTTAGAGAGAATAAACAAGCTAAAATTGAAAATGAACAACTGTTTTCTGCAACTATTAAAAAAGAACCCTCTGATATTAACGATGTAGTTATTGAAAAACAAGAAGTTAGAGAGAATAAACAAGCTAAAATTGAAAATGAACAACTGTTTTCTGCAACTATTAAAAAAGAACCCTCTGATATTAACGATGTAGTTATTGAAAAACAAGAAGTTAGAGAGAATAAACAAGCTAAAATTGAAAATGAACAACTGTTTTCTGCAACTATTAAAAAAGAACCCTCTGATATTAACGATGTAGTTATTGAAAAACAAGAAGTTAGAGAGAATAAACAAGCTAAAATTGAAAATGAACAACTGTTTTCTGCAACTATTAAAAAAGAACCCTCTGATATTAACGATGTAGTTATTGAAAAACAAGAAGTTAGAGAGAATAAACAAGCTAAAATTGAAAATGAACAACTGTTTTCTGCAACTATTAAAAAAGAACCCTCTGATATTAATGATGTAGTTATTGAAAAACAAGAAGTTAGAGAGAATAAACAAGCTAAAATTGAAAATGAACAACTGTTTTCTGCAACTATTAAAAAAGAACCCTCTGATATTAAGGATGTAGTTATTGAAAAACAAGAAGTTAGAGAGAATAAACAAGCTAAAATTGAAAATGAACAACTGTTTTCTGCAACTATTAAAAAAGAACCCTCTGATATTAACGATGTAGTTATTGAAAAACAAGAAGTTAGAGAGAATAAACAAGCTAAAATTGAAAATGAACAACTGTTTTCTGCAACTATTAAAAAAGAACCCTCTGATATTAACGATGTAGTTATTGAAAAACAAGAAGTTAGAGAGAATAAACAAGCTAAAATTGAAAATGAACAACTGTTTTCTGCAACTATTAAAAAAGAACCCTCTGATATTAACGATGTAGTTATTGAAAAACAAGAAGTTAGAGAGAATAAACAATCTAAAATTGAAAATGAACAACTGTTTTCTGCAACTATTAAAAAAGAACCCTCTGATATTAAGGATGTAGTTATTGAAAAACAAGAAGTTAGAGAGAATAAACAAGCTAAAATTGAAAATGAACAACTGTTTTCTGCAACTATTAAAAAAGAACCCTCTGATATTAACGATGTAGTTATTGAAAAACAAGAAGTTAGAGAGAATAAACAAGCTAAAATTGAAAATGAACAACTGTTTTCTGCAACTATTAAAAAAGAACCCTCTGATATTAACGATGTAGTTATTGAAAAACAAGAAGTTAGAGAGAATAAACAAGCTAAAATTGAAAATGAACAACTGTTTTCTGCAACTATTAAAAAAGAACCCTCTGATATTAAGGATGTAGTTATTGAAAAACAAGAAGTTAGAGAGAATAAACAAGCTAAAATTGAAAATGAACAACTGTTTTCTGCAAC
This sequence comes from Psylliodes chrysocephalus, assembly GCA_927349885.1. NCBI lineage: Eukaryota > Metazoa > Arthropoda > Insecta > Coleoptera > Chrysomelidae > Psylliodes > Psylliodes chrysocephalus. The sequence goes on along the minus strand of OV651814.1, from coordinate 59,615,717 downwards.
TATTAAAAAAGAACCCTCTGATATTAACGATGTAGTTATTGAAAAACAAGAAGTTAGAGAGAATAAACAAGCTAAAATTGAAAATGAACAACTGTTTTCTGCAACTATTAAAAAAGAACCCTCTGATATTAACGATGTAGTTATTGAAAAACAAGAAGTTAGAGAGAATAAACAAGCTAAAATTGAAAATGAACAACTGTTTTCTGCAACTATTAAAAAAGAACCCTCTGATATTAACGATGTAGTTATTGAAAAACAAGAAGTTAGAGAGAATAAACAAGCTAAAATTGAAAATGAACAACTGTTTTCTGCAACTATTAAAAAAGAACCCTCTGATATTAAGGATGTAGTTATTGAAAAACAAGAAGTTAGAGAGAATAAACAAGCTAAAATTGAAAATGAACAACTGTTTTCTGCAACTATTAAAAAAGAACCCTCTGATATTAACGATGTAGTTATTGAAAAACAAGAAGTTAGAGAGAATAAACAAGCTAAAATTGAAAATGAACAACTGTTTTCTGCAACTATTAAAAAAGAACCCTCTGATATTAACGATGTAGTTATTGAAAAACAAGAAGTTAGAGAGAATAAACAAGCTAAAATTGAAAATGAACAACTGTTTTCTGCAACTATTAAAAAAGAACCCTCTGATATTAACGATGTAGTTATTGAAAAACAAGAAGTTAGAGAGAATAAACAAGCTAAAATTGAAAATGAACAACTGTTTTCTGCAACTATTAAAAAAGAACCCTCTGATATTAACGATGTAGTTATTGAAAAACAAGAAGTTAGAGAGAATAAACAAGCTAAAATTGAAAATGAACAACTGTTTTCTGCAACTATTAAAAAAGAACCCTCTGATATTAACGATGTAGTTATTGAAAAACAAGAAGTTAGAGAGAATAAACAAGCTAAAATTGAAAATGAACAACTGTTTTCTGCAACTATTAAAAAAGAACCCTCTGATATTAACGATGTAGTTATTGAAAAACAAGAAGTTAGAGAGAATAAACAAGCTAAAATTGAAAATGAACAACTGTTTTCTGCAACTATTAAAAAAGAACCCTCTGATATTAACGATGTAGTTATTGAAAAACAAGAAGTTAGAGAGAATAAACAAGCTAAAATTGAAAATGAACAACTGTTTTCTGCAACTATTAAAAAAGAACCCTCTGATATTAACGATGTAGTTATTGAAAAACAAGAAGTTAGAGAGAATAAACAAGCTAAAATTGAAAATGAACAACTGTTTTCTGCAACTATTAAAAAAGAACCCTCTGATATTAACGATGTAGTTATTGAAAAACAAGAAGTTAGAGAGAATAAACAAGCTAAAATTGAAAATGAACAACTGTTTTCTGCAACTATTAAAAAAGAACCCGGGTCCGGTACGCTTTAAGTACGTCGGAATTTGAAAAAAAAAAATTGAACAATAAAAAGTATTCATTTTATATAGTAAATTAAAAACAAAAAAAATGCGGATAATCCACTATTTTTTGAGAAAAATTTAATCAAAGTTACAATATTTTGACGTTTCTTACCTAAGATTTTCCAATTTATATGGCAGTGTTGCCAAGAGATTCAGTTAGTAACAAGATGTCCTTTTATTTTAAACACGATTTAAATAAAAAAAATAAAATAATAAGTTTATATTTAAAAAACATTCGAAATAAATGAAAAAAAAAAAAAATAATTTTAAAAAAACTACAACTACTAAAATAAATTAACTACAACTAAAAATTAATATTTTTCACTAATTTGAATTAATAAATTTTTCATTTTATGTTTTGAAGTTTTTCCATAAATTTCCTCCCACATAAACTGGTCGATATATTCAGGTAGAAAGGGACTGGACATTACGCCTAAACGTCGTAAATACTGTTTAAGTATACTCCAGTACCCTTCTACCTGATTAGTACAAACACCAGTTTCAGGATCTTTAAAATGTTTTGAATGGTTCACTGTTTTATGAGTGTAACCCATATTGGAGAGATTATCGTATGCCCTCCATTTGTCCGTCCTTATTTCGGAACCTGGACGAACATGGTCTCTAATGACTTTTTCCAATGTTGGACCAGAGCGATTAGGAACATATTGAATGTATCCCCTTTTTAGTGTTACGTCATAAATTCCTATTACCCATCGCTCTGGTACAACTCGTCCTCTGTTGTATTTTCTTTTTGTTATAACTGATTCATCTATTTGAACAAGATGTCCTTCGCCACCTATAAATTAATATAAATGAAATACGTTCTAAACCTTCTATGAATTACAAGAATAAAAAAACCTACCTAACATAAAAGGCTCATTTATCAGTTTCCATGATAAAATATCACGAATATAACGAAATATTTGTAAAACAGACGCCTTTCTAATGTCAAGTGCTGCTGCTGTAACTCCTACACGACTACCTGTTGCCCAATACCACATTAAGAGTAACACCCCAGTATATATACCAATCAGTATTGGCACTCTGAGGCGGCACGTTTGATCTTTAAAAGTAGAAATTTTAGTTGACACTTGACGTTTTCGGGATATGAAAAGTTTTCTTTACGAGGACTTGGTATACCTGGTTAGTTGAATTTTTGTTCTGTTGCTTTTCAAATTCGTATGTATGAGGGAGATGTGAGATACCTTTATAGACAACGGTTGAACAACTTAATTACTTTGAAGAAGAAAATAGATTAGATATCAGGGCAGTCTTCACAAATGTAAGAAGGACAGAACCGTTTTAAATTTTTTTATATATGTGAAATATTACTTTTTGGTGAAAAGTTTAGTTACTTTTAGTTCAAAATATAACGTTAGTTTGTCAAGGGAAATATATAACACACAAGGTTAGAGTAACAAAATAGAGGTATTGCTTTATTTCTTAAAAATTACTCTAATCTAAAACTTTTCTAGTATATTGTAAACATTCCCAGACAACACACCAAATCCCCGAGATATCCACAGAATATATTTTGTGGATATCCAATATATCCACAGGATATCAGAAATATTCCGTGGAACTAATATAGATATCCAAATGTCCGTCTATATCCAGAATATAGAAGATATCCTATGGATATTCAGCAAAATATCTAATGAGTATCTCCAGACAATACAAGAAATCCCAGATATATCCATAGAATATATTTTGTAGATATCCAACCAAATGTCCGTCTATATCCCAGGATATAGAAATTCAGATAAATATTTTATAATTATTTTTAGTAGAGGTTCATAAGTAACCAATGGTTATTGAATAACGTCGAAAGAAAATAGAGGTAAAAAATATTCCCAACAATCTGCCTTTGATTTTGCCTACTAAGGAGAAAATCATCCTTATTAGGAATCTTCAGCAATAAATGGAACTTCTCGATTTCAGTCTCTAATGAAGTCTGTTTGTGAAACAATGTCGATCAAACTCAATTACGGCGGGTTAAGCATGAGTAGATACGAAAGTGGTATCGCCATCTATACTTAGGAAGCAAAATCAAAAATTACATCTAGTAGATATCCACGATGGTTTGCGTCCGCGCTTAGACTTTGATATATTTATAGTGGATGTCCATGGGATATTGAATACACCTTAAAAAAAATAATTTTAAATATCTCAACGGTACTATTAGCCACAATGGCGAGTACAATGGCGTAATTTTTTAATAATTTGCTATATAATTACAATTATTTATGGACATTTGCATGTCTATAAATTACATTTCATGGATATAAAATAGATATCCACCATGGACTGGACATTCAGTGGATATTGGGATGTTCAGTAGATATCCAAAGGATTTGGTGTGCTGTCTGGGTTTATTCTATACGTTATTTAGGTACTGCAAAATCTATAGGAAAGAAAGTATGTAGTTTTAAATTTAAAAATTTGTAACGGAGACATATTTAGTGTAGTTTTTTTTACAAATATATACTCAGTGACTTGTTTTTATGAATGAGTTCAAGTATGGCAGACTAAAATCGTTATTTTTTATTATGAATTAATTTGAATTTATTTTAAAATGGGAACTAAATGTACCTATATGGTTTTCGTAGTTTTTACACTTGTGATAAAAATATAAAAGTTATGTATATTGGCCATTTACTACACACAGCAAATTCATAGACACAATACATATTAATATTTGACATTCTTGTAAAACCACTAATTTAAAATTGACTTTAAACTAAGGTATAATTTATTGGATACTATAAAAAAATTAATAGTAGTTACATGTAGAGTTAAGTAACAAGAACTTTAAAAACAAAACAAACCTTTATATCTAGTGAACTTAATTTAGTACACTCCTCAACTTTCTTAGGCTAACATTAAAGATATCTATTTGAACCTCGCTAAAAAACTCATTGGTAACAGCCATTATCTTGTTAAAAGGAAATATACTACTTGAATCTAAACTAAATAATTTTTTGTTACTTGGGATTCTTAGATTAACCTTTGCCACATTAAAATTTATATAGTCAATCAAATCACAATCTTTGCACTTAACATTATTTAAAATAGAGTACAAAATATATCACAGCCTGTTGCTTTCTTCTTTGTAAAAGAGATTTAATCTCAAAACTATCGAACATAGTTTTATATGAGATCTTATAAAGGTACAAGTATTTTTTATGGCATAAAGGTAGGGTAAAAATATTTTTTGTACTTTTTCAATATGATCAATATGTGTGGCTTTCAAGGGCATCCATATTTGTGAAACATACTCAAGATGGGGTCTTAGTAAGGCATTATATAATCTGATTTTGGTGGTAATTCTAAATTTTTTTTGTATTTCTGATTTAAAAACCCAAAGCTTTTATTGTTTTTTAGTTATGTGTAAGAAATGGTTATTAAACTTCAAAATAGACTGAAAGACAACTCCAAAATCCTTTTTCTCATATTCACGATTTAATGTGACATCACAGGTCTTGTGTCTAATGTAAAAAATAAGAGGCTAGGGATCCTTACACCTTAAAATATGCATATGTTTGTAAGTGTTAAATGGACGGATAAAAAGTGTTTTTATTTACAACTATAATAAGAAACATATTATTTTTGATACCTGATAATCAATAAACAATAAATTTTTTGGAGTAGTAACAGATTTATTAATACACAACTATTATTTTGTTACAAATATTTATATTATAATATTTATAATTAACATAATAGTTGATATAAGTCCTTTAAAAATAATATATTTTGATTTAATTGTTGAATTTATACATGAGCAATTTTCCTTGTAGCGTTGTTTACATTTTGCAGAGAACTATTGTATTCTGCTTTTAGCTGATAAATCATATACATGTAAACGGGTTGAATGTGGACAATGTTAATGTTTTTGCTACTACTGCTAGCTAGGAATGCTGGGCTGGGACACCAACACAAAAAAAAACGAAGCACAAAGCACTAGATCAGTTTCTATCACTTATACACTTACAATTTACAAATATTCAAAGAACTAGCATGTTGGAAATACTTTACGAAAACATATTAAACATAAATCAGTCGAATGCAATGTATTTTCTTCTTATAAGACACCTTTTTAGCTTGATTACTTCTAGTACTCTATTTATTCCAATGTCCTCAAATAAAACGAGCAATAATACGTAACAATAAGGATAAAACACACACTAAAGTGTATTTGGGGTATTTTTGATCTAAATTCACTATCAAAACAACAAATTTTCCGTTTTTAAGCTGTGAATGTATTACAAAAACTACTTCGATAAAATGTAAACAAAAGTTTGTATTTATGTACGAAATATGGATTGCCTGCGCATGGTAACGAGTTTTTAACCGGATTTATGACAAGTGATAGGTTATATCCCGAAAACGTCAGCGCAGTAAAAGCTGCGTGTCTTTTTCCCGCCCAGGGAGTGTCATGGGCCTGGTAACACTATTCTCACAGGTAGTCTCATGTTTTCAAAAAATGAACCACTTACACAAGAATAGGATTTTTTACATCGTGTGCAAAAATTGTGGGACCCAAGTATTTTCCCAGCCTTTTTTTGGATCGTGCAGGTTCTTCTGCAATTTCTTTGCTTGCATCTAAATGGACTTTTTATTAAATTTTTCTCTTGTAAATATAACAATAAATCTTCATCAGACTTATTATAAATCATCATAACATCCATAATATTATTTAATTCCATTTTAAAATTTAATTTAGTTAATTAGTACTTAACGCGGAATTCAAGGAAAATTTAAATTTGACGTTTAATTTCTTTTTATATGATTTCGTGTTTTATGTGCGAACTCGACACGTTACAATAGAGAGAGACATTACATAAGAATCGCAGTCTGTCGAACAAAGATGCCCTTTTCTTGAAAATTTAATTTTTTTTACAGAAGATACATTTTGGGCTTTAGGAAGGAAAGTACTTTTTAAATATTCCACCGGAAACCCCATGAATTAACTTTTCTTTTTATATATTAAGGAATTATGAGGATCATTTATGTAAACTTATTCTTTAGACTTATATCTGTCATACTAAATCTTTACAAATGCGCGGTGTTGCCAAGTGCTCAATTATTATCAACGAAATAGTATTATAAAAAGTACACTACTTTTATTAATTTTTCATTACTATTCCTAGAAAACTTCTAATTTCCAGTCACATCTGACGATTTATTTATCTATTTTTTATTGAATTGTTGTAGTATGTGATAATTAAATATTAATATTATATCACCTATTAAGTAGCGAGCGAGTGCACCTTTTCCATCTACAACATAAGAGTACGCTATGCTCATCCTACCTACCTCCTAACCACTACAGAAGAGAGCGGGCGCGCATTTTTTCATCTAAATCATAATAACATGTTATGCTCGTCCCACCCACCGTCTAACTACTAAAGAAAATAGCGAGCGAAGCGAGCGCGCCCGGCCGACATTTCGAAATTCGCGCGAATTTCGAAATGTCGGCCGGGCGCGCCCTTCTTTTATTTACACCATAAGAGCACGCTATACTCGTCCCATCCAACTTCTAACCACTGCAGAAAATAGCGAGCGAAGCGAGCGCGCCCGGCCGACATTTCGAAATTCGCGCGAATTTCGAAATGTCGGCCGGGCGCGCCCTTATTCTATCTACAGCATAAGAGCACGCTATACTCGTCTCACCCAACTTCTAACCACTGCAGAAGAGAATGGGCGTGCATTTTTTTTATCTAGATCATAATAACACTTTATACTCGTCCTACCCACCGTCTAACTACTAAAGAAAATAGCGAGCGAAGCGAGCGCGCCCGGCCGACATTTCGAAATTCGCGCGAATTTCGAAATGTCGGCCGGGCGCGCCCTTCTTTTATTTACACCATAAGAGCACGCTATACTCGTCCCATCCAACTTCTAACCACTGCAGAAAATAGCGAGCGAAGCGAGCGCGCCCGGCCGACATTTCGAAATTCGCGCGAATTTCGAAATGTCGGCCGGGCGCGCCCTTATTCTATCTACAGCATAAGAGCACGCTATACTCGTCTCACCCAACTTATAACCACTGCAGAAGAGAATGGGCGTGCATTTTTTTTATCTAGATCATAATAACACTTTATACTCGTCCTACCCACCGTCTAACTACTAAAGAAAATAGCGAGCGAAGCGAGCGCGCCCGGCCGACATTTCGAAATTCGCGCGAATTTCGAAATGTCGGCCGGGCGCGCGCTTCTTCTATCTACAACTTAAGAGCACGCTATACTCGTCCCATCCAACGTCTAACCACTGCAGAAAATAACGAGCGAAGCGAGCGCGCCCGGCCGACATTTCGAAATTCGCGCGAATTTCGAAATGTCGGCCGGGCGCGCCCTTATTCTATCTACAGCATAAGAGCACGCTATACTCGTCCCACCCAACTTATAACCACTGCAGAAGAGAATGGGCGTGCATTTTTTTCATCTAGATCATAATAACACTTTATACTCGCCCTACTACTACTCGTCTAACTACTAAAGAAAATAATTCGCGCGCATTTCGAAATGTCGGCCGGGCGCGCCCTTCTTCTATCTATACCATAAGAGCACGCTATACTCGTCCCATCCAACTTTTAACCACTGCAGAACAGAGCGAGCGAAGCGAGCGCCCCCAGCCGACATTTCGAAATTCGCGGGAATTTCGAAATGTCGGCCGGGCGCGCCCTTCTTCTATCTACACCATAATATCACGCTATACTCGATCCATCCACCTCCTAACCGACGTTCGGCCAGGCGCGCCCTTTTTTCATTTACAAGTACAGCTACATGCTGTAGTTGTCAGGATACAAGTGATACGAGCGTAGTGTGCTCTTAAGGTGTAGAAGAAAAAAGGGCGCGCCCGGTCTACGTTTCGAAACGTAGGACGGGCGAGCTCGCTTCGCTCGCTCTTTTCTGTAGTGTAGACTAAATAATGGTAAGTTACATTACTTTTTGTACATTCTCTGTATATACATTTCGACTTACACCTTAACATTACAAATTTCTCAAATATTTGCTAATTAAAACATATATTTAGTTCAGATAACATGGTCATTGTATTTAAATTTATTACCTACTACTTACCTATTTATTTTCTTCTATAATTTACAGATGTGTTTAATTATCTGTCTGGATCAAATGACCTTTAAATATTTGAAATACTTTTTATTTTAAAGATAACAAATATTAAAGTAATTACAAAATAGGGTGTATCGATGTACATTTTAAAAAGGATGCAGCTGAAAATATCCTCCGAGTGACGTCACAGCTAACCCAGTAGATGTTGAACTAATTCGGATATCCTTTTTAATTGATAGTAGTCGTTGAATTTGGTTGGCTGCATTATTTGTCCAATAAATAAATTTCCTTATTTCAAAAGTGGAATAACACAAAGTAATTATGTTTAAGAGTTTTCGAAAAGTACATTGTTTATTACTGTATAGATGATCTAATATTTAATTATTATGCACTACAACAATTCAATCAAAACGGATAAATAAATCGTCGGATGTGACTGGAAATTAGAAATTAGGAAAGTTTTTTAGGAAGAACAATGAAATAAATTTAATCTAATTAATGCTTCTTCAAGTGTTTGAAAATATTCCAAAAATAAGGTACTCTTTTATATTATTTCTTTTTCGTTGATTTTAATTGGATACTTGGCAATACCGCGCAGTTGTAATGTCTGAGAATAACATATATAATTCCAATTCTATAGAATAAGTTTACATAAATGTTCTTCATAAGTCTCTAATATTTAAAAAATGTTAATTTATGGATTTTCTGGTTGTAAATTTGAAAAGGTCTCCCCTTCCTAAAGCCTAAAATGTAAGTTTTGTAAAAAATTGATTTTTAAGAAAAGGGCGTGTCCAATATTTACTCACAATTTTTTAAACCCCAAAAATTATTATTAGACAGAAAATAAAATTTCAAAGTGGCAACGTTGCAAATTACAAACTTGTGTAAGTGTTCTGTGCTTGTGCTTTTGTAACTTGTCAACTTCAATTATAAAGGCGTCGACAAATGTTTGAAAGGAATTATAAATTAGTTAATATATTTAACAAATGACATAATTTTTCGTATACAATTTTAGTTAAAATATAAAAAGTAAGTTACTTTAATATACTACTGATAAAACTTCGAAATTACCATATATGGGTAATAGGTAGAAACTGGATAGAACCCATATAGATATAACCTATAAAATTGCAACTTTTAATTCAATTTTTCTGGATTAATAGTCAGTTATCCGCATTTTTTTATTTAGAAACTGTCTATTTGGAATACGTTCTTTTTAATAGTACCAAAATTTTTTCAAATTTCCGACGTACTTAAAGCGTACCGGAGCCGTCATTCCAATATGGCTGAAGTGAACCCGTCTTAGACCACGTGACAGCGTCTCCCTACCTTCTACCTCCATGTGTGTAGATTTGTTATTAGATATTGTAGTTGTAACATAATTAACTGTTTAATTTGTTCATTAAGTTGGTAATTTTAAAACAATGAACGTGAAACCGAAAGGTCCTTATTATGAAGTTGTTATCAAATCGGAACCAGATCTTTCTAGTCTAACAGGATACCTATTCTCTAACTCATGGGAGCACTCCCACACTCCCATGCTCCCATACTCCCATGCCAACGTTGCCAAGTCGACAGAATAACTTTGATCTACTATTTAAGGACCGATCCACCGTTGTGTTAAACGAAGTTTAAAATGACATTTTTACATTAACAATGTCATTTTAATCTCCGTTTAACTCAACGGTGGAATCAGCCCTTAGTAATTCAAATTTGCTTTGTGATAAATACGGACAAAGGACCGATTCCACCGTTGTGTTAAACGAAGTTTAAAATGACATTTTTACATTAACAACGTCATTTTAATCTCCGTTTAGCACAACGGTGGAATCGGTCCCTAATCTGGCAAGCCCGCAATTCTCCCTCCCATAGTATAAAATCTGACCTTACTACGCATGTACCTGGGCTAAAAGTGAGTAAGCACGATATACCCACCTAAGAGTAAGAGAGCAAAATATATGGGAGCACTCCCATGGGAGCGCTCCCATGACTTAGTGAATAGCTATCCAGAAGAAAATTATTAGGTCTTCAACAATACCCGAAACCCACGTGATCTGATAACCATCAAAAACCCATCGAAAGGGCCTGATTTGACGTAAAAGGAACTAAACTGAACTGACAGTCCTGCCAGAAATGTCACTGGCGTTCATTTGGGGACTGAGAATATTTATATTATATTTGTTTACATTTTATAAACACCTTTATTCCACTTTTCATTTAATATTAATGGAGCAATTAGTTATTTTTAGAGATTATTGGTGGCTTAATTATTTTTTGTTGGTAAGTACAAATTTATTTACTGTAACTCGTAAAAGTTAATGACTGTATATCATTTATTTCAGGTAATGTTATACTGGAACAAAATTATTTTATATTCGTAATTGTATTCCAAAATTTGAGGAACGTTTTCCAGTGAATAAATGGAATGTGATTCTTTTTTGTCGTCATAAACAAATATTTGTTCAAAATTATATAAGGCGATTTTAAATCAGATACTATGTCTTGAATATGATTGACTACACTGATATAAATCAAAAACAATGACGTCATATTGAACATTGTCTTGAAATAGTCAAGTTTAACATGACTACAGTAAAAACGTGGTCATCACATGTATGAAATGTCAAATGAAATGACAAATGTAAAACTTTTACTTTTTAATTATTAAATCATTGTTTGGTTGTGTTATTTGTAAAATAGAAAGAAAGATTTACGAAAGGGAAAAGTGGGACAATGGTGACGATAGGGTATCAGGTTAAAAAAACAGGTATTTTTTATAAAATAAGCTCCTTTTTTTGTAGAGATCTAAAAAAAGGTCCTCCGCTTATATTTATTTAAACCATCAGATTCCTTTTTCTGAGCTTCTCAAAAACAGGTCAAACATTGTCAAAAATATCATTGTATATAACTTTAAATTTAAAAAAAACGTAGCAATAAGGTGAAATGCGGAGCATTTTTGTACTTTGGCGTAACGCGTGCCAGCAAGTTAAAAAGCGGGACAATTACGCCTAAAGCGCGACATCTGGCAACCCTGGTTGAGTACCTAGATATGGAAGCATTTAAGGTTTCTGCAAATGAAAAGCCAATTTATTTTCAAGGTAGGATTTATTAATGAACATGGCTAAAGTTTTGATAAAATTTCAGAGGCCAAAGTAACTATAATACCAATTTTCTCTTCATCCATGATCAGTAAACAAAACAAATATTTATTTTTTATCCCTACAAATTTAAAAACAAATCCTACTACTATTACATAACACACAAATAAAAATTCATGATATCTGCCAATGTTATACCCATTGTGAAGTTAGTGTCAATATAAACCAAACATTTTTAAATCAGATTATTAGAACGTCATTATAATGACGTAAGAACCTTGACCACACTTGACTTGGTCACATTTCTAGCAACTGATTTAAAATCGCCTATAAATGGAAGAAGCTCCAAAAGGCCCAAAGTAATAACAAAAGCTGTTGAAGATGTGCAAATTAACATGGTGCAAATTCCCAATAAGTTAGTAAAAAAAACAGCACTTCAAACAGGTATGAACGGTGTTTCAAAGACTGACTCTGATAAGTGAAATTCAAAACAAATATTTTTTAGGTTTGTCGCTATGAACTAGCCATAAAGTATTGAAAACATTTCTGATGCATCTCCCCTATAAAGTTTCGGTACTGCAACAATCAGTTTACCTTAATTTTGTTAAACCTACCTATGGAATATTACAGATCGTTCAATTCAAAATCGTTTGTGTGACGTTTATGAACTGGAGCACCTATATTAAATGAAATACAAAATACAACTGAGGAGAAACTGCATAATGTGTTCAAAGAAGAACAATTAATGCTTATATTAAAGCTGGTGGTAAAGATTTTGAACAGATAGGTACTGTGAATTAGTATCGTTTGTGCACCACCGATTACTACTCAATATCCTTTTAAATAAAATAGTTGTTAATAGGTATGCCTTTATAATTTAAAGTGAGAAGTGAGAGCTGTAAGGTAAAACAAATATGTGCTTGTTACATTAATAATATTAATATTTTTTTGTATACAAATAAGTAACAATGTATTTTGTAAATGGTTTAAACCCTGTAACAAATAAATAATAGAACATACTTAAATTATTTGTTTATTACTTCCCATTGCTCAGGTAGAAATCCAGTATGTTTTAAATTTGTTAACTTAAACTGCAATAATTGCCAAATACTACCATTGTCTTCTGCCTATCTTATTTAAAGTTTCAGCCGTAGCTAAATATCTTACGAGTCAATCTAAAGTAAATTTTTAATTTTATTCATATTTTAATGAATAACATTTTTTGTCCATAACTTTCTGGTAAAGGTTTTTTTTTGCAATAGTGGCAATAACTAGTACGCACATTTCAGGTTTATTATTCTTTTTGTTAAATACAATAATACAAACTAGATATAACAGCTCAGTTTTTAGGGTTATGTTAATTATATCAATTTTAAATTATTGCATTTGAATAAATCTAATTAAAATATCAAATTCTAACATTAAAATACAATAATGTAAAACACCTCTAATTAATATTATGATTTGGAGTTATAATTCCAACAGTTACCTAACTGAATTTTGTTCTCGTAGTTGCAGTCCATAAAAAAGAAGAAGATCTAGTTTGTAATAAAATACCTACGGCACTGGCTCACATCTAGGGATTTTTACTTTTATTTTCACCAATCGCTGTCATGACGATTTGGTCACGTGGGTTTTCGGTATTGTTGAAGACCCAGTAGTAAAAGTATTTCTAGAATAAAATATGGAAAAATCTTATAATTATGTTTATTTACAAGTGTCACATTACACACCTCTAAATCAGAGCGAAGTTAAAGGAGCAGATGATTGCATTGAAAATCACTTGGTTCCAGTAATCACTCTTGAGGCCGTGCATGAGTCTCCGTGGACTGAATTAGAATAGATTTTTTATTAATTTCCATTTAAGTATTTATCATTTAATTTTATTAATGTGATTTTAAATAATTGCAACACTCTCAAACACTAGTCTCTGCTAGTCTTAAATAAAAGTAATGGAACATATTGTGTTTTTGTTTTTTTTTTTTAATAATATAACACATTTACACCCAAAACACGAATTTTGAAAAATCTCACGTAATATTAGGGAAGGGAGGGAGGGAGTTAAGCAAAATCTTACCAAATCTCGCCAGGGGGGGAGGGGGACTCAAAAAATCCTCAAAAATACCTCACGTAATTAATGGACGCCCCCTAATGGAAAAGTGCTAAATTTAAATTTTTCAGTATTTTCGTTTTCAATGAATATCTATAGAAAAATGTTTCGAGGTAGATGTATGTGTAAAATGTATATATTTAGTTTATCCTCTAAACATTTATAGAGATGCTGCAATAGGTTGTACAAAATAACCGGAAAATGCCTATAATAACTAGATAGGAAAGTCATGTGTTGGACACATCAGATTTTTAAATATGGCACCAAAAACTGCAAAGTATATAAAATCCACCAGATGTTGGTAGAAGGTAAAGTACCTTAAATGAAAACAAATAATGATCGTGAACTGTCAAAAAAATTCAGTTAATTTTGTCTCTATCGAGTAAAAAATACGTCTGTATCCAATTTTTTTTAATTAATGGTAATTTATTAATGTCCACTAATTATACTCTATGTAACAAACGAAATGGACAAGACAAGACAACAATAAATAAATAAGGAAAATAGTGTGTATTCTTTTTGAAAAAATAAGTGTTAAGTGCCATTTTGATGTTATGTTTACAGAAGAGTAGGTATTAAACTATAACTGCCATATTTTAGATAAGTAATAAACTCGACCATTCACTGTTGGGTACTAATTAACAGTGCTATTTCTAAAGTGGCGCTGGGAAACAGTAACAAAGCCTACACAGAACACGAGGCTAATAACCGTAGCAGTTGATGCCGATGACACAAAAAAAAGTAATAAACACATTCCAAAGATACATGCTAATGGGGGTTATGATTGACAACCTGTGTTATTTTTAACAGGTCTGTTATTTTATAAACACACAGAAATTACAACCTGTTCACAAATAACGTGTCTGTTAAAAATAACACTATTTGTCAACCATAACCCCTTATTTTGTTACCAGTCCTAAAAAATTTCACATGGAGGGATCTCCTAATTGCAATAAAATGTGGTTCTTACAAGGCAAATTGATGAAAAGGGTAGGTACAAAAATGATCTGTAAACCTTAATTACCTAAACGAATAAGTATTGTTATAAACTTTTTATATATCTATATATACCGGGTGTTCAAATTAAAGCGTTACAGTTTAGTACCGCCTTTTATAAAAAAACGTTTCAGACGAAAGTTTTATTGATTTTTGGGGAAAAAATTTAGCTCAAATCGGTTTTTTGTAGCTAGCTAACCATAATATGGCCTGCTTTTTTTTTCGCGCAGCAAAATTTTCAAGTATGTGTTACTCAATAAGTAAAAGTCCAATAAAAAAAAATGTTTTCCTTAAAAGTTTCTTATTTTTTTTATATAAACTTTAAGAATATGTAAAAAAATGGGGTTCTAATTTAAAAAAAAAGTTCACCTCGATATGGCCATATTATGGTCAGCTGTAACAAAATTAATTTAGCCAAAATGTTTCCCCCAAAAAAACTTTAAAAATTTTGTCTGATTTTTTTTCATTAAATGCATATTTTTGGCGGTACTTAACTGTAACACTTTCATTTGAACACTCGGTACATAAAATTGTTTGTCCTGACTGACTAACTGACTGACTGACTGACCTATCAACGCACAGCCAAAACTACTGAGCCTAGAAAGCTGAAATTTGGAGCATAGGTTTATTTTATAACATGAGCATCCGCTAAGGAAGGATTTTCGGAAATATTTAACTTTAAAGGGGGGAAATGGGGGAGGGAGCTTTTAATGAAACTCTTTGTTTTTTAAAGTTAGAAACATGAAAATTTAAATTACAGCTACTAAGCATAAATAAATAATGACGTGTTTCAGCGTTTTTGGATTTTTACATTTTAAGGGGGGGAAACGGGGGGTGAAAGTTTGTATGGGACTATCGATTTTTTTGTTCTCTTTGAAGTTAGAAACATAAAAATTGGAATTGCAGCTACTGACTAAAAATTATTAATGACGTGTTTCAGGGTTTTTGAATTTTAACATTTTAAGGGGGGGATGGGGGTGAAAATGTATTTGGGATTATCCATGTTTTTGGTTCTCTTTAAAGTTAGAAACATGAAAATTGGAATTGCAGATACTGAGTACAAATTAATAATAACGTGTTTCAGGGTTTTTGTATTTTCACATTTTAAGGGAGGAACCAGGGATGAAAGTTTATTTGAAAGTATCGATCTTTCTTAAAGGTAGGAACCTGAAAATTAGAATTGTAGGTGCTTATCATAAATAAATAATGACGTCTTTTAGGGTTTTTGCCTTTTCACATTTTAAGAGGGGAAACGGGGGGTGAAAATTTGTTTAAAAGTATGTATATATTTTTTTGTTCCTTAAAGTTAAAAACATGAAAATTTGAAACACAGCTACTGATCAAAAATAAATATTGATTTGTTTCATGGTTTTAGGATTTTCACATTTTAAGGAAGGGGAGAAATAAAAATAAACAAAATAAATAAAAATAAGTACTGCGTGCAATCTGGTGATATTAGCAGATGAGAGCCGTACCAGAAATGTGAAATAAAATGAGATCATCAATAATTAGATTAATATATTTAAATATTAGAATAGTCTAATTAACATTAATTTATAATACTATCACAAACATACCGTGAACAGTAAAACAACATATTATCGCGACTCCACGCGTGCGCAGCCGCGGGCAACAGCTAGTTATATACAAACGCAGAGGATTTTTTTCAATAGATTCATTATCTTATAGTAACTCTAATCATTTACAAAATAAATCAAATATTTGTAGGTGTATCTACACACAGACTGATAAAGAAAAACGGACGAAAGGTAGGTCTTTTCAAGTGTGGAAATTTTATTAGTATTCGCCAATGTAAATGTAAAAAAAGAAATTATTATCAATCATTCCATTCTTGTTTACCTTTATAATTTACTGATGTCTTAACAGCCGAAATGCTAATTCTTATAAAATTTACACACATACACATTTAAAAAATTGAAAATACCTTCATTCGTTTCTTTTCTTTATCTATAAAATAATATAAAAGCTTATAACAGCAATTACTATCGTCTTTATTATTTTATTTCTACATCGTCCACTTCTACTTTTGATATCTAAATTAAAATTTGACATCAGTATATCCAGGTACATAATTCATATCTAAGATCAACAATAACTAGACCTCAACAAAGATGAAAGGAGCATTACTTTACTTTAAACTAATTTTAATAAATACTATTGCAAAATTATTATAAAATAATAAAATATATTTTTTTTATTTGGTGTCATCGGCATCGACTACTAAGGCCATTAGCCTCGTGTTATGTGTAGGCTTTGTTACTGTTTCCCAGCGCCATTTTAGAAACAGCACTGTTAATTAGAACCCAACAGTGAATGGTCGAGTGGGGAATCCTGCCAAGGCATCAGTATTTATTTTAATTAATTAAATTTAATTAAAAAATCCCGGCCAACACGGTGGGATTCAAACCTGGGACCCTTAGATCCACAGACAGATACTCTACCACTAAGCCAACCAACTCTTAAATATAAAATTATTATAAATTAAATAAAATTATATATGTCGTAAATATAATATGTCATGCTCCGTGAACATTAGTATAAAAACCTGTCAAATGTTTCATCAATCATCTGATGGCCAGATCTTGAAGTTGGATACATGTTGATGTTAAAATATACTTTATCTAGCTCCTATGATATTCAAACGGGTACCTTACCTTCTAACGACATCTGGTGGATTTTTTGAAAATTCGTTGTTTGGTGCCATATCGTCTTTTGTTTTTATATGGGATTTTAGGGAAGTTGGAACACCTGTAATAATTGTCTTTCATCGTGGATCAGCTCACTTATTTTAACCTAGTATAGGACAGTTTAGAAGTCGTATTGCGCATTTCTTGTCCATTATCATTAAACGCCTGTACGTAAAATAAAAGACATGGAAAATAAGACAACAAACATAGATCACAATCCTAAAGTTAAAATCTCTAAAGGCAAGGGAAACAAACACTAATTCAATAAAATGCGAAGTATAATTTATTTACAAAAATAAATATTATATAGTTCTAATCTATTTCCTAATACCAGTCTCTTCTTATCATTTCTTTAAACATAAAACATAACTTAGATCTTCCTACAGGGTGTACATCGGAAGCCTGTAATTCATCATTTTTGTGGAATTCATGTTTTACTCCTTTTTTTACAAAAATAACTGTAACATTCATCAAATTAATGTGGAAAAATTTTTCCATAGCAGCCTCTTTTAAAACACCCAAGAAATTTTTATAATGAAATGGTTTAGTATCGCATTTAAATGCTTCTAAGGTTTTGATGAAACTCTCATGGTAGAAACTCAATAAATAATCAAAATGGTTTTGAAGAGTAGGAACATCGACGCTAGTTATTAAAAGGAACAACAAATCTGCTGCAGGATTACCAATAGAACACATTTGGAAATCCAGAAATTTGTTGTTTACAGTTTTACCATCTTTAAGCTTTTGCATTGTGTTGTTGAGCCACATGTCGCCGTGAGTCAACGTTGCAAAAGCCCCTTTATATTCATAATCGAATGGACTAAGGCCACGTTCGAATTTTTCATTTTGAGATTTAATAAATTTTTCGAATTCTTCGATGTGAGTTCTACAATATATGTCTTGCTTTAAGATAGAAGTTAAAAGAGCAAAGGGAAATGATGCTTTATGGTGTTCTCTTTCTGGTTCGTCTTTTGGCTTGGGTGGCAATAAAGTACAATTATCTTCAATTTTTTGTTTGAATGTTTGTGGGTCCTTCAGTTTTAGAGCTAGAGGAACTGCATGGAAAACGGCTAAATCATTTAGGACTAATTTAGCTGCTTCTAAATCGAAACCTTTGTGTCTGTCCAAATTTTCATATCCTGAAAAATAAAATAATAATTTCTTTAAGATATTATTTTATTGAAAATTGTCAATTTATATAAATTGCAAATCGAAAACCGAAAAATCAGATAAATATCTGAAACAAGTAGTTGAATATTATTATTATAATATTGTTTATGAAGATTGCATATTAAGTGCTTAAAGATGTATCATTGGTGCAATGATGACATGCCCTGCTACCTCTCTCGAGTGTAATCAACGCACTAGACTCACTAGAGCATGATCAATTATAGCTTTGTGAACCACAGAGCTGGGGTACAGGATATAATGTGACCAGTGACCAAATCTCAGTCACTTATACTACCAAAAATCATACTAATATTTGGTATATGGATGGTTTTGAAACAACAGAAGAATCTGGAATATATATAAGCCTAAAATTCGGATAAATATACAAAAGTCTTTTAGCAAGAGATAGACAGGAAGTCATCAAAGAGCTGAGCTCTTATATTATCAGCTCAATGATGGTGTGAATATTACCTTGAGAATGTGATGCGTATTAATAATATAAATGAACTTTCTCATATTCAAAATAATTTTTCTCAAAAAAATTTATGCAATGTAACAAACTTATTTACATTACCATTTTGGCAATTGAATGGAATGTTAAAATATGAAAATAAAATACATTTATACGCATCACATTGTATATAATAATAATAATATCTGAATATTATGTCAAAAAGTGCGACATTTTAAAACAAAAATAACATCTTCCATGAAATTTTATAAATATCAATACTTTTCCATTTATTAACCAATTTCAAAAAAGGAAGAAGTTCTCAATTTGTCGATATATTTTTATGTATGTTCAGCGATAATTCTTTAACACGGTGTCTCAATGATTTTGTTAGAAAGGGGGTACTTTAGGGGTGGTCCCATATAAATTTGGTCTAATAATTGGGTCCATGAGAAAATCCTCACTCTTCATATTTTATGTATGTTTAGCGATAATGCCTTACCACCTTTACCACATGGCCTCTTGGCTCGATTCCATACACAGAAGAACGCTAAAATATTTTCCTGGAACTATGTTTCCCATCTTTACCCTACTCTTTAATGAATGTCTCTCCTTATCATACTTCCCATTTGCCTGGAAATCTGCCAATACCATTCTGATTCCCATATCAGGCAGTCCCAAAACCCACAGACTCATACCGTCATATCTCTTTCATCAGTGCTAGGCAGACTCCTTGAAGTTCTGCTCAAGGATAGAATCTGGGTCTTTTGTGAAGAACGAAACATAATTCCTCAATCTCAACACAGTTTTAGAACTCAATATTCCATTCAGGACGCAATCTCCTCACTTCTTACTACCTAGCAGTAAACTTTCTCCAAATTTTAGAATTTATGTTCTATACTTTTTTTTTTATTTTAATTGCATTTACTTTGACAACACTTCGGTGTTATCCAATTAATTAACTACTAGCGATAGATTTTGTTGTCGGGAAAAATAGCAACAAAATTTAATTAAAGTTAGACCAGTGGTCGCCAACCTGTCGATCGCGAGCTACCGGTAGCTCGCGGAGGCAATTCTGGTAGCTCTCACAACGATTTTAATTTAAAAAATACAAACTGCAAAAATCAAAGAAGCTTCCGAAAATTCCACAAAAAAATCTAATTGTCATAATATTAAACATAAACAGCGGCAACGTTGCGGTGAGCGATCTGCCGCTGACGCCATCAAGCTAGAATCGGCTAGAACCGACCAGCCGGACCAGCGCGTTAGTGTTCGAGAACGATCAGGATTGCTTTGAACGGGATAAATACGCACGAAGCGACGACATTGCACTTAGTTTAAAACTGAACGCATAACCAACGTCCAGCGGTTGGGTTACTAGAGAACAACAAAAAATAATATTATGGCAAGCAGTTGTAAGAAGGTAAAGACATACCACTTTCATTCGGAATGGGAAGAACAATACTTTTTTACAGAAGTAAAAGATAAAAATGTGTGTTTGTTATGTAATACTTCGGTCTCCGTTGCTAAAAAAGGAAATATTGAGAGACATCATAAAACTGTACATTCTTATTTTGAAAAATCATTCCCACTACATTCTGCCAGAAAGGAGAAACTGAAACAGTTAAAAAAGCAGTTAATTGGACAACAATCAATATTTTTAGGAACAGTGTACAAAAATAAGGCTGCAACTGAAGCATCGTACCGTGTGTCCCAGATAATTGCACAAAAAAAAAAGAAACCTTATGAAGATGGGGAAATGATAAAACAGGCGTTTTTAGAAGCTGCTGATTCGTTATTTGCCAACTTTAGAAATAAAGACGAGTTAGTTTCAGCTATAAAATCTATGCAACTTTCTGCTAATAAAGTGATGAGACGTGTAGAAGTAATGAGCAATGATATTTTTTTACAGTTAAGAACTGACTTAGATAACTGCGTTTATTTTTCACTTCAACTGGATGAATCAACAGATGTCATTGACACTACCCAGATGGCCGTGTTCGTCAGGATAATTTTTAGTGATTTTAGGATTAAAGAAGATCTTTTGAAGTTTATTCCACTGAAAGGACACACTACTGGACAGGAGTTGTTTTCTCATTAAAAAAATATTATTTCTTCCGAGAAAATTCCAATATCGAAAATGGTAGGCTTGACAACCGATGGCGCTCCAGCTATGGTGGGTTGTGATAAGGGTCTGGTGGCGTTATGTCGCAAAGATGATACTTTTCCGCAATTTCTCTGTTACCACTGCAATATCCATCAGCAAGCATTAGGTGGAAATTTCCTGAAACTAAACAACGTTATGAAACTGGTGGTAAAAATTGTGAACAAGATTAGAACTGAAGCGTTACAAAGAAGATTATTCAAAACCTTGGCCGATGAAGTTGACTGTCAATACGGGGACCTACTCCTTCACTCTAAAGTCCGATGGTTAAGTAGAGGACGGGTGCTGAAACGTTTTAATGATGTCCTCTCTGGCATAGTTCAATTTTTTAAACAACGCGATGAACCGACTCCAGAACTAGAAAATTCAATCTGGCTTAGAGATTTTGGTTTTCTCGTGGACATTACAGAGAAATTAAACGAACTTAATTTGCAGCTTCAGAGGAGAGACAAAGAACTAGCGGAAATGATTTCTGATATAAAAGCATTTATCAAAAAGCTGGAGTTTTGGGAACAAAACCTAATTAACAGCATTTTCCTATTCTTTCAGAAAAAATATCTCAAAATCCATTAGAACCCTATGACAGCAAATATCATGAAGAAATAGTTTCTACCCTGAAGAATAACTTCAAAAATCGTTTTAAGGATTTCAACAAAATGGATTAAGTAACGCAGTTTGTTGTTTCACCCTTTATGGAAATTGATATCCAACAGTTTGCAACTTGTGTTATGCAGAACTTTGGCGAAGACATCGCTGCAAGTAAATACAAATATTCAGTTCTATGCCGTGTTGCCTTGAAAGTGGAAGCATTATTCAGTTCAACCTATTTGTGTGAATCTTCTTTTTCCAATATGAAGTTTATTAAGAACAAATATCGCAATCGACTTACAGATGAACATTTGGATAATTGTATTCGAATGGCTGTTTCAAATTATACTGCAAACATTAAAAAAATTATCGATGAGTCTGAGTGTCAGCCATCTCATTGAACGTGCTTTTTTATTTTTCAATGTTTATGTTCATGATAGTGCGTTAGATTTTTGTTGTTATTATTAACTATTTTTAAATCTTACGTGACATGCCGTTGTGGCTGGATAAAAGTTTGTGTTTATTTTTCAAACACCTTTGTATGGTACAGTTCATCAAATTTCTAGAGGTGTTCGACGCCCAGACAGAGAACGCGCTACGTGTGACTAAGATAGCTATTGTACAGTCTGCTAAACAAGTTATTTTAAATAGTTTTTAATATTTTTAGGTAATTAAATTTTAAAAGTGTGGAATAGTTTAGGGATTAAATTGGTCTGATTGGACTTTCTTAGAACGTTTTTAAAAGCAGCTAAAGATAGTATGTAGAATTGAAAATAATTATTATGCCATAAAAGGTGTTTTGGAATTCCTTCAACCTTTTGAAATTGAGTCAGAAAATATAAATTTTATAGGATAGCGGAAAATACCTTTGTAAATCGTGGAAATAGTTTATATTTTATTTCTACCTTATTAAGGAAAATGGTACCTATTATTAATAACGGTTGTTTCTGAAACATTACTAAAATTTTCGAAATTTTGTTTTTCTACAAAATAATAAACTATACTATTTAGAAAAAAATTTATTTCTCTTATAATTTTATAAAAAATAACAGGGGAATATTTACATTTCTTGATCTATTAAACAAAACGATAAATTATCTCGACGAATGACACCATGTACTAGTACGGAAGCTAGCTTTACATTTTTGTTGGTGGTTTCATGGGTTTCATATCAATTTTTTGTAATTGTAGTTTACACGTACATATACCTCTTAACACTTGTTTGCTTTATTAAAAAAAGTGTGTTGTTGTGATTTACGTCGAAATAAGTCAAAAACAATTTGAAACCCCATATAAAATCAAAAAGGAGAAACGGAAAAAAATTGAGCCTGTAAATGAACACAACTCAGAAACAAAAATAGCTATCTAATAATAAAAAAATAAAATTTGATTCTTGTGCAGCTTCATCTATATCATTAACTGTTTTTGGTTTTTTAATGGTTTTTCTTGGTGATGAAAATTCCGATATCTCACGGTTATCGATTCTTTTTTTCTCTCCAGAAATGCGGACGACAGTGTTTTTAGATACTCCTGTGGCTGCAGCAACACGATCATTTACATTTTTAAATGGTATTGAAGGTGAATTAAAGTTTCCTTCTCTTCTCATAAACTCTATAACATTGGCTATTATTTCGCGAGATTGACTGTTAATCACGCGGCCTCTTAATTTGCTATTAAACTCCATACTTAGGTTCTATTAAACTGTAATGAGCAAAAAACACAAACGAAAATAAAAGAAATGTTTTAGCGAAATTTACATCTGACATTTACGTCAGAATGAAATAGTGAAATTAGGCATTCCAACGACCTGTCAAACAATAGGTGCCAGTGGGAAATTTTTGGGGGTAGCGACATAGTCTTGCAACTTGGACGCTATTTTTATTCGAAGTAGTACTTGCCAAGCCTGCCAATTTATGAAGAAATGTATAGGTGGGTTTTTTAAATATTATTTTAATTGTGTTTGACATAAAATATGTTAATGTAATCCATTATTCACGATTTTACGTAAAGTAGATAGAATACACCATATGTCGCCACCCTTAGATATACCAAACCTGCCCACTGGTAATTCATTTGTTTGGAATGCCTAATACTTGATGCGCAGAGTGTACTTTCATTGCGTAAATCCGTCGGGATGCCTGTCAGTAGTGCTTTCTCTGTCTAGCCGCCGAAAGCCTCTAGAAATTTGATGAACTGTAGGTAGGAATGTAGCTATGAACAAGTACGTACTAGTAATATTAGTTATTTTGTTATTAGTTTATTATTAGTACCTATGTATTATGTATTACCAGTTAAATAGTAAAATAAATACATATAATGATAAATTAACTGTGGATTATTTCATTTACGTTGCGTTACGTGACTTCCGTGTGGGTAGCTCGCTGTTTATTCCAAAATTAACAAAGTAGCTCAACACATTGAGAGGTTGGCGACCACTGAGTTAGACCATTGCTGACTTAAAAGTGCGAGAACATCAGGTTGATACTGGTCTTAAACGTTTGATATGAGGTTCATGGACAAATAATTATTCAAAGGGGTTTGATCACAACGAAAAGTTTCATTTAATTCCAACCTCCTGATCGCAGCCTAGAAGTGAGAAAATATCTGGGTATTATTAGGATGGGCGGGATTTTGTTCATTTTTCTTTCTGTCTGTAGATTGCTTTTCCGAATTAACAATATAACATTTTCTTAAAAAATGGTAGAACTTTGGACCTTTATTAGGTCTTCCTTAAAGTTTATTCGTGGGTTACTAATACTTGTTTTGTTTTAACTTGTCTGATCATAGAGTAAAGAAATATTTTTTTATTAATTTGGTGTCATCGGCGTCGACTACTACGGCCATTAGCCTCGTGTTCTGTGTAGGATTTGTTACTGTTTCCCAGCGCCACTTTAGGAACAGCACTGTTAATTAGAACCCAACAGTGAATGGTCGAGTGGGGAATCCTACCTATGCATTAGAATTATAAGAGAAGTAACGCTTACAAACCGTCCGTATCGCCCAGCTAGCACATAACGTTGTAAGGTCTTTCGGCGATGTTGTGTAACGTAATAACATTACTATTAGTGGGGCACCTGGGGGTTTTGACCTCGAACTTTTGCTGCAGTGAATAAATTTATATGGTTAAAGTGGAATTTTGTTTTTTTATACTATAATTTGCAAAATTTACCATTTTTTTTGTGATTTTAATTTTTAATTATTTAAACAAAAAATATATAGGTAACAAAATAATATTTGAGTAAGAAATGTACCAATAGATGACATAAGGATATAATTTTACTAAAATAAAATAATTTTCTTAAAAAAAAATCCAAAAACCAGTGATCACTCAGACATTCAGCTATTGAATTCACTGGGTTCTATTTAATTAATTTAAATATTTCTTTCAAAAATGATATTTTTTTTCTTATATACCTATGTACCTGTATATGACTTATAAGAACCACTACCTGACATGTCAAATATTCCAGTAGCTGAGATTATAGGAAATAGTACTAACGGATGACAATAATTACACAAAGAAGGAAAAATGCTAATAAAAATAAAATTTATTAGTAAACATTGATTAAGGGCGGTGTCTGGCCATATCTCGAGTACTGTTTAATTGGACAATTTTGCAATTTTTTTTACAAAATCGTTAAAGGAAAATACCTAAAAATGTTTTTAACTCTATAACTTTCCGCTATGTCACGTGATGTATCACAAACAAAATATAATTGTGTTTTTATAAAAAAAAATCAATACAGTTTTCAAAAAAGTAAACAAAATTCCGTGGTAAGTTATGGTAATTTCTCCTCTTTCTCTTTTCAACATATTTGTTTTTTTCTCAGGTCAAAACAAGGATCTTTTAAGTGACGATGGTATTATTGGTTTCTGTGAAGTTTTGCCAGCTGTGATATTAATTGAATCGGTGAGTTCGAAAACCGTACAAGTCCAAAATTTTACATTTTAAAGTAAGATATCCATTTTGTATAAAATTTGTCTCTTCATCGATTGAACTTAAAAACCGTACTATTCGTTAACGTAGTACAGCTGATTATACCCGGAAATTAGGTGAAAAACCGTACATATTCGTGACTCTTTGAAAGGTTTTTCTTGTTTTTCTCGGAAGGCTGATTTTGGACATGTACGGTTTTCGAACTCACCGATTCAATTATAATGCTAAGAGGAGTTTGTATTTATTTGTGGTGTTGAATTAACTACAATATTCTTCCTCTCCGCTATTATCTTGAGTTGCAAATTTACACTTCAAATATATTTTTTGCCAAAATACAAATAATGTTTTTAAATTCATCAAATAACATGTGCATCCCAGTAACAATCAATCAATTACCAGCTCCGGATAATCTATTGCAAATGTTGCAAAAAAGTAGCTTAATTATACTTTTTTTTTAAGAGGTGAAATTCGTTAAGGACATCCTTTGCTTGGGTCAATCGCAATAGGATAGTGTGGAGGCTCCTGGGAAGGTTTAGATCCGCTCAGTATACTCACTGAAACATCTCTGATCTCTGGTCTTCTTGAGTAGCTGCTCCTGGTACTGCTGTAGGCAATGCTTAGGGAGTGAACAGTTTTATTAGTTTTGGACCCCTACTTGTACATCTTTTATATCTTTCTCTTTCATTTCTATGATAAGTTTTGCGAGCTTACTAACGGTATTTCAGTTTTCTTTCTTTTCTAACATCTTGTTTAGTATATTATCTGGTGTTAACTTTCGCATCCTGTGTTTCCTCGGGCGTGTTTTAGATTTCGCAGTATTTGCATTCTAGATTATATTCCACCTTAAATCTGCATCTGTATGACTGACAACATCCGTGCCCAGAGAATAATTGCGTAAGGTGATATGTCATTTTTCCATGCTTTCTTTTGAGCCATGGATCTAGAGAGGGTTAAAGTCTTTTCGTCCACTGTCCGACGTTTGTTTCTGCCTCCCATTCCTCTTGCCACTTTTGTATAGGTCTCTCAGTCGCCGTTCTTCTTTCTATTCCTTCTAGCATCGCGCATCTTTCTTCTACTAGAAAATATAGGGGTGGGGTTCTAGCTATCACTAATAGCGCTCTTGTCGACGCGGTGCTGTACGAGCTCGTTATTCTTATTGCAGATTTTCTTTGCATCCTTAGAAGTATGACTAGGTATATCTTACTTTTCATTGGTCTGCTCCATATGGTGACGCCATAAAGCATCATTGAATGCACCACTGTGAATAGTATTCTTCTATTTCCCTTCAGTGGACCTCCAATGTTGGGCAGCAGCCTGCTTATGTTTTTAATTGCCTTACTTGCATTCTCTGTTAAATTTCTGACATGCTGATCCATGATCATATTTCTTTCAAGATATATTCCCAGGTACTTAATAGATTCCTTGCTTCTTATGTTCATGCCTTCCACTTTGATTTGTATTTCTCTTAGCGTTCGCCCTTTTGCTAGAATAACCACCTCTGCTTTTTTTGGGGCTAGGCTTAGTCTTTTTGTGCATAGCCACTTTGTCACCTTTGAGAGTAGGTACTTTATATGTAGTTGTCCTCAGTTTTTCCTCGTCTTTTTCTGTTACCACTATTCCAAGGTCGTCTACGTAGGCTATCAACTTGACTCCTTGCGGTACCGGAATTCTCATTATACCATCGTAGAAGATACCCAAGTAGCATTATAGTGACAGAAACTTATATCGCCACTTCGATTAAGTGACTACGTTATAATCACTAAATGTACCCCTATATAGTCAGAAAAACTTCATTTTATATTTTCCCAGTTGTAGCCACGTATATTTCACAACTGGGAATCACTTCAAAGTTTTATATTATTTAGTTGCCTTTGAAGGTGTTTGAAACGTTATAGCCACTAAACGGGGCCACTTTAAAGTTGCAGAATCTTGAATATTGAAAATAGTAGTTACGGCCACCAAATCATATCACTTAAATACCACCTAGAAGTAACAGTAATCTTAAAGTGGGTTTGATAGTTTTAGTAACGTTTCGGGAACCATAAATATATCTTTAAAGTGGCGGCACTTGATTGTATAACTGCGGTAGTTCTTGCCACGTTTTTGCCACGCTCTTAAGTGATTTCCACATATTGCGTGGAACAAAAGCCAGTTCATAGTTACTATTACTTTCAAAATTCACAATGAAGTAACCGTTGCCTATTAGTGGCCTGTTTTCTACATTGTCCGCCTTTACAATAAAGAAAAAACCACCAAAGTATCGTTGATCTGTGTGCAAATTACTTTGTTTTTAGACTTATCTAGAATGCATTTGTGTGTAAATTGGGAAACAACAAGAAGCCTCACAAAAAATTTCTTTTTGACATTCGATAACTTTTTATAGACAACTTAAACAACAAATGAAAGGTATCAATTTTAAAATGCATTTCATCTGCGACCAACTCACCTCAGGGGAACTTATTGGATTTCGTCTCTACGTTTCTCGTTGTGAAAAATTTAAATGGCCTGGCCAAAATAAGGTTCCTTCGTTTTCCCATATGTTGGCAACAACGCAGAAACAAACACCTCTCTTTTCTTGAGTCGATACAATTTTAAAACTCATATCTAAATACATAAATTTAAGTGATCTGTGACATAAACAAATTTAACCGGCGAAATCTACTGTAAATTTTAAGGTTATATACAACTAATACAGTGTTACGATATCATTAGAGCGCAATTTCCCTGAGAAGATATAGTATACAAAATGTTTCCATAATCTTCTTGAATGTACACTATATTTGTACAGGGTGTTCAGTTATTTTTAGAACGGCACTTAAAACGTTTATTAAAAGAGATAAAATAAATTATTAAATACATAAGTTATAAGGCTTTACTAGAAATTACTATTAAGATAAACAAACGATAATCAGAAAGGTAACTAACAAGTATCAACTTTGTGAATTAAAATGGCAACCCTATACATTTTTTACTATGGCAATTCCAAATATACTGTATCTTAATATTTTATTAAGCCGTTTTAGGCTATTCAAGATTAAAATTGCTTTAAATTATCTTGATCTAGGTTAATGGATGACATATTTGTAATTTAAGGTAAATTTGATTTTCCCCCTGACATTGGCCTTATTGAAGAATTCAAAAACTCTGAAATAAGTGAAAAAATTGCTAATCTATCAACAATGTAAATAAATAACTTTATGTTGGCACACACTAGGTAGCTGTCACGTAACCGCCACTTTGAAGTGGTGAAAAATATTTTGGATTAGTTCCAGCTGCCACTTATTTGATGATAGTAACTATAAAGTTTTTTTACCTGGAGCAGACATATTTGTAATCATTTTTAAGATTGCCATTATGAGAAAATATGAAGGTGCTATTTAAAAAATTTTTTTTCGTCCGTATAGCTACAATTGCAATAAAATTCAAATATATTTAATGATTTTAGTTAACCAAGATTGATAAAAAATACTGTTTAAGACATCTAAATAAATAATTTCGAAGATGAAAGATTTACAGATTTTAACTTTTTAATTAAATATAGAGTATTTCAATGGCGCGTGCCCATATTTCGAACTACAACACCTATATTTGACAGTAAACTTCCAATCGTTCCAACTTTTTGCCTATCAGAATTCCTAAATCAATATTTTTAAAAAAACCACCTACTTATTAGTTTACTAGTTATGTCAAGTTAGAGAATAAGCAAGGAGAATAGGATAAATAATATGCAGGAAGGAGACTGAGCTACAAATATCAATCAAAAGACAAGGGCAGTAAGCAAAGTTCAGCGTTTAGTGTCGGTCACCGTGCCGCCACGTTTTCGCCACGTTATCGCCACGTTTTCGCTATGTTTTCGCCACGTGGCGTAAACGTGATTATATTAGTTCCGGAAACATGGCTGGAACGTGGTTGCCACCAAGAAAGTGTTCCCCATTTTAGATACTGACACGTGGTAGAACCGTGTCTATTACGTGGCAGAAACCTTGGCAATACACTTTAAAGTTTCTAAAGTCATAGTAGCTATTAGATTGCAGACATACGGCACTATATGTCTCCTCTTTATTAATTATAAGATACCGTTCCACGGGGCAGAGTTAAAAGCATTACGTACGTCCACTGTTACGAGAATACACCTTTTTCTTCCTATTTTCTTAGCTTGATCAACAATTTCTTTCACTCTTTGAAAGGCTCCGACTGTAGATCTTTTTTCTCGGAAACCGTATGGTTCTTCAGTTAGGTCTCCGCTAATTTCTATTTATCTTTTCAGTTTTGAGAGTATTAACTGTTCTAGTAATTTTCCAAAAACGTTTAATAAGCAGATGGGTCTATATGCCTTGTTGTTCTGCCCATGCTTTGCTAATTTCCATTTTTTGGGAAATGTTTCTTTCCTAACGAGCCCATTTAGGACTTCCAGTAATTTATTTATTTATTTATTTATTTTTAACCAAACATACAAAGGCCTTATTACATGGTTAATACAAATCGATACGTATTATCCTATTTAACATTTATTTTATTTTATTTTATCTAAGAATTGTAGAGGTTTAAACAGTTCACCAGAGTTGTAATCTATCAGGATACTCCATCATTACAGCCTTTATGATTTCCGGGGACAAACCGTATGGTCCTGGTGCTTTTTTTCTTTCACTTTATTGCTAGTTTGTGAATATCGGTATATTTACTTCATCCTCCGGTAGTCTCTTCCATTTTCTTACGGGGTGTGATGGGAATAGTTTTTCTGCCACCTCCATT
Source organism: Psylliodes chrysocephalus (assembly GCA_927349885.1). Taxonomy (NCBI): domain Eukaryota; kingdom Metazoa; phylum Arthropoda; class Insecta; order Coleoptera; family Chrysomelidae; genus Psylliodes; species Psylliodes chrysocephalus. The sequence goes on along the minus strand of OV651814.1, from coordinate 59,585,235 downwards.
TGTTTCTCTTCACTCAGCCCTAGTGGTGAGGTATTTCTTAGCTTGTCCATTACTATTTTATATCCCTTAACCCATAGATCTTGGTTTACTTCTACTACTTTTTTCCAGGCATTTCTTTTTGCTTTTCAGAAATGAATTTCTTCAGGGTTTGTCGACTTTCTCTGTGACCTCATCTGTCCACCAGTAGACAGGTTTTTTACGTTTTAGGTTAGCTTTCTTTTTAAAAGTTATATTACAGGCTGTATTACATGTATAGAATTGATACGAGATGGCCTTACCCAACATCGATTTTTATGTGGTCACCTGCTGGGTTTTGTCACCTGTTGAGCCGAAAGTCCTTATAGAAAAGTTACTCATTGCAGTGCACCTGCCAAAGTTATATGTATTAACTTAAATAATAATTTATATGTAAGTATTATCTTTAATCTTAACCATGGTGTTTGTGGTGGCGTTAATTTTTAAGGTCCTGTGGTTCCAACAGATTAAGGAAATTAACATAATTTTATTTTTTAATTCTTTTATGTTACTATTACCTAAGCATTTGATACCTTATTACTCATAACCCTATTTATTAATATCTTATTTGGTATATTACTCAATTGTGCATTTCTTCACAACTACTATTATCCTAGTAAACCTCATATAGTCGGCAGTCGCTTGGCCTGACACCGGCATGTACGGGAAGCTGAGTACTCGGATTGCCATTGTCGGGGTTGCTTCTGAGCCGGGAGGGCCATACCATTTGACGTAATTTAGAGGTAGAAACCGCATAAAGTCCATATTTTCCTTTTCAGACATGGGAGGCTTCCTTACGGGCCGAACGCGGTGAATATTTGGCTAGCGGGGCACGGGAGACGTCCTTACGGGCCAAACTATATATAGATATATGAAAGCGACATTCGGCTGGGAGGACATGCCCTACCTATACGCCGAAGTTGCACCCATATATCGGGCCGAGACCGGCATCCGGCAAGCGTCCTTCGGCCTAGTTACGGTGCTGATTAACTGTGTTTATTGGGATATTACTTAATCTTAAAATTTAATTTAATATTACTGTGTCTTACTTAAACAACTTGTTCACCACTTTTCATTAACATTGTCATGTGATATCATTACAACATTATCTAACTTGTATTTTTAGATTTACTTAAGATAGATATACTTTTTTAATATTGTTTTGATTCCTTACTTTAATATCTATGCTATAATGTTACTATGATGTATATTATCTCCTACATGCCTGATGATGATCATTGATCGAAACAAGACGCTTATCGCCCCTTTTTAATAAAATTTGTTGTGAATAAGACTTTACCTTTTACCTTTCCTTTATCTAATTTTATGGGCCAATAAAGAATTGAATTCAATAGAAACAGCAGGTGTACGCTTACCTTGGTTTTTTAAATTCTCTAAGATAAGAACAGCATTCTTATCGGGAACCGCACCTCCATCCAAGTTCAATCTAGCACAAACTAACTTAGGAAAGAATGTTATTTCTGGAAGACCATGATCATTCAAAAACTGCTGGATGGTTGGAATTATTTCTCTATAAAAGTTTATCTCTGATTTGAACATCTGAATATTAAATATTGTTTGTTCACTTTCCTGTACTACGCATTTAGCGCAAACGTTTATTTCTTCTGTCGAACCCGTTTCGTCATTTATAACGGTTAAATTTATCTTCAGCATGTCGCTCCAATAATTTTCTCCGGGTGCTGTGAGGTTTGTGACGTCTTTTTCGATAATTCGCTTTGAGCTGCATATGTTGTTATTGATAAATTCGATTAGGTTTTCTGCTTTATCCGCCATTTTTATTTCTTGATTTTAATCTTTACCTGAAAATAAAAGATATATGTAAACATTGATAAACAAAATGTAACGAACCATCGAGAATAATCATAATTGTAGTTGGTTGTGAGTTTTAAAATGTTAACTCGGCCACGTTGTAATTGGTGTTTTTTTTTTATTGGGACAAGTTGTTATTCTTGTAGTTTTAAATTTCTCTTATTTTGGTCTAATTTTGCCTAAGAAAGGCCAGCGTGGTTAATTCGCATTATTTTTTAAATAAAAATAATAATTCCTCCATGACTGTAACAGATTTTCGCAAGATTATTTTTGATACTATGATTTTTCAAGAAAATGAATGATGTTTCCTTACCACCCACAAGTAACAGACGAAACCAGGAATCTGAGCACTTTTTGAAAAATAGTCCACAAAGTTTTAAAATATTGCGTTGGTTGTTATAAAAAAATCAGAGTATCATTACAAGAAACAATGTTAACAAAGTTGTTACATTTGGTACAGATTGTATTGAAAAATATCATATTTGCTTAAACATTTTCATAAATAAAAAAACAAGCACTTTAGTTTGGTTGTGTAATTTTTATTGCTTCGTACCCGAAGAGTAAACAACGGGATCCCATTACTAAGCCTCTGCTGTTTGTCTGTCTGTCAGCCGGCTGTATCTCATGATCCGTAATAGGTAGACAGTTGAAATTTTCACACACTGAGAAAATAGCTTTAAAAAGGAAAAACTTGTATTTCGTGCAAAACTTTTTTATTAATCAATGCAAAGCGCTTTCGGCTTATTTGCCATCATCAGTGCTCATCTACAAAAATTGTGGATGTAAACTTACAATTTAAAAAGATTTAAAAAAAAAAAATTATAAAATCTGAATTAGACTTTTAAGTCAAAAGTTAAAATAGTATATATACAATTGTTTGAACGAATTAAAAATTACAAGAAACAGACAAAGTGACAAAAAACCTGGTATTGGGAATAGTGAGTGTGGGATAAGCCCTTACAAATCAAATCTGATCTCCAAAAGCAAGTTAGCTTGTGTGGAACTTGCTTTTGGAGATCAGATTTGATTTGTAAGGGCTTATCCCACACTCACTATTCCCAATACCAGGTTTTTTGTCACTTTGTCTGTTTCTTGTAATTTTTAATTCGTTCAAACAATTGTATATATACTATTTTAACTTTTGACTTAAAAGTCTAATTCAGATTTTATAATTTTTTTTTTTAAATCTTTTTAAATTGTAAGTTTACATCCACAATTTTTGTAGATGAGCACTGATGATGGCAAATAAGCCGAAAGCGCTTTGCATTGATTAATAAAAAAGTTTTGCACGAAATACAAGTTTTTCCTTTTTGAATCTAAACTACGTGCACACAGCTGTTAACCTTTTTTGGTTTTTTCTTTTTTGGTTTTTTTAAATAGCTTTAGTTTAACAGTTTATCTGAAAATTATTATCTGAAACAGTTAAAAAATTACCTGTAATATTTAAATTTTTTAATTTGGTACAGTAAACCGTAAACTGATAGAAGAAAATATGAAGAAAATTAATGGAAAATTAGATATGGTAGTAGCAGACAACAAGCAAATGCGAGAGGAAAACAGAAAACTAAAAGAAAAAGTGACATATCAGGAAGAAAGAATAAGCAATCTAGAGAGGGAAATAAGGAAAAAGCAAGCAAATGCAAAGGAGGAAACAATACTTTCAAAAACTACTGAACGATGAACCTGAACGGCAGAAAGTAGAAGAAGACGAAGCAGCAGCAGAAGAGGAATAAGAAGCAAATGAAAACCCTATGTACACCGCTGAGGAACCCACAGAAGAAGAGATAATAAAAATTATTTAAAATATGAAGAATAATAAAAGCCCCGGATCAAACAAAATTACCGCAGAGAACCTAAAATATGGAGGACAACAACTAATAACACAAATAATACAACTTATCAAAGAAATATGGAAATCGGAAGAAATGCCACTAAATTGGAGGAAAGCAGTAATACTGCCAATATATAAAAAAGGGGACCCAGCAGACTGTGGAAACTATCGAGGTATAGATTGGCTGGACGTTACATATAAGGTACTAGCCACGATAATAAAAAGAAGAATAGAAGTAGAAGGAGAAAAAATTATCGGAGAATACCAATGCAGCTTTAGAAAAGACAGGTCAACGACTGACCAAATCTTTATTTTAAAACAGGCACTCACATGTTGCTACGAATACAAAATACCAACACATATTATGTTTATTGATTTTAAAAGCGCATATGATACAGTAAATCGACGAAAATTGGTAAATGCTTTGAAAGAACTAAAACTACCTCAAACTTGTAAAACTGACGAACATAACCCTGGAAAATACAAGGTGTGCAATAAGAGTAGGAGGTGAGGAAACCGAAGAAGTCCAAAACAAGCTTAGGCAGGGAGACCCATTATCCACCCTTCTTTTTAACTTAACCCTTGAAATAGTCATCAGAAACATTGGAATAAACAGATATGAAACCCTGATCAACAGATCCCATCAATAACTTAAATACAGAACAGAACAGTTATGAGACGCGGCAGGAATAATAAGGCTAAATATAAATTAAAAAATCTGATGTGTCCAACACATGACTTTCATATCTAGTTATTATAGGCTTTTTCCGGTTATTTTGTACAACCTATTGCAGCATCTCTATAAATGTTTAGAGGATTAACTAAATATATACATTTTCCACATACATCAACCTCGAAACATTTTTCTATAGATATTTATTGAAAACTAAACACTGAAAAATTTAAATTTAGCACCTTTCCTACAATTTTTCCATTACGGTCCATTTTAGAAAAATCATGTATAAACAAAAATTATAGAGATCGATATCGCAAACAACTTTTAGTTCAACATTTTTCATAAAAAATCAGAATTTTGCAAATTTTGTCAAATTTCTCGAATACGGACTATTTCAGGAAATTTTGACATAAAGCAAAAATTATAGATAATACGAGCCCCTTCCCATTTCAGTTGGACCACCTATTAATATTTTCTTTATATAACGACAATAAGAAAGTATTAAAGATTACATGCTTTTTTAAATGATAAATTCATTAACAATGCATTAATTTAGAATTATATTAGAACTAGAACTAAAAAACATCAATTTTTTTATTTATTTTTAAATTTATTAACACATTATTTCAACTTGAATTCAATGCGTTAGATAATAAACCAAAATCGAAGGTAGCTTTGAAAAAATAACAAATAATAATGCAAATAACTGTCACAAGACAATTTAACCTCTTTTAAGCTAATTCTGTCTAATAAAATGGGTAGAGGAAAAATCATTGACGAAAAAATACGTTTTCTTGTTATAAAACATTGCAATTCTGGAAAATCGAACTCGGAAATTGCAAATATATTAGATTTATCACGATATAGTGTAAGAAATATAGTTAGAAGATACAAAACTACTGGTTCAATCAGCCCAAAGCCCCGTCATGTTAGAAAAAGCAAGATTACAAATGCCGATAGACGAGCATTGAGAAGAATTATTGAAACTAACCGTCGTGCTAATTACCTTGAATTAAGTGCTCAGTGGAGTGATGCTGTTGGAAGATGAATTTCGAGATCTTCATGTCATAGAGAAGCTCGCAAATTGAAATTTGGGACTTACAAAGTAAGTTTATAATAATAAAAACAATAAAAAACATGGATTGAAGACACTAAAACAATCAAATATGTTTGCTTAAAATTGACAATTTTGTTACAGGTTAAAGAAAAACCACTACTAACTGCGAAACAGAATAAAAATCGATTAAGATGGTCAAAAGAACATATGAGTTGGACTTCTCATCAATGGGATGCAATACAATGGAGTGACGAGGCCCGATTCGAAGTTTGTGTTGGAGATAGCAGAAGTCGAGTTATTCGCAAAAAACATGAAGCGTTCCATCCAGACTGTCTCAAAAGAAAAGTAAAATTTCCCGCATCGGTCATGGTCTGAGGCACCATATCATCTAAAGGAATAGGGAAATTGCATTTTATTGAAATACAAATAAATATTTGGACATTTTGGAGGAATCACTTTTACCGACTATGGAATTATATTTGTCATCAGGGAAAGATTTTGTATTTCAACAGGATGGAGCAGGGTGTCACACGTCAAAAAAAGCTCTAAAATAGATGGAAGACTTCGGTGTTCCACTTTTGGAATGGGTTTCTAGTAGTCCTGATTTATCACCAATAGAAACATTGTGGCATGAGATGAAAAAGGTACTTCGAAAACATCCTGCAAGAACAATACCTGAACTTAAACAAAAACTTCAAGATATATGGGATTCATTTACACCAGAATTTTGTCAAGGCTTAGTTAATACCATGCCGCAAAGAACTTCAGCTGTAATAAAAAATAAAGGTGACGTTACTCAATGGAAAACTTTAAAATTGATTAACGTTTGATTACAACTATTTGTTTATTTTTTTAAATTTTATATTAAATAAATATTTTAATGTTTTCTACATATTTTTTATGATTTAAAGATATTAAACATATTGTTCAATGAATAAAAATTGGCATGCAATATTTATATTTTTAATCTTTAAATACGAATTTCCTAAATTTCAATAGGTGGGCCAACTGAAATGGGAAGGGGCTCGTAATATTAGAAGTAACTTTTATTTAAACAATTTTCTTCTCCAAACATAAATAACAGATATATTCCATAAAATATAAAAACAGCCTCCCATAAAGTACCCCCCCAGATGTTCCGACTTTGTCCAAAATCTAACCATTTCACGTCAGGCCAAAATAAAACTTAAGTTTAAAATTAAGTTTTTTTTCTTTATCCGTTTTTGAGTTTTCTTCAAAATTCGAAATTTACATATTATCTCAAATATCTCGAATACGGTCCATTTTAGAGAAATTATGTATAAAATAAAAATTATTGAGAATTATCTTACAAACAACTTCTATTTGAACAATTTTTATAAAAAATTATTTTTTTACATTTTGTCAAATTTATCGAATACGAACCATTTTGGGAAAATTTTGTAAAGAACAAAAATTATTGTCATGGGAAATAAATAAATGTGTGTACAAAACAATAATCAGACCTTCAATGCTATAAAGTAGTGAGACATGGACACTAAATAAGAAAGAACAGATCAAAATTGAAACATGGGAACAAAAGATACTAATAAGAATATATGGAGGAAAAAAGACAGAAGACGGATGGGAAAGACGAACAAACAAAGAAATTTACGAAATATTTAACGAACCCAACATATACGAAATAATACAGTCAAAAAGGTTACAATGGTTGGGGCACTTAGAAAGGATGGAGGGCTTAAGGACAGTAAAAAGAGTAGCTTGGACAACACCAGAAGGAAAAAAAAGAGGAAGGCCTAGAAGGAAATGGAGGGAATCGATTAGAGAAGATATTAAGGAAAAAAAGGTCATCAACTGGATAGAAAAAGCCAAGAATAGGGACAAATGGAAGAAACTAACCAGGCCATAGACCTTAACTGTCTGTTTTGAGCTTTATATATTATATATACAGTAAACCGTGTAACAATTTAAGTTAAATGAAAATTTCTGAAAAGCGCTAGCTGTCCCAAGTTGAATGTTTAACTGATCTAGGTAAATTGGTTTTACATTGACAGACAGACAACATCTCGGCCAGCAAATAATGGAGGTCAGCTATTTATTTAACTAACATTGGGGGTGAAAGCGAAATTGGCTAAAAACTTGTAGTTTGACGAATAAGTTGTGAAATAATATGTACATTTTTATTTCATTATTATACAAATATTTATGATCTTTTTATTTCAGAATAAATCAGTGCAAGTTCCTAAACAACTCTTTAAATTGAACCAAATTACGACCTTCGAAAAATATTTGAAAAAGAACAACCATCATTATTTTATCTTTTTGCTAAATATATAGTTTTTTATTTGAAAATAAAATGTATACTGAGAAGATTAAAAATTAATGAAATAATCTAGCTATTCTTCATCTTCTTAGGATCAATGCTGTATATGAAATAGAGACATTATACTATTACTTTACCAAAATATCATATTCGCTCAGAGCAAAGTCACAGTTTATTGTTAAAGCATCAGTTAGCTCACTTGGACCAGTTGAATGTTCCAAAATAATATCCACTCCAGGGATACAAATTCAGGATGCGCAGAAGACTGCTGTTTGAATATAGGCGGTTGTCATATATTTTATTGGTTATGATTTCATTCTGTATGCGCCAGGGATACAAATCCGAGTTGCGCAGTGTATAAACTGGAACATTGACATCAAAAGTGCCGACGCAGAGTGAGCGAACTGATTCTTTAGCTATAAACTGTGGTAAAGGCACGCCTTATGTTGGGCGTGTCGGACCTCTCTCTTGCACCGTATAGTAATCAAAGTATGTGCTAGACCGCCTTTGTAACATTTACTTAAGGTTCAATTCAGAGCAAGGTTGGCAAAGTCAATAAATTGAAAACAACTAGCGAGGTTATTAGTCAATACAGATGCACGAATTAAAAATCGATAATAATGACTGGACAAAAGAAAATAGTTGATAATATGTGTGCGCGAAAATGATTGCGCGAGTCGTTTCACCCATTTTTAATTTAAAAATTTCAAAAAACCCATGAAAGACGCAAACTTGAACATAAAGAAAAACGAGAAAATAAAGTCCTTCTGCCAACCTCAATAACACAAGTTCAACCCAATCCAAGCCAAAACCCAAGAAGCAACCGCATTAAATCAAATCGAAGCTCATATCAAGCGAATTCGACAACAATACAAAAAAGGGACTTCCGTTCGATTGAAGTTATCTATACTCAAACCCAAGAAGCACCAACGCTTTAAAAACAAAGCGAGGCTTGTATTAAGCGAGTTCGACAATCAGACAACCAAAGAACTTCCACTTATTGAAGTTCTTTACACTCAACCCAAGAAGCACCCAAGCTTTAAAATTAAATCAAAGCTCGCATAAAGCGAATTCGACAACCATACAACCAAAGGACTTCCATTCAATTTAAGTTTTCCGTACCCAAACCAAGAAGCACAAACGCTTTAAAATCAAATCAAAGTTCGTATCAAGCGAATTTGACAACCATACAACCAAGGGACTTCCGGCATAAGGAACGCATTTATAGCAAGTGGCGACTTCAAGTAGTGGAGGGGTGGATTTCGCAGCGGTCTCTTGGCATTCGGTTTTCAGTGGTTGAACGCGCATGTAAACCGTTCCACGAAAAAACGTAAAATACGATAATATCTTTTGTGAAAAATAAGTTCTGTTGATCACTGTTGGTAAGTAAGAACTATAATTTTATTACTTTTTATAAATATTGGAATAATATAATTAGTAAAATTTTGATATAGAACTTTGATTTGTTATGTCCATTATAATGGACATAGTGACCAAACTCATTTATGATGGTAAGTTCTTTATTATTTTTTCAGATACTTATGAAAAATGGAAAGTTTACCTTCAACAAGTGGAACAAAGAAATGGAAGCGGCCCTTAACAGCAGAAGAGCTTCTTGAAAGTCTTTTGAATGATGACGACTCCGTAATTTTGGGTTTATCGGATGACGAGGACAATTTTGAAGATATAGGCAATATTAGCGACTTTTTTGACTTAGAAAATGATTTGGAGCTTATCGATGATGTGCAAGAGCAAGAAATTATAGAAGAAAATGGCCAAAAAGAGCCCGAGGAAAACGAAAATATCGAGCCGAGACAACCAGAAAGAAATAACGACAGAGAAAACCCGAAGAAGCCGGAAATAACGTTGCCGAAGAGACCGCAAGAAACAAGAAACTTTTTTATGAACTTCATGGTTTTACTGATAAGAAAAATATAAAATGGCAAAGCGATGTTCAATATCAAACAAGGCCAGGCCCGTGGTTCACTCCTGAACCCGAGCGCATTAATGAATTCTCCGCTCCAATAAAGTTTTTTATGAAATATTTACCAGAGACTTTGTTCGAACAAATGTCGGAAAAGACCAACTTGTATGCGAATCAGAAACATATTGCCCGATTTATTCCAATATACAAAGAAGAAATGAAAAAATTTTTGGGAATTCACATTGTCATGGGAAATCTGAAATTCCCAAAGGCCAGGATGTACTGGAATCAAGCTACTAGCATTTCAATAATAAAGGAAAATATGACTTTCAATCGATTCTCTAAGTTGCGAAATGCAATACATTTAGTAGATATCACAGCGAGGGAAAATAATCCAGATCGCCTATGGAAAGTCAGGGATATATACAATGCAATTAGAAATCGTTGCTTGGGACTCAAACTTGAAACAAATGTTTGCGTGTATGAACAAATAATTCCTTTTAAAGGCAAAATAAACGTGAAACAATATCTTCCAAATAAGCCTAAGAAGTAGGGGATCAAGTTATGGATATTAGCGGGTCAAAGTGGAATCTGTTATGATTTTATTATATACCAAGGAGCAGGAACTGAAATAAAAGATATCTATTCGCAATTTGGACAAGGAGCTTGAACTGTTATGCAATTAGCCGAAAGAATAGAAGGTAAATATTATTTCTATTTTGATAATTATTTTAGTTCCTACCATCTGCTTCAATATCTAAACAGCAAATCCATAATGGCTATAGGAACAATACGAGTCAACAGATTCTCTGGTCCAAAACTAGTTACCGATATGGAACTAAAATTGAAGGGCAGATGCAGTTATAATGTTGCTGTTAGTACTGATGGCACAGTCATCACAAAATGGTTCGATAACAAACCCGTATTAGTTGCTTCAAATTTTGTTGCTGAAGGGAAATTGGATAGTTGCAAAAGGTGGAATAAGGTATCCAAAAATTACATAGATGTAGCACGCCCTGAATGTATAACACTCTACAATGCAAATATGGGGGCTGTTTATAAATTAGATTTTCTGTTGAGTATATATCGGTCTTATCGACGCTCCACAAAATGGACAGTACGCATGATTACACATGCTTTGGACATGGCGGCAGCAAATTCGTGGCTCGAATATAAACAACAAGCTCTTCAACTCGGCATTCGACCAAATAAAATATTGGATTTATGGGAATTTAGACTAAATATTGCTCAACATCTAATTTTGTACAAGGATATACCAAACAAAAAGACCATCAATGATTGATGAAATTGATATATCTAAACAGCCCAAAAAAAGAATAAAAACAGAAGAGCGACCATATTCGGAACAAAGATACGATAACTACGGACATTTACCAGAAGTAGACGAAAAGAAAGATAGTACAAGATGTAAAATGGAAAATTGTAAGGGGAAATCAAGAACTTTTTGTTTGCATGAAATGTAAAGTCCATTTATGCTTTATTGGTGGCAGAAAATGTTTCCGTAATTTTCACATGCACTAATAATTATTATTTACTATATATTTTATAATGTACTTACTTATTTCTGATGAAAACTTGATTTATTTGCTTGTTTTTCATGTCCTTTTAAATCCTTTAATAAATCTCCAATAAGTCACAATGTCCATCAGGATGGACATGTCATAAGTAATTTGAAAATTGACATATCGGAAAAAAAAACTGATAAAAGCTTTATAGCAAAGTCATATTATTCCATATAATAAGTTCGAGAATTTTCCGATCGTTATTAAAAAGCTGTGACTGAAAAGGTTAAATTTCGTAATTTTCGAAAAAAATTCCGATCAAGTTGCATGAGAAAATCTGGAAGAAAATCAAGAACAACAATTATATATCGAATTCTATCTGCTATTGTATCACTAATAGTTTTACCGGTCCTCTACAAAATGATCTAACACCATCTCCGTCTTAGACCACCAGCATCGTCAAATCTCGTGAGTCAAAATAAGAATCGCCAGTATGTTCATATTTTGTAATTTTTCTTTATAGTTTTACGTATTAAATTAATTATTTATTGAATTAAAATGTTTAATTTCATATACAATTAACAATAAGCATGTTCCAATTTACGCTAAAATTCGATATTTAAATCAATAAAATTATTTTCAAAACATTGAACTGGGGATATTGAAATTGGAATAATAATATTTTTCTATTGTATATTTAAAAATTAAATATTGTTAATTGTTATTTTATAATGTTATAATCTGTGATATTATAGATTTATATGCAAATGAGAAATAAAAAGATTGACTAACATGTAACAGTATAATTTACAAAATTATCTTTGAAAAGACATTCGTAAAAATCATCTGCTAATAGCGATTACAAAATTCACCTAATCGTGGTCCTTCGAGCCGGAATGAATAACAACATGTGACAGTATTACTCATAAAATTATCTTTGGAAAGAAATTAATGAAAACATCTTGTGGTACTTATTATAAAATTTATCATTGGAATCTAATCAACCCGCACACATATAATAAATAAAATAAATCATATTTTAAGATAATATAACCAAAAGTATTAATTTTTAGGCATTCTTCTTACTCATCTACTTTTTTTGTACTAATAGCTTTATTTTAGAAGATAAGAAAAAAAGTTATATTATACCTTCACAGACCATACCAACACGCGGTAAATTAAATTAATTATTAATGCATTACTATAATTTTCATGTTAAGATATGATCGAGCGGACAAATTTATAATTGCATATTTCGACGCACAAGGTACAAAAAATGTATCATTTTGAAACTAACTTATGGTATCAAAACTTTGTTTTGAAACAAAATAAGAGTTACCTACGTGCGGCGTAAATATTTCACAATACGACAAGCGATAAGTGGTGGCGAGATGCGTACAAAAAATAAACGAGAACAACAGTGGTGGCTCGTCAACTTTTTTGCGTAAAAATGCAGATATAAATCAAAGAATACATATAGGCTGGCCAGTAATGACAGATTATTTTCCAACAAGCTTGTTAAAATTTCATATTCATACTATTTATAACTTTTTAAAAAATACATATCGAAATTATATGCAAATTGCTAAATCGTGCTATTTTATCATTATTATCACGAAAAACAAAAAACAAAAAACATGATTCTTCTTTTTATCTAAATCTAAAAGTGAATTTTGCAAAATAATTATTACGAGTGATTACAAAAAGTGTATGTTTAATAAATTACCGCAACGCATGTTTACGCCGCGATTGTACTCAAAGTAGCTTTTCGTGGTCCATTTAATAACAAAAATAAGGCCGTGAAAAGCATACGAATATTTTTTTTTCAGTACCTTAGCTTCTTTATGTTCAGTTAATAATTTCAGGGCATCCTAGACGAGGGCGTGTACAAATTATTTTCTGCGGGATAATTTGTTTTAAATTTTAATAAAAAACAATTTGCATGCATTTTCTAATTGTTTGGAATTATCTATTTTCAATACAAATTTAAATTTTCGTGACGTCGCTACATGCGAGCACTCTTAGATAATTGGCTAGGATATGTTAAAAACCTATTGTAATCATAATTAAAAAGATGCATACATTAAAAAATGGGACTAGTCCGAGTCAAACTCGCCCATAAATAGTTCCGCACCATCTTACAAGATTTAATACTATGAAGGTACTGTTTAAATTCTTTATTATAATCAAGCAAAAAAGCCAAAAAGTCAAAACATTTTTAATTTATTTTTATTATTTCTTGTAATAGCGGCAACAGAAATAAATAGTCTGTGAAAATTTCAACTGTCTACTTATTACGGATTATGAGATACAGCCCGCTGACAAACAGATGGACAGCGGTGGCTTAGTTGGTTACCCTTCGGGTACGGAACCCTAAAAAGCGTTGCACCAAAACTGTCATTACCAGGTAGTCTAACCTCGGGTTTAACCCTCTGTGAATGGACATAAAGATAGGAAACGCAACGACCGCAGCAACGATGGCGTCATCCATTGTCACAGATGATAACTAAAGATACACGTGTATTTGTAGACAGAAGACAATAGTGGACAGTTTGTAAAAATAAATGTCAATTAGTTGTATGTATATCGTAGAATTGCGAATTTGAATTTTAAATTTGGAGTTCATAAATGGTTAATTTATTGTAAGGTGAACTAAGTGAAATGGTTGTGGTTGTTTTTGTGTACAAATGAGGACAATAATTATAGGTTGTAATATTACAATAATGAGTATTTCATTAGCAGCACTTGTCACATGAATAAATTGAACAACCACAATGTGCCGTCCTTTAATTTACCAAAGTAAGATCTAGCCATGTAAGCAACATAAGCAGTAGCCAATTTTTGCCACAAAGTATTTATTTATTATTATGTAGTGTTTTAGAGCAAGAAAACGGCTTCAAAAAGTTGGAGAGAAGATTTTATATAGGAAGAAAAATATCTGGATTCCCATTATGGAGTTTGCAGCCAACAGTTTTAAAAATAAGACCATTAGCAACTCGTTTGAAAAATAAGAAAAAAATGTTAAAGTTGCAAAATAACAATCAAAAATTTAAAATATTTGTCATGATTTACAATAATTAATTGATTAATCATAAATGTAGTATTCTCTTTAATAAATAAATTACCGTAATTAACATTGTTTAAATTGGTTTGCCAGAACATGAAAGTGCAATTGATATTTACCACCTTTATGATCAGGATTTTAAATTTTCTAATGTGTTATGGATTTGATATCGATAAAAGCGCCACTTAGTGGGTTAGATGTTAACTGCGTTCGAGCTGGTCGTTGTTAAGCGTGTGTTTCTTATGAGCGGTTCCATCTAAATGTCCCTCATCTCTGCCTCTGTGTTTTGTAGATGTTTTAACGTCAAATATAGCTGTCACTTTATATTAGAGTGGATGTTTGGTATATTATTAATACCAGATATAAGGTGATTAATACGTTCTTGTAAATATTTGAGTAATTAGTTAAGTAGTAATTAGATAGTTTTAGTATTTTTATTGCAATGAAAAAATACAGTGGGTTATTTGTGGTTGTGGTGCAATATCAAAACAAAGGCTAACCATGTCTAAATTTCCTGGTGATGCATCTAGACTTCATATTATCCAATATACATCGTATTTCACACTGCTTAATCAATACATCTTTTGTCCGAAAAATACCGTACGTTGCATATAGACATAGTGTTTCGGGAGGGTTCATTTAGATTTTATAAAAATTATTTATTGATTAAATCTTAATAACACATTCAATAAGTTTTTTTGACTCAAAGGAAAATTAAAAAAAAAAACAAATTTCAATATATACAGGCTATTCAAAAAACCGTTGTATGTTTTCTTATAAATTAAAATAACAGCTCAAGTTAAAGAAACAGTTTTGATAGTATTTGAAATAATGACGGGAAACTAGTAGACAAATCCATTCATTCATAATTAAGCCCTTATTTATTGCACTCATTCAGATTGTGTTTTATATTATGCAGACAGAGCTTGCTTTACTCCACTGTTACACTTCAAAATTAATTGGAAACTTTCCTGTAAATCACCTTGAACTACGATAATTGCAAATAGAAAAATACATTAAACTAATAATAACTGGAATTAGGAACACAAATATACTTCTTTAACGTTATTTTGAAAGTTTTTGTGCATTTTGGAGCCTTGTCAAAATACCAAAATATAACCAACAATCCTTGTAACAAAACTCTCATAATAATTGACAACTACGTGGATAATACCGTAAATGTTTGCAATTCGATTTTTGTAAACAAAATTAGTCTAGTAATTGTTCGTCGTTTATTTGCTAAATTGCGTTTTTTTTATCTAGTCTGCCTCCCGCATTTGAGTTTTTTTCGCTATGGCTTTTGTTTATAGCCTGCAGCATTATCACCTAAAAAATTTTTAGACAGCGCCCATGCTTGTGACATCCAATAACTTTCGACACCCCTTCTCGTTTGGCCTTCTTTGACCTGCATTCTGCCACATCTAGGAGCTCCCTTTATAAATATAGACAAAGGTCCGTATTTATAAACAAAACTCAGCTGAGTCGTTCTTGAACTAAAATCGAAGGTCGGTTACAACGTCTCTAAATTTCCAGGTGGTTCCGGTGTTACAGTGGAATTTAGAGATGGATATCAACAAAGCTGTAACTAATAAGTACATTTACGGATTTGTTACTATTCATCTCTAAATTCACGCGATATAATCGAACTTCGATTTTAGTTCAAGGAGACTCAGTCCGACTCAGCTGAGTTCTGTTTATAAATACGGACCCTAGTGGTACTACATAGTATATACGGCCGACATAGTATATACGGCCGACATTAGAGATCGCACACCAGTAGATATATAAGTTGTAGTTTATGTTAATATTTTAGCAAGGACTCCAAATCAGTAAATTTATACAGGTCCATCTCTCAAATCAGTCCTAGGGAGCTTCTGCTCAAGAAAAGAATCTGGAAATTTTGTGAAGAAAGAAATATCATCCCTTAATCCCAACATGGTTTCAGACCTCACCACTCCACACAGGACACAATCTCCTCACTTCACACTACTGCCGTCACTGCAGTAAATTTTCAAAACATTTCATCAGCCTTTCTATTAGACGTTCAAAAAGCCTTCGACCAAGTCTGGCATGCCAGACTAGTCAAAGAGCTTATGAACATAGATCTTCCCCCAAATCTCCAAACTCATACACTCCTACCTCACTGACAAAACAAATCACCGTCAAAGTGGGCAAAACTCTGTCAAATACATTTACCCCACTTGCGGCGTCCCAAACAGGGCTCCGTCCTGGCCTCTCTCCTTTATTTCATTTACACACACGACATGTCCCCCCCTAAACCACCCTTTTTCCAAATGCCTCCTATACGCCGACGATACAGCTCTACTCTCGGTAGCCAAAAATTCTGACCAACTAAATACTCGAATCCAAAATCTGTTAAACCAGAATTCTCTCTGGTGTAGCAAATGGAGGGTCTCATTAAATTCACATAAAACACAATTTGTCATCTTTAAACACCCAAATTCTCAAAGAAGCTCCCAGAATTCCCAACTCGTCAATGTTAATCTCCTGGGAGTCCTGAGCCAATACCTCCCTTATCGCTCTTTCAGCGGAAAATTCTTCGAAAACATCTACAAAACCAACATCCTTGTTTCCAAACCCTGAGAAAATAATACATCTCTCGCACGATGAAAGGTACCAACACATACTCCCAAGATACACTACAAACCCCATAGCGCCCATGCCGTCTTCAACTTTTTCGAAAACTGATAAGAAAAATGTCGCAACCAAATCTAAGACTACTTTCAGACTCCCAAGACCTCCCCCTTACCACTGAACTCCAGGATTTGCCGAAATCAGCCCTCCTAAGCATCAGATAAAACTCATTACAATCTTATAATTAGAATTCATTATATTTGTACAGTATCGTGATTTAGGTTTTGGTGGTCTCGCCAAATCATATGACCTTCGGAGCAAAACAAAATAGATGGGGAATTATTAATTATCCCTGCTCAGTCAGAGAGGGTCGTAGGTGAATTTTTCCCTTTTGTCCTCGAATTTGGCTGAATGACCGATTGTACCGAGATACAATTGATTATTTACCTGGGGAATTTAACTACAAACTAATTAAGAAAAACAATGGAAAATATATCTACAGAGGACCAGAACGAATCATCAAAACAAGAAAGAAATACTTGATAAAAGGTTAAACTTCTACAATTTCCAATTTGACAATGGAGTTATAAAAGGTATTTTTTTCATTCTAGTTAACTCACAGAACATGAGAAATGGATCTCCTAATAAACTTCTAGCCAAAACGGTGTATACGGAGTGAGCTTTTAATAGATTTTATTCCTATTATACTTAAATAATAAATTAGAGTAAATTAAAAGTTAAATGTCAATACTATATATATTATTTTTGTGGTAAAAGCATCCCAGTACATTCATATGGATTTTGAACCGTAACACATATACCCCACCTTATACTTGGACTTGTCCATTTACGAGGCTGGAAATAGAAAAATTGGTGGTATTTCGGGGAACACAACCTGCCACACAGGTCTCACAGTCGCACACGACAACTTAAGACAACTAGGTTACTGTAATCAGGGCAAACCACCCTAAAAAGGAGGATGACTCCTATAGCAGGGTATTAGGAAAAATGAAATGTCCTAGAAAAATGTAATAACTTATGAAAGAGTCAAAATTAAAAAAAATATATTATGTTTTGATATTCCTTGATCCTACATTTCTTATCACTATGTTTAATTTTAAGGCCAGATGATGGCCCTTGAGCTGAGACCAGTAGCATCTATTTACTTTTGTGTGGAACTTGATTTCAAATATTTTTATTTTCGTTTATGAAAATGGTCCCATTCGAGCAGTTGAATACCTCCTACCATTTATTATTAAATAGTCGTGGAGAAAGGTTTAGTATTAATATTATCATTATTAGTAGTATTATTATTATTAATATTATTAATAAAGTGGAGCTATTAGCTTCCCTTACGAACCGCTTTTACAAAAACTGTGAAAGTTTGATAATCAATTTGTAGATAGGTCCTTATAGGTAATTAGGAAGCCCACAATTAATTTTTATATAAAATAATAAAATCCTTAATAAGTAAGAAAAAATTCCAAAGCCAATATGGTCGATTCCAGTAACAACAAAGTTTCGGTTAAGTTTGATAATATGTAGATAAGTACTTATAATTAGGACGCCCTATAATTAATTTTTATATAAAATAGTAAAATCCTTAATATATAAGAAACAGAAATCGACCAAAAATTCCAAATCAATATGGTGGTCTCCAGTAACGCAGAAATTTTCGGTTATTCCAACAATTTCTTTGAGATTAACGACTTTATAAAAATCGCTGCTGGTTTATGGCGTCCCGGAAGCGACAAACCACTATGGCTGCGCTTACCATACTTTTTATACATCGGTTTTATGTACTTCAACGGTTTCGTTTACAATTTTTGCCAGTATCTGATTTTCAACGAAATGTTACAAAATATACCGAAATTGTTGAGCTACATCGGTATGTGCCTGACTCTTACATTGGGCATGGTCAAGTTGGGTATATTTGTTTTTGCTCAGAAGAGAGTCGATAAAATTTTATCGGATTTGCAGCATAACGATTTTAAGTATGTGTCGTTGGATGAGAACGGACCTAGTACGATGTTTTCGAAGGAAAAATTATCTAGCAGCCGCACTGCTTTCTTGGTAAATATATATACGAAAGAAAATTTAATTGTATTTTTTTAGCGATAGGATAAATTTGCTATTTTAATTGATATTATTTTATTTAGCAACATAACATTTCCACAGTTAAGAGCACAATAGTAATATATGTTCAAACAGAAATTTACTTAAGAATGGCTTCAAAAAACCATGTGTTATTAAATACTTCCCAAAATTGTTGCAATATAAAATTATCAATTTACTAAAGGTACGTTTACATCTGACACTTATTGCATGAGATTTATGTCTGACAGTTGTTTAGTCCAGTGTAAACACTCAAAAATATCTCACATTATCGAAATATACTTGATTTGAGTATTTTCACTTTCAGTTTTGTATACAAGAAAATCCTAAATATAAATTCTTAAAATAACAAGTGTAAAATTAAACATTTTATATCATAAATTCAATAATTAAGACGTTAATTTAAACTTTGAAAATCTAAAAATAGTTTATTTATTAAAAATAGTTTACTTGTAATTTATTTATAACGTACTTATTAATTTATTTAAAACTTAGACACATATTGAAAATTCACGTATACCGACAAACTCGCGCTATTTATATAAAGCCAGCTCTGCACTGGTACATTCTCCACGATCTAGAATCTCCGAAATTTCTGCCTCTAGAACCCAGCTGCCACGCACTGTTTTCTCTGGTAGCTTCACGACAAAGCGACGCTGTAACGGCAAAGGGGATTAGAGTCGGCTTAAGCTGGTTACACGACATTACCCCCTTTCTAAGAGATAGTTTCTCCTGTAACTGTTACTAAAACTGCATGGTTGTATCTGCAACTGGACCCTTTTTTACAATTTCCATTTGCATGGAAATAACAAGGGATGGTTTTCGCTAAAACCAGGCCACTGGATGAATGGCTCCAGACTAATATTTAAACCTCAGTATGTTGAAAGATTACTTTTACCATGTTTCTAATGATCCTCCAATTTAGTTGGTTGCTCTCTATCTTAGACATGGCTAATTTTGTACATTGGATTCCAGTACGTGCTCTCTCAGACTGAGTAATGCTTCCCGTACATCATGATAAGTAAATCTATCTCTGAAGGAGTTCTTTTTTACCAAATAGAAAAGATAATGCGATCCATCTTGAAGTTTCAATGCTAGTAACTAACTAGTAACTGATCTTGAAGTTCTGGCAATCGATCAAACTTCTTTCGGATGCCAGATGCCAGGCCTCAAGCTTCGTTGGTGTTTGTAAAGCGAAAATTAAGGTATTGGCATCTACTGAACCAACGAAGATCTTCTTACCGTCCATATTTCTGTACTTTTTTTTATAAAAATAAAATTAAATATTCTTAAAGGTAAAATGACTTTAACACAGTATACAGTTTCTTTACCTGTGACTTTATTAAATGTGTGTGCCTTAAAATGCAAAAATGTTTAACAGATTATGAAAATAAAACTAAAACACAAACTTATCAGATTTTTTCTGCTAAACGCATAGGCTAATTGCATTTTAGTTGCAATTAAAGTAGGGGCATTGATGAAGAAATACTATTATTGTGCTCTTAATTAATTATGATTTGGTGAAAGTTGAATAGGTCACCGGTTTTTTTTTATTGGAGGTTGTTTATATTTTTCGAAAAACTTTCCTCGACTAAATAACTGCCATCTTCGCTCAAACAAATAAAGTTGGCCAAATTTTGTTTTTGTAGATTTCTGGTATGTACTCTTTCGTTGGCATATCTGCTCATATTACATCATTGGTGACAATGAACAGAAATATTCCTGGCGATACTTTCGAGGGCACCAACCATACTTGTTATGATTTCATGCCCTATAATTTTCGTATTCCTTTTCCTACAGAATCGAAACGTAATTGCATTCTGGCTTTGACGTTTTTGGACTTGAGTTTTGCTACATGGGCTTTCATCATTTCTTGTAAGTACCTATACTATATAAATTTAATATTAATATTATTATCTGCCTATTTTATTGGTTATTTTTGTGAAGTACTTAATCGTATACAGGCCCGACGAGAGGGGGGTAGCCAGGACAAATTTCCGGGGTCCGGGCACAAGGGAAGCCCGGCAGCGCTTTAGCTGAGGACCTTTTATTTTTTTTTGAAGTTCGCCACAAAAGGAAGGACCTGGTTTACGAAAAAGGGAGGATCTGGTGTGCCACTGCGGGCTGAGCTCGATTAAATGGACTCTATATAAAACGATTGGGAAAATAATGTACTTTATTATATAATCCGAAACATGACATGAAATTATTGAAAATCAACACTAACAAAAAGACCATAAAATTAAGGCTTATACACATGGGTGGCAAAACTTTTATTTAACGGCAGGTATCGAACACCTGGTTTACGAAAAATACCAGGCGGGGACCTTTTTTTTTAGATTTCACTAAGAAAGGATCTGATGTTGCTTGAGGACTTTTTAGAAATACAACATAGAAAGGACTTGATTTTGATTTTTGTATAAAAATGTCCCGGGGCCCACCGTGGCTTTCATGGCCCTGATCGTATATGGCTTTAAAAGCAATAAATTATACTCATGTCATAAGAAAGGCGAATTTTATATATTTTATTTTTCAAGAGAGTATTTGATCTGTACATTGTACATACTGGTAATAGAAGAAAATGAAGATTTTTATTTATCCAAATTCACTTTATTTAATCGAAGGTCAAATTGGTAGAGAGGCCGAGGGCTCAAATCGGAGATTCCAGGTTCGATCCATGGTCGATGCGATCATTTTTTTTTTATTTTTTCAGCATTTTCAATTTTTATTTAGTTTGTTTTTACTTTTCGGATGTGGGGATATATTTTCTAATTTTGTATGGGATTATGTAATGTTAGGTATGAGGAATTAACGCCCTACGACATAAAATATCTATAGTGCTCTTTTTTGTAGCTAATCTTCTTTTCAAGGAAGTGTATAATATGGAGAGGCTTTAAGTTAGGTAGATCGCCTTCTTCTATTTGATATGCTTTTAAGTTTAGTGCCCTAGGATTCTGGAGTGCTACACATTCAGTCAGAATGTGAATCGAGGTTTCGTCCTTCACACAGAATATGCCCTATTCTCTACTACTCTCAGTTTTACTAAAGTATCCATTGAGTCGGCAATATCCGGTAAAGATCCTTGTTACAATACATAACCTGTTCTTGTTCAGGCTGATGTAGGCTTCCGATCTTTTTTGATTATATTCACCCAGAAGTATCTTAACCCTAAGAGATTGTTTCAATTCTTCTGCTGCTCCTCCTCACAGAATCTGCACTCACTATCTTCTACTACTCTCAGTTTATTAAGGTGTCCTTTTAGTCAGCAATGCCCCCGGTAAGGATCCCTGTTACAATGCGTAGCCTGCACTTGCTCAGGCTGATAGAGGCTTCCCAACTTTCCTGGTTATATTCCCCCAAAAGTATTTTAGCCTGTCTTAACCCCAAGAGATTGGTCCAATTATCGGTGCTTTTACTGTCCAGTTCTTTTTTAATCTCTTCAAATATTGTATTACTGTTGATACTGCAAAACGGCTTAAGTCCCACAAAGGTCTTTTAAGTTCTTTTCTTTGCGAGACTATCTGCATTTACCCCGTTATGTCTCCCGGGACCAAAGTGAGAGTAACTGTATTTTCCTCGCCTAGCTCATTCAGTTTTTCTAGGGATCTTTAAACCGTTTTTGAGCTAAGTATGTAAGAGCTCAGCGTTTTGATGCTATCGAGCGTCTCCATATTGAACTGGATACACTTCTCAATGGCGTACATTTTCACTAGGAAGATGTTTAGGTCTATACCCAAACATTCAGAGTGCCTGGTTCTAGGCGCATACACTTCTATTCCTATTCCTTCTATAGTTTTGCAGCCCAACGCTGTGGTTTTCAAGTTTCCTGAGTATATTTGATCCTGAAGCTAATAGATTTTCTTCTGATTAGTCCGTTATTGATCATTCTACATCTTGTCCTTCTTGCCACATCCTCTTTTAATAAATATAGAGGGGTAAGGTTTCAAATCACCCCCATTGCGGTCATAAGACAGATTTTTATTGCATAAGCTAGTCTTTTGAGATATTAGCTCTTGTAATAGCTAAACTAGTTCTGTTATTCCAGGCTTAAGCCCTGTAAGTAATCGTTGATCTCAATATTGCTGTATAAATCAATTGAAGTGTGTTCCGTTTACCAGCAATGTTTCTACCTAACATTGGGGATTTTGTGGCATTATTTACTAATACCTTCTCATGTATGTTCCAGAGAAGTTTGTTGTCCAGGTTAAGTCTAGATATTTGATTGCTTTTTTTCCTTAAAAAGGCTACTAGTGTTGTTTTAGTGGGGTTTTTCCTTTTTTCCTTTTTCCCACCTTTTGATTAATTCTAGTACTCTTTGCACATAATATTCAAACATGCGTCTAGCAAATATGACTGTCGTTGGCATAACCTGGAAAGGGTATGCCGAAGTCAGTCAATCTGTATTGAAGCTCGTCTACGGTTAGGCTTTACATTAATTGGTGCAGAACTCCTTCTTGTAAACATCCTTTGGTTGTGCAGATGGAAATGTAGTCCTGCCCAATTTGCAGTTCTCGTAGAGAGCATTTGAGCCATCCATCTGGTTGTGGTGCTGTTTGGGATTTTACAGGGTGGTGAAAACGGCTTAATATTTAAATGTATTTTTTTTAACAAGGATGTACAGGGCCATAAACACACAGAATAAAAATAATTTTGGATTTTACAGGATGATCCAAAAATAATAATTAATAACAAAGTTTTGTTTTTTAAATGGAACATCCTATATTTGATATCTTGGATTATTGTTTATGTAATTATCAGAGCCGAAACATTTTATTGAAACCATTATAATGAAGAGTGATGTAAAACAGATATAGTTTGTTTTAAATAACACATAAAGAGAAACAATAATACAATAAAACAATAACGCAGGAATAGAAACAGATAGTTTTTCTAAATAACACAAGAATAGCTGACACACGCTGATACCAGAACATACTCTAGATGTACAGAAATACAAAACAGTATTTTAAAATTGGAATTTTGAAACGAACATACTTGATTATGTTTCTCTTTTATACAAGAAATAACCTAGGCTGTAATCCAATTACAAGAAAAAATAATAGTTTTTTTATAGTTTTTATTCATATTAATTATTTTGATTTCTTGTATAATTGTTTTTTCTCAACTTGTTATTATTGTAAAATGTGTTACTTAACTACTTTATTAACCACGTTATTATTGCCACGGATCTAAAAGAAATGCGCAGTTGCCATGTTAAAAAATTAGTTTCATCAACTTAGATTTTTAATAAATATCAATTTTTTTTCAATTCTTACATTTTTCAGTTAAACATTATTAAATATTCGGTCCTTTTCAGACGGATATACTAGTTTTAAAAATATCAGTGATCTATTTTGCTTAAATTTTTGCAGTTCTTTTTGCATTAAATAAGTTTTCTTTAATAATTTGCCTTAATCCTCTATTTAATTTTTATTTTAATAGAAAATATACGCCTACACGTTAAATAGAAAATAAAGTAGAGTTTTAAGTAATAGAAATGCATTTTAAGCTCATAGCTTTAATATAAAAGTAATTTTTTGTTTTTTTCTCCCAGATTTTTAAATTAGTCAAACGTAAAAATATTTTCCGTTTTAGCCCAAAATAGCCATTTGAAACGATACCCTCCTTTGCATTTTATTCGATACTTTAATATAGTTGGCTATGCATATCACAGGTGATTATAATAATAATAATAATACTCTCCCTAATTCACCCCCTTACGAGTGAATTTCAACCCCTGAAGTCGACTGAACGACTTGTGTAGGGGAAGGGACGGCTATTATTATTATTTGCCGTGGCGCTCCGGGGCGACTTAAGGATGATTGATGATGCCATTTGACTTACCTCAACATACTAGGTTATTGAAACTTAAAAATTAAAAATCCTTTGACAGTTCCAAAAACAAATGAGATAGGTATAGGAAATATTACAGAAACTTTACTTTATTTTTCCATGAAATCAAAAGACACCATCAAATACAGGGTGTTCCATTTAAAAGAAAAACAACTTTAATAAAATTCGTATTTTTGGATCACTTTGTATTATCCAAATTAATTTAATTTGTAGTGTTAACGGTACAGTATATCTTTGTTAAAACAAATAAAAATACGTGTGGCACTCGGGGACTGCCGCGATAAAGCTATTGCATAGCATTTTTTATCAACTTATGCAATTATAATTATTTATTTATTTATTTAATTTATGCAGTATTTTTTTTCTTTGATATTAATTCAAGTTACACTTTTTGAGCGTGGTGACCGATAAGAAAACAAATTTTTTTCTTTTATTGAATAAATGAGAAGTTATTATTGTTTAAAATATTTTTATTATCCTACAATACATGTAGGTTTATGGTAACTGAAATAAGAAACACAAGTTTGAGACTTGATATCCTCTAAATATCTGGAAAATACCGCGTCAATGATGGTCCCATATTTTGTTGTGGATTCTTGTGGATCATTATTCATTTTCAAATTCAATTTTTCCGAAATTGTGTCTATGAGCAGTTAGAAGCTAGTATACATGCATACGTCTAGTCGCACGCACACAAACACCGTGCCGAAATCTGCCGAACTGAAACGACGTTAGACGCACGGCTTTCAACGCAGCACCGCTGTGCCGGTCGGAGTGTTAGGTTTATTTTCGTTACGGAATTTGTTTTTCGATTTTTCTATTTTACGATTTTTCGATTTTTCGATTTTTCGATTTTTCAATTTTTCGATTTTTCGATTTTTCGATTTTTCGATTTTTCGATTTTTCGATTTTTCGATTTTTCGATTTTTCGATTTTTTGATTTTTCGATTTTTCGATTTTTCGATTTTTCGATTTTTCGATTTTTCGATTTTTCGATTTTTCGATTTTTCGATTTTTCGATTTTTCGATTTTTCGATTTTTCGATTTTTCGATTTTTCGATTTTTCGATTTTTCGATTTTTCGATTTTTCGATTTTTCGATTTTTCGATTTTTCGATTTTTCGATTTTTCGATTTTTCGATTTTTCGATTTTTCGATTTTTCGATTTTTCGATTTTTCGATTTTTCGATTTTTCGATTATTCGATTTTTCGATTTTTCGATTTTTTGATTTTTCGATTTTTCGATTTTTTGATTTTTCGATTATTCGATTTTTCGATTTTACGATTATTCGATTTTACGATTTTACGATTTTACGATTTTACGATTTAACGATTTTACGATTTTACGATTTTACGATTTTACGATTTTACGATTTTACGATTTTACGATTTTACGATTTTACGATTTTACGAATTTACGATTTTACGATTTTACGATTTTACGATTTTACGATTTTACGATTTTACGATTTTACGATTTTACGATTTTACGATTTTACGATTTTACGATTTTACGATTTTACGATTTTACGATTTTACGATTTTACGATTTTACGATTTTACGATTTTACGATTTTACGATTTTACGATTTTACGATTTTACGATTTTACGATTTTACGATTTTACGATTTTACGATTTTACGATTTTTCGATTAACATTCTGAAAATCATTATATTTCTTAACTACACTGGTTTGGTTAAATATCACTTATCCAATATCCATGGTTGCGGAAACATTTATATTTAAATTATGTTTTTTCTTGTAGACTATGACGGTCTCTTCGTAGGAATGCTAAAATGTTTGAAAGTACAATTGGTAATAGCAAGTCATGTAATTTCCACAATCCGTCAACGTAGTTTAAGAAAATTAAAAATGCAGGAAAATATGGAAATTATGCGCGACGATGAATATCCTGAATTGGAAAATGAAATGTACTGTCAATTTAACCACGTTATTAAGCATACACAATTGTTATTTAGGTAGGTTTATCAAGTGGGACGTGAGTAAAAAAAATTGCACCTTCAATGAAATTAAGAGAAAAATTTCGTAATCTAAAGAAATTTAGTATAACAAGAATTTGGTGAGGTTCTTGGGCTAGTAAATATGTTTACCTGTTGTAAGCTTTCCTGAAACCATGATGTACGAAACTATTTCCAAATATCTTGCGGATATTTTGAAAAAGGGGCTTACATAAAACTTTTATTTCCAGTAGTAACTCCTCAAGTGTTAATCTTAACATTATTTATTTAATTTATTAAAATATTAATACACTCAAGGACTTAATTTCTTTAATATCTTGGAGTGGATGATTGTATAATTTCAATCCCATGTATCTAAAACTATTTGCTTTTTAGCTGTTTTATACACTAATCTGTAATATTTTCGTTAACGTTTTGGGAAAATAATATGGCAAACCGGATGTTATTCCCAATTTTTTTTTTATTTTATGTAACCAAGATGAAGTGCCTTTTTTGTGGAAAAATAGTGAAAAAAAAAATCCGAACTCCTGGTAAAAGGTTTAGATTTTTAAGAAAAAACTTGCAGATTTGCTCTAGGTATAATTTTAGTACAGATTCTAGATGTTTAAAGCTATAGTCAATACTGAATAGAGGCTAGAAATATATCAAAGTGTAAGAGACTAAACAAAGTGAGGTATAAAATATAATATAATAATATAAAATTTTCTTATCGTATGGTGCTTCATAGAGAAGCATTTTCTATTATTAACGAACGGAAAAGTAAATGCAAATTTATAAGAAATACAGAAAATTTATTATGTAGAGTGGATGTTAATTTTCGGCAAAGAATAAATTTAGAAAATGAGATCATTCCGACAAATTCTATAAAGAAACTTGTTATTGTAATTTGTTGAAATTCGTTAAAATTCGTTAAAATATGTTGATATTTTTTAAAATTTGTTTGAATGTGTTAAAATTTGTTGATTTTTGTTGAAATTTGTTAAAATTTGTTAAAATTTGTTAAAATTTGTTAAAATTTGTTAAAATTTGTTAAAATTTGTTAAAATTTGTTAAAATTTGTTAAAATTTGTTAAAATTTGTTAAAATTTGTTAAAATTTGTTAAAATTTGTTAAAATTTGTTAAAATTTGTTAAAATTTGTTAAAATTTGTTAAAATTTGTTAAAATTTGTTAAAATTTGTTAAAATTTGTTAAAATTTGTTAAAATTTGTTAAAATTTGTTAAAATTTGTTAAAATTTGTTAAAATTTGTTAAAATTTGTTAAAATTTGTTAAAATTTGTTAAAATTTGTTAAAATTTGTTAAAATTTGTTAAAATTTGTTAAAATTTGTTAAAATTTGTTAAAATTTGTAAAAAATTTGTTGAAATGCTGAAATTTGTTGAAATTTGTTAAAATTTGTTGAAATTTGTTGAAATTTGTTGAAATTTGTTTAAATTTGTTGAAATTTGTTGAAATTTGTTGAAATTTGTTAAAATTAATTTGACTTTGTTTAAATTTTTTAAAATTTGTTAAAATATTTTAGAATTTGTTAAAATATTTGAAATAAAAAAAAAAATTGGAATTTGTTGAAATTTGTTAAAATTTGTTAAAATTTGTTAAAATTTGTTAAAATTTGTTAAAATTTGTTAAAATTTGTTAAAATTTGTTAAAATTTGTTAAAATTTGTTAAAATTTGTTAAAATTTGTTAAAATTTGTTAAAATTTGTTAAAATTTGTTAAAATTTGTTAAAATTTGTTAAAATTTGTTAAAATTTGTTAAAATTTGTTAAAATTTGTTAAAATTTGTTAAAATTTGTTAAAATTTGTTAAAATTTGTTAAAATTTGTTAAAATTTGTTAAAATTTGTTAAAATTTGTTAAAATTTGTTAAAATTTGTTTAAATTTGTTAAAATTTGTTTAAATTTGTTAAAATTTGTTAAAATTTGTTAAAATTTGTTAAAATTTGTTAAAATTTATTGAAATTTGTTAAAATTTGTTGAAATTTGATGAAATATGTTAAAATTAGTTGAAATTAGTTGAAATTAGTTGAAATTAGTTGAAATTAGTTGTAATTAGTTGAAATTAGTTGAAATTTGTTGAAATTTGTTGAAATTTGTTGAAATTTGTTGAAATTTGTTGAAATTTGTTGAAATTTGTTGAAACTTGTTGAAATTTGTTAAAATTTGTTGAAGTTTGTTAAAATTTGTTGAAATTTGTTCAAATTTGTTGAAAATTATTGAAATAGGTTGAAATCTGTTGAAATTAGTTGAAATTTGTTAAAATTTGTCAAAATTTAATGAGGTTTTTTAAATTTGTTAAAATTTGTTAAACTTCGTTAAAATTTGTTAAAATTTGTTGAAATATGTTGAAATTTGTTGAAGTTTGTTAAAATTGGTTGAAATTTGTTGTCCTAATTTTTATTACCATGTATATTTATGTTTTAAATTATTGTGAGTGGATATTATAAATAAAAGTAAATTTCCAGCCTTACAGATAATCAAGTGAATTTATCAATGAAATAATTAATTGTCGAAGGTACTATTTTTTAATCTGGATATTTCATATAAAGCTTTGTTATTAACTTTATTTACTTGCAAAGTTTATCGAAGATTGCATTCAATATGTAACCAACATTTTTTTGTAACGGTTAATATTATTAAGTCATAACTAATTCTAAAGGACCCCGCAATAATCTTATGGAAATTGGGTTTCTGTCAAATTGTCTGAATCTTTGATATGTTGTATATTTTATCATCCTGAACAAAAGTCTCCATGGGCACAAAGTGCCAAAATAAATATTTTGGCAGCTACGGAGCTGTAAAAGCTCCCCTGATCCGTTGCAAAACTATTCATTTTCAATACTATTTACAGATACTATATTACAAAAGCATATCTTAATTATTCTAATATATAGAGTAATGTTTTTGAGGTCACTGGATTTAATCCTCATGTCAGATTGGACAAATTGACCGTTGACAGCTGTCAATACACTGTCAACGAGGAATATAAAATTAAATATCCTCTTTTCACATTGAGAGTTTGGATTTTTGAGGTCGCTGAATTCAATTCTCATGTCAGATTGGATAAATTGACCCTTGACAGCTATCAGTTCACTGTCAACGAAGAATAGAGAAGTAAATATTCTCTTTTGACATTGAAAGTTTGGATTCTTGAGGTCGCTGAATTCAATTCTCATGCCAGATTAGCAAAATTAACAGTTGACAGCTGTCAATTGACTGTCAACGAGGAATATAAAAGTAAATATCCTCTTTTCACATTGAGAGTTTGGGTTTTTGAGGTCGCTGAATTCAATTCTCATGTCAGATTGGACAAATAGATCGTTGAAAGCTGTCAATTCACTGTCAACGAGGAATATAAAAGTAAATGTCCTCTTTTTACATTGAGAGTTTATGCTGGCCAACTCGCTAAATTCAATTCTTTTTAGAATTGGAGAAAATGGTAATTGACAGCTGTCAACTGTCAATTTTTCCAACTGGCATAAGAATTAAATTCAGCGACCTCAAGAACCCAAACTCTCAATGTCAAAAGAGAATATTTACTTCTCTATTCTTTGTTGACAGTGAATTGACAGCTGTCAACGGTCAATTTGTCCAATCTGACATGAGAATTGAATTCAGCAACCTCAAAAACCCAAACTCTCAATGTGAAAAAAAATATTTACTTTTATATTCCTCGTTGACAGTGAATTGACAGCTATCAACGGTCAATTTGTCCAATCTGACATGAGGGTTGAATCCAGTGACCTCAAAAACATTACCCTATACATTAGAATAATTAAAATATGCTTTTGACATCTGTAAATAGTATTGAAAATGAATTGTTCTGCAATGGATCAGGGGAGCTTTGGCAGCTCCGTAGCTGCCAAAATATTCATTTTGGCACTTTGTGCCCATGGAGACTTTTGTTCAGGATGACAAAATCTACAACATATCAAAAATTCAGACAATTTGACAGAAACCCAATTTCCATAAGATTATTGCGGGGTCCTTTAAAAAGTATGATACATTTATTATATTATGGGAATAAAAATATACAAATTCAGTTTTACCAACATTGGCCATTAATCCATTTGTTTTATTTCAATTAATAATAATTATTTATGTACCAAGTCAGGAAAGTGGTTGTTTATCGAACTAGTCTGATATTATGAGCCGAGCGAGAGAAGCGAGCAAGGCGAGTTCGATAAAGACACTTTGCTGACGTGGGTCATACAAATTTTTATCCCCAACCGCAAATAATTATAATTATAAAAACATGACAAATCAGTTACATACTATTTCTGTCAGACGGCCGTTATTATCTTGTTAAATATTAGCGCAGATAAATTTTTTTATCTTTAGAGGAAGATAAAGTGTTTGTTTACTTCCGCAAATCGCTGTGGTAATGTATGGCTTTATTCACGGTTGGCAATAAAATAATTTACAATATTTTTTACCGATACTTTAAGAACCACTGGGGTCAATGTAGAGATGGGTAATGACGTGTCATTGGCGTAAATAATCAATTTTTGAGAATTGATGTTATTGAAGAGGTCAGTGGACCCAACATTGACTTCAGAGGTCTTATTGGATTAGGAAATAAATATTTAACTATAATTAAAATTAATTTTCTTCTAGTGTTCGAGATGATATTGAAGGACTACTAACTTTTGTGACCCTGTTTCAAACATTATCATCACTATTTATGTTTGCTTCTTGCATGTTCGTCGCTTCTATTGTAAGTTTCAATAAAACATCTAATAAAAAAAATTCTTAAAATCATTTTGTATTTTAGGTACCTATGTCATCGCCCGAATTTTTCGCCCAAATGGAGTTTTTTATTAGCATACTCATCCAATTAGCTACAATGTGTTGGGCTGCAAATGAAATAACCATAGCCGTAGGTATTTTTAAACCTGATCTTCCAATATTTTAATGATCGTATTTGTGTTTCATAAACCATTAAAAAAAAAAAAAAAATTGCAGTAGAAATCCCCGCGCATGGTTGGATAATTTAAAGTTGAAATTCCAACTTTGAACTAGTAATTCTGACTTTAAACACGAAATTTGGACTTTAAATCGAAATTAATCTTTGCACAAGCTGTATACGAGAAAAATATTGTTTTTACTTCTTCCAATAAAGAATTTTAGAGCAAATCCAGTGTGGCTACCACAATCTAAAACACAATAACCGTTATTTTTAAAGTTTTAAATAAATCAATAATAGCTATTTATGAAACCAGCCTTAATTTTATGTGACTAGTGAATATTTGCAGGACGAGCAGAGCGAGGTCTTGCAACATGATCGGTATGGCATTGATTCTACTGTATTACTACTATAGAAATACGTCACATAGCTTAACAATTTTCCAAAATTAATAAAATAAAACATTGGTTTAATAATTCAGAACAAATTGCAGGATAGGACTAGCTACACGGTTTTCGTGAAAGAAATCCCAAGATATCGTTAAAACAACCACAAATAACACAAAAAAAAACACATTGCACCCCACTGAATTCAGCCACACGATGTGGCATTTTTTGGACCTTTATTAACATATTATAATAAGGTAGTCTCTAATTGGATGAAAAGTAATCCAGGAAGGACCGTATCAGTACATCAATTTGGTAGGTTATTTGCAACAGCCTACGAAATAGCGGCGGTAATGAGAAAAACAATTAGTGGGTTTAAGAGTACAGGAATACATTCTTTAAAACCTAATATTCCTGAAAATTAACCAGGTAGATCCAATATGAGTTAGAAAAACATCTCGAATACATCTGAAATATTAACCATTGTACAGTCTTCAAGAACGTTTTGACGTTAACATGCAAGAAGTATTACTTGAAAATCAATTTAAGTTCCAAAACGTCTTCAATGCATCTGAAACTTGTCAACAACTGTCTAGTCGTCTAGAAAGCTTTGAAAAATTCCACACCCAACTTAGATGAAATAAAAGACAAAGCCGAAGGTAAGAAAAAATAGAAGGGAAAAGATCCAAGAGAAGTCACAGCAAAAGTTGATCTTACACAAGAGGTGAGCACGATCATGAAAACGAAATAGTTTGCAATTAATGGAATGAACTCTATTCCATGAAGAAAGGATAGTTAAGAGTTACCGTGTATTTGTAGAAATTTGGAAGCAAGTTTGCTTGCAGCGATCTGCGAGTACCCGCACCCGAACCATAGACATCTTATTATACCTTTGTTTTGTACCAATCCTACTCTGTCGGTAATGCAGCTACCTGTAATATTAACTATTACTTTGTCGGTAATGTAGTTACCCGTAGTATATTTAAAAATAGGCGTGAATTTTTTACTTTTACTAAGAGGAGAATTTACTTTTGCAATTAATATTTTTTATCTAATACGAAATATAGTTATCTAAAATTTCACTTAATTTTATTGTTTTAGTGAAATTAAAAACATTTACGCGTAAGTAAACATTAAACATGTTCCTCTGGAGCCACTTTGTCAAAATTTTATCAACTTTTGACGACAAAAAATCGCAAAAATCGTAAAAATCGCATAAAATCTGTAAACATTTTGATAATTTTTGAGAAAATAATTAAATCAAATCTCGTAATAGTCACTCCTGAGAAATAGATATTTCACTTTTACTCAATATTTTTAATTCAATAAATATTAAAAATAAACAATAGAAATGTTCATGGCTCTGCTTCTTTATTGCTTGCAACAATTATTAAATACTGTGATGTTTGTTTATTTTGAACAAAAGTTTATTTGTTAATAATTTTTTGGAACACTTATTTATTTTAAACAATACTATTCTAATTTATATATTTCGGATGTCTTTAAACTGTTCACTATTTATCTTCACAACTATTTGTATACAACTGACTGCTCCGTGTTCCTCCATCAATATTTATATACACATTCAAAATTTTGGCAAAGGTACTAGAATGTTCTCACCAACACTAGTAACATTATCACGTTCAATCTGAAATGTACTCGAACGCGCCTTCGCCATAGTCCTCACATATGTTTGGTCTTAAGGGGTTTTATTATGTATGATAATCGGACTAGTTGAGCCTCAAAGGCCAAAAAAGACAGAGGGTCTTGGGGGATTAGAGCATGAATGAATAATGAAATGGATGGCACTTAAATATTAATAAAAATATATAATTCTATGACAAATAATTACGAGGGGTAAACTAAATACCATATAGTTTTATATAAACATAATTTTATTAAATTGGTCCGTATTCGAGAAATTTGACAAAAAGTGCAAACGTTGTTTCTGGTATATTTCTCTATAATTTTTGTCTTATAAATAATTTTTCTTAAATGGACCGCAATCGAGATATTTAAGAAAATGTGCAAATTTCGAATTTTGAAGATAACTCAAAAACGGATAAAGAAAAATACACCAAATTTTAAATGTTAAGTTTTTAAAAATCCTGCTGAATAAATTTTGGGCATAGTAGGAACATCTGGGTGGGTAATTTATGGTGGGTCGTTTTTCTACTTTATGGAGGGTCGTTTTTCTACTTTATGGAATGTAATTGTTATTTACGCTTGGAGAAGAAAATTCTTAAAATAAAAGTTGCTTGAAATGTTCTCTATAATTTTTGTAATATACAGGGTGTTTCAGATTTAAACGGACACAGCTTAATGGGAGGTAGAGTACACTTAGCTAAGTTCAAAACACCCCTGTACTTAGCCTTTAATCTTACTCGTTTCTGAGATATAGGATGTTTTATGATTTTTTGCCAAAACTAAAATCAGATATATTGTTTGAACGTCTAGAATTATTTTGATAAAATTTTGTACAAAAGTTACACTCTCTTAGGTCAATCAAAACCATAATTTAATTTTAAAAAATTCCAGGACCGGACTTTCTTTTTTTATATTGCTCTTCTTGCCTAGAATATCACCCTGTATATTAGATTTTAATAAATGTTACTGCACATTTAAATAGTACGTGGATCAACAAATAAAATAATAAAATAATATTTAATGGCACCATCTTGATGTTCTTACAATAAATTTTTATATTGGCGACTACATTATTATAAATCAGTATTTACAAAATTAAAATCAAATATTTTACTCTGTACTTTTAAAACTCTACACAAATTAGGTACCATTTTAATTTTTTTAACTACAGCATTTTCCATTAGGAAATTGAACATCTACACAGGACCGGGCTCACTTTATTTAATAAAATAATAGAACAAACTAACAGAAACAAATAATTAATTAAAGCTAAAGTAGATTTTCAAAATGAACACTGTGAACGTCAGTACACCTCTGCTAACGTTTTAACAGGTTCTTTACTGATTTGTCAATTATTTTCGGTTTATTTCCAATGTTGTTACATACATTGTTAATTTTTTCCAATACATGTGCTCGAGTATTCATTTCTTCGTTGTACACCGCTGATTTAAGATAGCCCCATAAAAAATAATCCAGAGGTGTAAGATCTGGAGATCTTGGTGGCTAATTGACGGGAATGCCTCGACCTATCCATATATTTGGGAAACGATGATTTAACAGTGCTTGGGTATTAAGTGATTTTTTAAAAATTCCACACCAAATATTTAATATGTGTTCAAGTCGCTGGATAGGTCGAGGCGGTACCGATATAGAGGGCGATATTCTAGCCAAGAAGAACAATATAAAAAAAGAGAGTCCGGTCCTGGAATTTATTAAAATTAAATTATGGTTTTGATTGATCTAAGAGATTGTAACTTTTGTACAACATTTTATCAAAATAACTCTAGCCGTTCAAACAAAATGTCCGATTTTTGTTTTGGCAAAAAATCATAAAACACCCTATATCTCAGAAACGAGTAAGATTAAAGGCAAAGTATAGGGGTGTTTTGAATTCAGCCAAGTGTACTCTACCTCTCATTAAGCTGTGTCCGTTTAAATCTGAAACACCCTGTATATAATTTTCTTAAACTGGTCTGTATTCAAGAAAGTTGATTAAATGTGCAAAATAAGATTTTTTTGAAAAATTGTTTAACTAAAAGTTGTTTGCGATATCGATCTCTGTAGGTTTTGTTTTATACATGATTTCTCTAAAACGGACCGTAATGGAAAAATCTGAGGAAAAGTACAAAATTTTAATTTTCTGGTATTTTCTTTGGCAATAAATATACATAAAAAATGTTTTAAGTAAGATGTGTGTGAAAAATGTATATACCTATTTAGTTCATCCTTTAAACATTTACAAGGGTAATACAATAGGTTGTACAAAATAACCGGAAAAAGCTTGTAATAACTAGACAGGAAAGTTGTTTGGGCTCGTAGTAGCTAAAAGAAACTTTAAGTAAGTTTTATCAACTTTACAAATTCTTATGCTATCCTGTAATAGCGAGATTGACTAACTGGATTTTAAAAATCTTTTTTATACTTTGGAAGAAGTGAAGAAAATATTTTCTTCGTTAATTTAGACTTAAAATTACAATGTATAATAATAATAATAAAAACTTAGTAGTCGAAGCCGATGATACCAAAGTAAAAAAAAAAAAATAAAAGCTTTATTTTATGATTAACAACAAATTATCTTTTTTCGGATTAATTTGCGTCTACAGTAATCTTCTTATTTATTTCTTCTACTTCCAGCGTTGGAGTGCTTGGTTCACTAGAAGCTTTTATATGACTCTCAGTATTTTCCAGGTGGAACCATTCTTCTGCAGTTAATGTTTGGTTGTCAAGAACTAATTTATTTCTTCTGTTAAAACACTTCTCGTATCTATTTTCTTCCTTTCTTAGCTTTAGGTAATATCTAAGTATTTTTTGTTCTTTTGAGATATTTATATTAATATTCTTTAGTTTGTAGCAGTTCTTAAGTATTTCCTTCTTTTGTAGAAATGTGGTTAATTCTACTTTAATTGGTGGATTGTTAGTTTTTCCAAGATGGTAGTAATTATTTATTTCGTTCGTGGTAATATCCACACCTAAAATCGATTTTTTTCTTCACAAATTAAATCGACTGTTAAGTTTCCAGCAGGTTTACTGAGCCCAAAGATAACAATATTATTTATATATTTTCTGATTCTAGCCTTTCGATGTTATTTCTGAGTTCGTTATTTTCTTCAGTTAAATGTTTTATTTTATTATTTTGTCCTTCTATTTCTAATTCTATTTCTAAGTCTTACCTTACTAGCTTCTATGACCTTTGTCAACTCTTCCCTAGTTCTTTTAATTTCGTCTAGAATTAATTTGGTTGATGAATCTCCCATTTTGCAAAATTTGGTTAACATTTTTCTTCTTATCGTGCATGGCCACCTTTATATCTGATACTTTTATTTTATCAGACAATCTAATTCAATTTATTCGAAATGTATCTTTTAGTAATTAGGTTATGTTTCTTATTTTAAAGTACATATTTCAATAAATACTTTTTTTTGTCCAGATTTCTAGAATAACAGTCCAGTATTTAACGTTACCATTTAAAAAATATTTTTCTTAATGTGGCCCTTCAATGCCTTTGTACGTTAAAGAAGGTGCTGTTTTTTAAATAGTTATTTGTTTAACTATGAATAAAAATAATTTTTGTTATAGGGCCATTATCTTGGAACAGAATTATTTCACAGCAACTGGTTAAGTTCTAGCAGAAGATTCAAAAGTTCCATGTTAATAACAATGATTCGTATGCAACGTCCTATAATATTAACAATTGGAAAGTTTACCCCATTGACTATAACAACATTGGTTAATGTAAGAAATGTTCTTATTCAATTTTTCAATTATAAAAAAAAGGTTTTTTTTTTTTAGGTATGTCGAGGATCTTTTTCCTATTTTGCAGTTTTTAAAACTGTTTAATAGCGGAATATCAAATATTAGTACAAAACCACGTTATTATTAGGATTTTTGTGTACTTAAAGAAATATAGTATCTTCACGTTTGTAATTATCCGGGAGGCCATTCCTTAGAGCGCGGCTGTTATGATTTTTCTCGATGGCACGTTATTATCATAAAAAAATGTATTTAAAATAAATAAATAACAATGTACCTACGTATTTTTCAATTTTTTTTTATTTTTCAAACAAAAAAATAAAAAAGATTGATTTCATTAGTACTTGAGCCTTGATCGTTGAAATTAAAAGTTCAATGTTTACATATGTGTATAGTGGACGGCAGAGATAAATTTTACTATTCCACAATTAAATATCAGTATTATTAATATATCTATGTATAATTCACAAAGAAACTGCCTACGTTCAGACTTAGAAAACACAGTTGACAAACTGCAAAAAAGTGATGTTTTCAATTCCATTACATCTAAACAACTGTGATCGTTTAGCGCATAGTACCCTTCGAACAAATATATTCGGAGCTAGTATGGCATATATATTTTATGCCTGGCATCGCTGCACGACGAGCAGCTTTCGGCTCGATTAATAATGAACAGCGTCTCCTATTGGCTGAACCGAGCCTTTCTCAAATTTCTATTCGTAGTAGCCCACAATAACCCGTAAGAAACGCGGGTCAACGTGGACTGGAATATCCAATCGTAAGTCTGTGATTTTGATCAATTTATGTTCTAATTGGTTATTCCGCTCGCTTCTATTTATCATCGCTGAGTTCAGTTAGCACATATCGACAATTTTTGTTTATCCAATGTCGTATTCACATTACTAATTGGAATTTGGGTTTATAAAAAAATGGCTTTTTGGGGGCCTTTTGAAAATGATGAAAATAATGTAATCCCTAAAGTTATGTAAATAATTATAATTCAATTTTTTAAATAAATAGGATCAATTGCACCACGAATACAACTAAATTAATATTTAAATACCCACAAAAATTGTAAAATTTAAACAGATCAAAATCGGTTTTGGCAGTTTATATTATTGTTTACCTATTCACAAAGAAAAGGTTATATTTTACCTATAAATTTCATAGTGAAAAATGTTAATTTTTGGCTTTAATAACTGGGGGTCAAATATTAATAATGTAAAATGTAAAAAATGTAAAAATTGCACGAGGACACTTTATTAAAAAAAGTGACTAGCTAAATAAACTTATATTAATTACTAGTAAATAGATGATACTTTATTAAGATTGCCATTTTAACGTTTATGGTACACGTAAATGAAACAAATAATTGGCATTTATATGTATGATAAATTTTAGTAATATAGTTTTTAAATTTTTATTGATACCGTTAACATAAAGTAAATGCATCTTTCCACACTGGAATTATTTTTTCCTGTTAATATTTAGATTTTTAGTAATATATTTACCCCAAACAACGCGCTCTTACCCCAACTGACCCTACATAATTCTATGCAGAACCCATCTGAGTTTCTTATGAGAGTAAAGAAGAATTAGAGGAGGAGAATGATGATAATGACCAAAAATTTGGTATGTGGGTGTCACCCTAAAATCAAAAATTTATTCGAAATATGTATCAAAAATTAAAATTGGAAAATAATGTATCTAATTACTGTGTCATAGAAAAAATACACGCTCTGACAAAAATTTCAAAATCTTTGATTAGAAAAGTTATTTCGAGCTTGGAATGTCTTCCAAGAAAAAATCGAAATCAAAGATTTCTAATAAGTCTAGATCACTGCATGATGGAGAATATTAGAAGAAAGGTTTTTAGTTTTTATTTTAATATTATCGTGCTGTATTTTCAAATGTTTAAAAATTAAATAAAGTTGGTTCCCGGTTGCCCTTATAAATCTGACAAAACCACTATAAAAGTGCTCAATTTTTTGGGTTTTAGATATCGTACCCTAAATAGAAGACAGCAGGGTTAGCAATTTGAAACACTTCTACATGGTTTAGCCTAAGTATCACCATTGCTTCAAAAATCTGAAAATTAAATGTCTCATTGCTTCTCATTGCCTTTTGGTCGCCAATAATCAAATCGTTTCTTTTCTGATACGCGTTTGCCCGTGGGGCATCAATCCAGCTAAGGTGAGGTCCACCAAATTAGCAACTTACGAATTTTTCTTATTCTCTTACGTATCTAAATAACACAAAAAAAAATTAAAGGGGTGATTCTGTGATGAAAATTAATGTGAGTATTTGCTATAAAATTTTTTGAAAAAACCCTCCCCGGAAAAGTTACACCCCTTCGAAAATTAAAAAAAATAATGGTTTTTCTTTTTTATTTTCCCTGTATATCAAGCTAAAGACACAAAACTTGGTAAACATTATCAGTCAATAAAAGTACACTTTCTGAAATTATTTCAACCCTGAAGTATGCTTAGAAGGGGTTGAAATGATCAACCCCTAAGATATTTTTTCTTACAACTTTTTTTTAAATGAAAATTTTTTCTTTAAAAAAGTATGACTGAAAAGCCCAATTCATTGACTAACTTTTTTAAATCTACAAGTTTTTCTAAAACTTGAGCATTTACGAGAAAAAAAATCTAATGCAATGCATTTTCAAAAAGATGAGCTAACGCGAGTGTATTTTGCGTCAAGTCTAGTGGCCTGTGCTTTGCATAAAAACATTAATACTGATACCAGGATTGTGTAGTGTCATTTTCTGTTACCCATCTTATTGTTTCACAAGTTTTATGATTGTGTATTGTAGGAAATATTAGTTGATTGAAAATATTAATGCATATTCGAATTTGGAAATGGCAGATATGCATTTTACATACTGTCGTGCTAACGGTAATTCATTGGAAGCGCAAAGACTTTATGCTGAACAGTACCTACAGCGTAGACTACCCCATCATACTACGTTCACAACTATTCACCGACGCTTGCGGGAACGTGGTGATTTTGAAAAAAGAAGTTATGATTCTGGTCGTACTAGAGAAGTTAGAACTGCAGCTGTAGAAGAAGCCGTACTTAATTCAATTGAAGAATTCCCAGAAACTAGTACCAGGAGAATAGCTCGTGTCCTACATGTAAGCCATTCCGTTGTTTTTAGAATTTTAAAACGGGTGCAGGCGTTAATGATTCGAGATTTTTTACTCCGTGTGATTTTTTGTCAGTGGCTTATTAATATGATTGGCCAAGCACCACAGTTCTTAGGTAATATTTTATTTACTGACGAGGCGAGTTTCTCAAGAGACTGTATTAGAAATTTTCACAACAATCACCTTTGGGTTGACGAAAATCCTCATGGCTTTTTTGAAGGAAATCATCAGTATCAATTTTCATTAAACGTGTGGCTCGGAATTATTGATAATCATTTAAATGGTCCCCATTTTCTTCCGCTACGAATGGTGAATCATATTGTCATCTCCTTGAAGAATTTCCTGTTCTTCTTGAAGAGGTTCCCATTCAAATTAGGCAACACTTATGGTTTATGCACGATGGTGCACCAGCTCATTTTAGTATACGTGCAAGAACTCACCTGGATGAGGTGTATGCCAATCAATGGATAGGTCGAGGAGGACCTGTAAACTGGCCAGCCCGCTCCCCTGACCTTAATCTTTTGGATTTTTGCATATGGGGATATCTGAAATCTTTGATTTACACAAACCCAGTTGAAAATATCGATGATCTGCGAAACCGCATTGTAGCAGAGTGTGAAACTATAAGAAATTCTCCAGGAATATTTCATCGTATACGCAATTCTATGAGGAAAAGGGTAGATGCTTGTATTGAAGCCGAAGGCGGTCATTTTCAACATTTATTATAATTGTATTGTCGATATTCGTTTTTTGTTCATTGTTTGTTCACTTTTGTTTTTAGTTGTAGAAGTCTTAAGAATCATAATTTGGTTGGCTGTTGTTTAATAAAATGCTATTTTACATGAGCTTATTTATTTTTTTCTCATAAATGCTTAAGTTTTAGAAAAAAACTTGTAGAAATAAAAAAGTTAGTAAATGAATTGGGCTTTTTATTCATACTTTTTTAAAGAAAAAATTTTCATCTTAAAAAAAGTTGTAAGAAAAAATATCTTAGGGGTTGATTATTTCAACCCCTTCTAAGCATACTTCAGGGTTGAAAAAATTTCAAAAAGTGTACTGTTATTGACAGATAATGTTTACCAGGTTTTGTGTCTTTAGCTTGATATACAGGGAAAATAAAAAAGAAAAACCATTTTTTTTTAATTTTCGAAGGGATGTAACTATTCCGGGGAGAGTTTTTCCAAAAAAATTTATATTAAACACTCACATTAATTTTCATCACAGAATCACTCCTTTAATTTTTTCGGTGTTATTTAGATACATAGAAATTATTTAATAATTATAATTTTATGATATAAGCATTATATTATTTTGGCTTTAGAAAGTTAATAAAAGGACATATGTAATATAAAAAATAACACTCAAAACTGAAAAAATAGTGATTTTCTTTAATGTTTTGTTGTTCTTTAATAAATAATTTCCAAATTACCTTATCAAAACAGTGCGACAAATGAAACCATTCACAACACTAACTGATTGACGAGTAGTTGATTGTTTTATGATTAAATACGTTATTAGACAGATAATTTTTTTTTTAAATTGACTCATTTTGAGGATTACTATTTAAGTTTAATACAAGATTGGTACTAAAACGTTTCTTATCCTCAAATGTTTAACTTTCTGGTTTGCATTAAATTTAAAATAATAGCAATATAACACCAATGATCGGTCGAGTAAGAGAATCCTGCCCTGACATTTGTTATTTTTGTTATCGTTTTAAATTATATAATTAAAAAATAATTTTTAGATGAAATTACAAAAATTTAAAATGCAATGACTCATTTTGGTTTACATACGTTTTTTCTTTTTTATTGTAGTAATTATTTTATGTTTCTGATGTAAATATTGTTAATTGTCACTAATTTGTTAAATACAATCTCATAATGTGTGGTACGATGCATTTGTTTTTCTATTTTACTCACTTAAAATATTGCACCTAGTTCAAAAATATGTTTATCATAATTTATGATTTTTAATGATGATTATATAAATTTTCTGTAGTCTCTTAAACTATTTCTCTTGTTTGTTAGACATACAAATATTACTGATTATTTCTTCATTCATCCTATTTTCGTTGATTTATTAGATTGTAATTAATTAATTTTTATTTTTGTTGTATTAATATTCAATTTACAAATTGTTTTAACTTAAAATCCTTTTGTTGTTGTTTTTGTTGTCGTTGTTGTCGCTGTCATGTCCAGTGTCGCTCTTATCGCTGTCGCTGTCAAATTCGCTGTTTCTATTGCTGTTTCTGTTGCTGTTGCCGTTGCCGTTGCCGTAGCCGTAGCCGTAGCCGTAGCCGTAGCCGTAGCCGTAGCCGTAGCCGTAGCCGTAGCCGTAGCCGTAGCCGTAGCCGTAGCCGTAGCCGTAGCCGTAGCCGTAGCCGTAGCCGTAGCCGTAGCCGTAGCCGTAGCCGTAGCCGTAGCCGTAGCCGTAGCCGTAGCCGTAGCCGTAGCCGTAGCCGTAGCCGTAGCCGTAGCCGTAGCCGTAGCCGTAGCCGTAGCCGTAGCCGTAGCCGTAGCCGTTGCCGTTGCCGTTGCAGTTGCCGTTGTCGTTGTCGTTGTCGTTGCCGTTGTTGTTGCCGTTGCTGTCGCTGTACGCTGTCGCTGTCGCTGTCGCTGTCGCTGTCGCTGTCGCTGTCGCTGTCGCTGTCGCTGTCGCTGTCGCTGTCGCTGTCGCTGTCGCTGTCGCTGTCGCTGTCGCTGTCGCTGTCGCTGTCGCTGTCGCTGTCGCT
Source organism: Psylliodes chrysocephalus (assembly GCA_927349885.1). Classification (NCBI taxonomy): domain Eukaryota; kingdom Metazoa; phylum Arthropoda; class Insecta; order Coleoptera; family Chrysomelidae; genus Psylliodes; species Psylliodes chrysocephalus. The sequence continues at coordinate 59,541,896 of OV651814.1, read as the reverse complement.
GTCGCTGTCGCTGTCGCTGTCGCTGTCGCTGTCGCTGTCGCTGTCGCTGTCGCTGTCGCTGTCGCTGTCGCTGTCGCTGTCGCTGTCGCTGTCGCTGTCGCTGTCGCTGTCGCTGTCGCTGTCGCTGTCGCTGTCGCTGTCGCTGTCGCTGTCGCTGTCGCTGTCGCTGTCGCTGTCGCTGTCGCTGTCGCTGTCGCTGTCGCTGTCGCTGTCGCTGTCGCTGTCGCTGTCGCTGTCGCTGTCGCTGTCGCTGTCGCTGTCGCTGTCGCTGTCGCTGTCGCTGTCGCTGTCGCTGTCGCTGTCGCTGTCGCTGTCGCTGTCGCTGTCGCTGTCGCTGTCGCTGTCGCTGTCGCTGTCGCTGTCGCTGTCGCTGTCGCTGTCGCTGTCGCTGTCGCTGTCGCTGTCGCTGTCGCTGTCGCTGTCGCTGTCGCTGTCGCTATCGCTGTCGCTGTCGCTGTCGCTGTCGCTGTCGCTGTCGCTGTCGCTGTCGCTGTCGCTGTCGCTGTCGCTGCTGTTGCTGTTGCTGTTGCTGTTGCTGTTGCTGTTGCTGTTGCTGTTGCTGTTGCTGTTGCTGTTGCTGTTGCTGTTGCTGTTGCTGTTGCTGTTGCTGTTGCTGTTGCTGTTGCTGTTGCTGTTGCTGTTGCTGTTGCTGTTGCTGTTGCTGTTGCTGTTGCTGTTGCTGTTGCTGTTGCTGTTGCTGTTGCTGTTGCTGTTGCTGTTGCTGTTGCTGTTGCTGTTGCTGTTGCTGTTGCTGTTGCTGTTGCTGTTGCTGTTGCTGTTGCTGTTGCTGTTGCTGTTGCTGTTGCTGTTGCTGTTGCTGTTGCTGTTGCTGTTGCTGTTGCTGTTGCTGTTGCTGTTGCTGTTGCTGTTGCTGTTGCTGTTGCTGTTGCTGTTGCTGTTGCTGTTGCTGTTGCTGTTGCTGTTGCTGTTGCTGTTGCTGTTGCTGTTGCTGTTGCTGTTGCTGTTGCTGTTGCTGTTGCTGTTGCTGTTGCTGTTGCTGTTGCTGTTGCTGTTGCTGTTGCTGTTGCTGTTGCTGTTGCTGTTGCTGTTGCTGTTGCTGTTGCTGTTGCTGTTGCTGTTGCTGTTGCTGTTGCTGTTGCTGTTGCTGTTGCTGTTGCTGTTGCTGTTGCTGTTGCTGTTGCTGTTGCTGTTGCTGTTGCTGTTGCTGTTGCTGTTGCTGTTGCTGTTGCTGTTGCTGTTGCTGTTGCTGTTGCTGTTGCTGTTGCTGTTGCTGTTGCTGTTGCTGTTGCTGTTGCTGTTGCTGTTGCTGTTGCTGTTGCTGTTGCTGTTGCTGTTGCTGTTGCTGTTGCTGTTGCTGTTGCTGTTGCTGTTGCTGTTGCTGTTGCTGTTGCTGTTGCTGTTGCTGTTGCTGTTGCTGTTGCTGTTGCTGTTGCTGTTGCTGTTGCTGTTGCTGTTGCTGTTGCTGTTGCTGTTGCTGTTGCTGTTGCTGTTGCTGTTGCTGTTGCTGTTGCTGTTGCTGTTGCTGTTGCTGTTGCTGTTGCTGTTGCTGTTGCTGTTGCTGTTGCTGTTGCTGTTGCTGTTGCTGTTGCTGTTGCTGTTGCTGTTGCTGTTGCTGTTGCTGTTGCTGTTGCTGTTGCTGTTGCTGTTGCTGTTGCTGTTGCTGTTGCTGTTGCTGTTGCTGTTGCTGTTGCTGTTGCTGTTGCTGTTGCTGTTGCTGTTGCTGTTGCTGTTGCTGTTGCTGTTGCTGTTGCTGTTGCTGTTGCTGTTGCTGTTGCTGTTGCTGTTGCTGTTGCTGTTGCTGTTGTTGTTGCTGTTGTTGTTGCTGTTGCTGTTGCTGTTGCTGTTGCTGTTGCTGTTGCTGTTGCTGTTGCTGTTGCTGTTGCTGTTGCTGTTGCTGTTGCTGTTGCTGTTGCTGTTGCTGTTGCTGTGATTGTTGTTGTTGTTATTGTTTGTTGCTGCTGTGATTGTTGCTGTTGTTGTAGTAGTTATTCATTGTTTGTTTTTATTGTTTATTGTTTGTTATTATATATAACGAAGCCTATTAAAAAAAAAAACCTAAACAAAAATGGAGGGGTTAGGAAGGTTAAAATTTGAAAAAAATCACAAATCAAAAATGAAAAACAATATCAACTTGAAATTTTTAGGAAAAATCAAACTCTGCAATGAAACGAAGTCTATTGATTAAAAAAAAAACCTGACTAAAAATGAAGGTGTAAGGGGGGTTAATATTCAAAACAAAAACATAAATCAAAAACAGAAAACAATATTAGCTTGAAATTTTTAAGGAAGAATCAAGGTCTGCAATGGGACGAAGCCTATTGATTTAAATAAAAATCTGATTGGAAATATAGGAGCTAAGGAGGGTTAAAACTTAAAAAAAATCATAAGACAAAAACTAAAAACAATATCAGCTTGAATTTTTCAGGAAAATAAAGCTTTACAATGGAGCGTACCTTATTGATTTTTAAAAAATCTGAATAAACATTTTTAAAAGGGGGGTTCTTTAACTGTGAAGAGTATCATATAGAATGTCAAAATATATCTTTATTCTAGTTATTTGATAAAAAATTGAATAAAAGCGTGTTGACAATTTTTGACAGTATATTGATATATAGTGGACATAAAAGCCAAATTAGACCCTTTCTCTGCGTTTTTAGATGTTACCAGATCACGTGGAAGGCTTTTTATTGAATGCAATTTTGGTCTTTGCTGTTACAAAAAATACCGAAAATTGGTTTAAAGAACAAGTTTTAAAATCTTTAGAAGAACCATTTTTGATTGTATTGGACAAGGCTTCATAACATTCTCGTCTTCGAGTCAAAATCCTACATTCGAATATTCGGGATGCTATGCTTTTCTGAATCACCCTGTATATTTTATGATAGTCTGAGAAGATGCTCCGTGCGTGACAGTAGCGCCAATTCGTTTAGATACTAATGAAATATTTCTGCGTATACTGACAAATACAATTTTTATTAGAATTCGTAATTAAAAAGTATATATGTTAGTTTTAATAAAAGTATATGGATTTGTAAAACAGGTAAAACATTAATTTATTATTATTATATATTTTTATCGCTTAAATTAAAAAAAAAATAGGTTTAATCAATAAAAATCAATAATAAAATATAGGCAGACAACAGTATTCACTGGAAAATGTATGAGAAGTTGCCTAAATCTAATAAGTTGTCATTAAAGAATAACCCTATTCTGTCAAAATAAAAAAGTACTATTAAATAATAGCGTGAAGTTAAAATATAATAAAGAAGGATCGTTATTTATATTTTCATTTTTGTTGGAAAGAAAACATAGAATGAATGATTAAAACTGGTTTCCCATCAGTAAGTCACAAAATTGCATTCCAGTCATATACAATAATCAAAGGCAGAAATCTTGAAATCTAGTCCTTGCTGAATGAACATTTAAGAATAAATGGATGTTGAAGAACATCGTACAATGAAAATTTATTGTTTATTTATAACCTTTCAAGTTTCTGATGTCTACTATTTCCAGTATTACTGTTATTATCACAAAAATTAAGATAATTTTTCTTCTTATTGTACACCTATCCATTTATTTCTTTGATTTAATTTCAGCGTTGCTACTGAAATTTTTTTATAATTTTCACCGTTTTTTTTTGCTAGTATTTGTACAATTTTCAACACAGCAACTCCGGTTGCTTATAGTATTATTTTTACCTACTTTAAAAAAAAAAAAAAGTAAAATGTGTACGTGTATCTGATATGGCACGAATTATGCGCAGCTAGCGCTAGTATCGCTTTTGCTTCCCCTACCATGACTTCGCACTGAGCGAATAGAAAACCAGCAATGTTTTCTATTTTCTATCCAGGTGTTTCTAAACTTAATAAGTACTAACCCTGTATAAAAGATAAGACACATTTGCTTTATAATCAATAAGAATCACAAGTAATACTTGAAATGCTTACTTAAACAATGGAATATTATAATAAAGATAACTGTGGTGTATTAGTTTTTTTTTTTGATATATCGTCTGATCATTCTAAAACTAAATTGAAAGATAAAAAGGGAAGGTATTAGTATTTCTCAAAATACTTATTTGATTTTAATTATCTAAAGGCCTGTTGGTTAATTATTTACAGATAAAATCAATATATATATATATATATATATATATATATATATATATATATATATATATATATATATATATATATATATATATATATATATATATATATATATATATATATATATATATATATATAATTGATTTAAATTGTCAACGAAATTATCAAGCGTAATATAATAAGTGGTAGGCTTATTATCAACATTTTTTCAAATATCTTGAATATCATTTCTATAGACGAAAATGCAAAGCGTACGTGACAAGCGGTTGTATTTTTAAAAGATTGAGACTGTCAATAGTTAAAATTTCAAAAAATTATCGATATTTGAAAAGGGTGAATTAAATATATAGTAGATCGCAAATCGAAAGGTCGGATTCTTCCACAATTAAAGCATCTCCTGCTTCCATTTTGGCTGTTTCGTCGAATATTTTGCAGAATATTTAAGATCTGTGAGAGTGTAGGTTGGGGAATAGCATTAGTATTGGCCTTTTCACTTTCCTATTTCACTATTGCGTCAGAAGATATTTAAATGAGTTTTACTGCTTCATAATCCTGAGCTGCAATCAATTTCTCACTCAGCGTCTGGTGATATTGTAGACGAAGGGTTTGCTGTATTTCCACATCTTGTAGTCCATAAATGAATGTCTGTATGTCAATTTGTTCTTGGAAATCTTTGGGCGCCTGTGGATAGGCCAGATGAATCAATTGTTTTTTATCGGCCTTCGAACCTTTGGCTTTGGAATACTTATTTCAAATGCTGCTGATCATACCTTGTTTACAAGGCTTGAACGAGAGACGAATAATTGGGTTCCCCTTGAGGGAGTAACTGTAAAAAGATTGCTGTCTGTCCTCGCAGCGACACATTTCTTTTTCAGCCCAGCCATTTGCTCCAGCTGCAGCTTCAAATTAAAAACGGTACGTTTCCCATATTGTCTGTCAAACGTGGATGTCTTAATGATCTTGCTAGTATGAATTTATGAAACTGGGTTTTGTATATGGCTTGATTCGATTACATATGAGGACGAGGTAATGTTTTTAGTTTCTCTGTTGCTTATCGAAGCTAGGCTACGAATTTTTATTTCTAACTCAATAAGTTCAGTTGTAATTTGACTTTCGAACCATACTCTAGCTGTTTCCTATTGTTTTAAGTCTGTTTTTAAATTATCTTGTTGTTATGTTTAGAGATCTATTCAACTGTTTAGCTGACCTACACCTCTTGCTTAAAATTTTCCTGAATTTGTAGCAAACTATTCATAATTTCTACCTCAGCTTTTCCACGCCTATTTTTCTCTTCTGTTTCTTCGTCTTTCCTGCGCCTTTCTGTCTCCTCTTCTCGCATCTCCTTTTCCTAATCTTCTTTCTTCCTGCGTCTTTCCTTCTTCTCTTCTTTCTTCCTGCGGCTTTCCTTCTCCTCCTCTTTTTCCTTCCTGCGTTTTTTCTTCTTCTCTTCTCGCCTTTTCTTTTCATCCTTTTTCATTCCTGCTTAACGTTGGTGTCAGGTATGGGGTAACAATATATTTTTTTAAATTTCAAGAGATAACGTCACATTGTTAGTTGGTAAACTAAAATATTTTTAATTTGTGCATATTCAGAAAAAGTCACATTATAAAATACTTCGCTTTTGTCCATCAAAACTTGTTAAATTTAAATTTATGTTGTAATTTTTGTTGGCCTCTTTGGAATTGTAATATTGTTTTATGAATAAATAATAATTGATTACTAATTTAGCAAAACTTAACAGTTTAAGTTGAATTTTAAATGGAAAAAACGTTAATATCTCTGATATTAAAGTAGTTGAAGTTAGAAAAGATTCGCGTGCTAACTTTCTCTATAATTTTTTTTTCTGAGCCTAACACTGCAGACTATATGTATCTATAAGGTGGGTTAATTACTCTACAGCACTTAGGCCTCTTAACTTGTCAAACCCAGTTATTGTCGCTGAGAGGTGTCTAGAGACAGTCACCTTCCCAGCTCATCAAAGTCCTACAGGTTATCAACTTGTTAAAAACCTGCTGATTTGCGCTAAGGGGTGTCTACAGACAGTCATTTTCTCAGCTCTAAAAAGTCTAGTGATAGCCAGCTTCTCAGTTCAAAGTCCTGCAGATTAATAACATCATCGAGAGATGTCACTATATGATCCATGTTTGAGAAGTGGCCATTTGGTGAACTTCAACCACTGTGTTGTATATGCCCGGGGATTTATTTTAAATTCATGTTTAACGGCCTTTTCTTATTTCTATTTACAACTTACATAAACTCTCACCATTGTTCAAATTTGTATAAAAACAAATCACTTATAAACTACATATATAAGCTAGAATTTAATGAAAATTAAAAATCAAATGACAGTTCTGATAATTTCGAACGATTTGACATGCCAAACCGCAACAGACCAATGGGAATGCTGGACACTATTTTTTCCCCTGTACCAAAACAATGTCCATTTGGATGATGGCTCTAGTAATATATGCTCGAAGAGTAATTTTCATGAGTAAAAGTAGGAATAAAAGAAGAAAAGAGAACAGTCTAGAAATATCATTTCGTGTCAAGAAACATCTAAATGGTTCGAAAAGGATCAAGAGATTTCAAAGAAGCTGTATAAGTCGATGATCCTGACGTCAAGCTTAGTTTCATAATAGATGCTGTACATTTATGTTCATGGTTTGGTTATATTGTAAAAGTTTGAGTATGCAAATAAATTGAGTTTACCAAATACCAGCGTAAAAATTGGTGACATCGGTAGGATCCTACACAAAGTTTATGGTAAATACTCGATCCACTGAGTACGAAACAGGCATAGATACTTTAAGTCCCTGACATAGTTTTAGTTTTTGAAGCTGGACGAGAAAAAGAAAAGGCTTTGGCAGAAAGAAGAAGAGGAAAAGGAATGGTGTAGAAAGGAAGAAAAATAGAAAGGCACAGAAAGGAAGGAGGAAGAGGAGCAAAAGGAAAGACACAGGAAAAAAAAAAGACGAGGAAAGAGAATGACAAGAAGAGTAAAATGAAAGCCGCAAAAAGAACGAGAGAAAAGAGAAGGAAGAGAGGCGTAGGAAAGCATAGGTGTAAATTATAAACGGTTTGTTACAAATTCAAGAAAACCTTACGCAAGAAGTAGGTCAGCTAAACAATCAATATCTCTTAGCACAACAAGAGAATTTAAAAACTAATTTAGAGTAGCAACAAGAAAATCTAAAAACTAATTTAGAGCAACAATAGGAGAATTTAAAACTAATTTAGAGCAAAAGTAAGAGAATTTAAAAACTAATTTAGAATAACAACAAGACAATTTAAAAGATAATTTTGAGCAATAACAAGAGGATTTAAAATCTAATTTAGACAAAAAAGAACAGTATTGAGTGGAGTTGGAAAGGCAAATTAGAACTGAAATTGTTAAGTTAGAAAGAAGAACTTGTAGCCAAGCTTCAGTAAGCAACATTGAAGCTAAACACACAACCTCGTCTTTATCTATAACCGAACACAGCTATATTCGAACTCCAATTTCACAAAACCATACTAGTAAGATTTTTAAGGCACCTAACTTTGACAAGCAGCTACCATTTTATAATGATTTCCCCAAGAAGAACCCAGTCATTCGTCTCTTGTCAAGCTTTGAAGTCAAGATATGGCCAGCAGCATTTGAAATAGATATTCCAAAGTTAGCAAAAGATTCGTAGTCGAAAACACAAGAGTCTATAGGAGCTCAAGGTCGATATAATAAGATTACTGCATCTGGCTGATTCACAGGCGCCCTATGATATCCTAGAACAAATCGGCATAATAGCATTTATTGATAAACTACAGGATGTAAAAATGCAGCAGGCTCTTCTGCTACAACATCGCTGAGCGGCTGAGTGAGAGTTAGAAATTGATTGCAGCTCAGGAATACAAAGCAGAAAATAGCATATCTAGATCTTCTCGCGCAAAATTAAGAAAAATTAGATTCCAGAAAAGTGAAGGGGCCAATACTAATACTATCCCTCAACCTACCCTTCCACAAATCTTAAATATCCTGCAAAATATTCAACAAAATAGCCAAAATGAGATCCTAAGATGCTTAAGTTGCGGAAGAATTGGATACCTTCAAATAATCTGTCGAAGCAAGGCAAGTGATGCCAGAAATGCACCTAGATTAACCTCCCGAAGCCCGTCACAAACTCCAACAAGAAATAATTACAGCAGATATGCCTCCTGGAAAAGCCGGTCACCAATACCTAGTCGGCTTTCTAGCACTAATCAGGGAAATTGATAAGGGTAGACACTACAGGGCCGGCGTCTGCTGTAACAGACCTCAAAATTTGCCCTTACACCCTAATTAAAAACCAACAAAATCTATTGGTCAAGGGGTATATCGATAACCAAGAAGGCAGCTTCATCCTTGATACTGGTGCAATCAAATCTTTCATGCGAACAGCGATTCTGAATCGAAAACCACGACCAACTCGAAGAAGCTTAGTTCTGGAAACAGCTACGGGACACACTACAGTTCTAGGAGAGATATCAAAAACCACGCAACTCCAGTAACTAGATGTCTCGTTAACGTAGATCAGCGATTCACATACCGCGGCCCGCATGCGGCCCACTGTCGATATTTATGGGAACCCTAAAGGCCAAATCAATGAGGATGAGCTATGCGTTCACCTCATTGATTATAAGGCCAAAGGCCGAAAAAGAGGCTAAAGCGGGGCGCATTGAAGACTCTTTGGAAAAGGACCCTCTTTCCCTCCGATTTAAGCCAACAGTGGAGAACGTCGAGCCAGAAAAAATGGCAATCGATTACCTCCAACAAGAAAACTCTGAGAAGCCAAAAGAAACCACCCCCTCTCCACTTTCGGAGGAAGGGATGGTCGAATAAATAACCACCTTGCTGCTCAATTTTAAACGGAGGAACGGGAAGCAATAAAAGAGGTAACGATTATACAATGTAACTTGAAGCACAAAAGGGTGGCTACGGTAACATTATGCCGCCGCCTTGATGAGCTGCACTCATCCAAGAACCCTGGATAATAAAAACCAAAATTTTAGGTCTTAAAAATCTAAATGGTTCAATTTTTAGCTTTCCCAGCAACCAACAATCAAGAACAGCCATTTACATTCCTAGGAAATACAAAGTCCACTTAATGGCACACGTTTCTACCTCCGATTTAACTGCGGTTAGAGTTGAATACGTCATTAAAAGGGAAAAGAGAACGGTAATCCTAGCATCTGCATACCTCCTTTCCGACGCAACCACGCCACCACCCAGCAAAGAGATGGAGGATCTAATTAAATACTGCCTGGAACAGAAGTTTGAGCTGGTAATATGTTGTGACTCAAACGCTCATCATTTCAGTTAGGACAGTAAGGATAACAACGCTAGAGGTTAGTCACTTTATGATTATATAATTACCAAAATCTTATATTTTAAATAAAAGTACCACACCAACATTTTTAAACTGTCGCAGTCAAACAGTAATAGATATCACTTTATCCACAACTATAAATCAATTCTAAACTTGGAAGTGTCTGATAACATTTCGATATCAGACCACCGCTGGTTAACATTCAAAATAAACTTGATGTTGCCGACCTCCACGCTATCTCGGAACCCTATAAAGACGGACAGGGCAACCTATGCCCACCTTCTCCAAGAGGCTCTGAGAGAGATGGAGTCAGAAACACCAAACAATAATAATGCTTTAGAAAAGTACACAAACACTATCCAAAGCACAATAAGAAATCCTGTCCTCTGAGGCTGGTCCAACATGATCAGACGACTATCATTATGGTGGTGTCACGAGTTGGATCGCCTCAGGAAGATGGCTAGGAAATCTTTTAATATTAATAAGGCAAAAACCATAAAACTCAAAGAGGACTGGGATACTTACAAATCTCACCTCACAGAATATAAAAAAATCGTCAGACAAAAACAAATATATGCATGGAGATCTTACTGCAACGAAATCAAAGATTTCCTGCAGGCAGCGAGGCTTCAAAAAGCTCTCTCAAAAGATCCACACCGAATCATTGGTGCGCTAATCAAAGAGGATGGCACGAAAACTACCAACCTCGAAGATAGCATCAAACTTCTGCTGTCAGCACACTTCCCTGACTCGGTCATCACAGACGTGGCGGACTGGGTAGAGAAAGAATACAATCCATCTGGCTATGATTGGCAAACTGCCAAACACATTACAGATGATGAAAAAATTAGAAGGGCAATATCCAGCTTCTCTCCCTTTAAATCGTCAGGGCCTGACTCTATTTATCCAGCCCTATTTCAGTGGGGTCTGGAAGAACTTACACCGAACCTGGTGGGTTTTTTTATATCCTCGTTGGCTCTAAGGTATATCTCAAAAAAAATGGAGACAGGAAAAGGTGGAATTCATACCTGGAAGGATGGATTTCACTGTTTCAGAAACATACCGACTAATTAGTCTGACATCGTTTTCCATGAAGACATTGGAAAGGCTATGCGAAAGGTATATAAGGGATGCGGTGATCACAACAACACCACTACACCCAAACTAACATGCATACACCCCAGGCAGATCTATTGATTCATCCCTTCATCCAGTGGCTGGCTGGATAGAAAGATCCCTGAACAAGAAGGAGTCCGCCTTGGGTGTTTTCATGAACATAAAAGGTGCTTTTGATAAAACAACCTTCCCAAAGATAATACACTCACTAACCAACAGGACTGTTCCACAAATGGTTAGTGGGTGGATACATAACATGCTCTCAAAGCGAGCAGAAAATATAAGTGTAGAAGATGTGAATATAAGAGACTTGGTTGCGAGAGGATGTCCACAGGGAGGGGTGATATCAGCTATACTGTGACATATGTTCCTCGATACCCTCATCAGTCGCCTCAATAATGACAGTCACTACATAATAGCATATACAGCATAATCTGCGAAAGAATGCAAGTAGCTCTAAAAAATATAGAACAGTGGTGCAAGGACCATTCACTGTCTATCAAGTTGCAGTTGTATGGGTACCGAAAACCCAAAAATTAACAGCAATCCGTAAACTAGAACAAATTCAAAGAACAGCATGTCTCAACATAATAGGAGCCATGAAAACAACACCGACTAGAGCCATGGAAGTCATTCTTAGTCTTACTCCACTTGATATTTACATCAAGGAGGTTCCTTTGACGACAATGACATGCCTCTGCACGGTCGAAATAGAATCTGGGCTGTGAACAATAGTGCCAGTGTAGTTAAAACAGAGCTAACGGGGATTCTCATAGCAGCAAAAGAAATAACCAGAAAAAATATCACTGAAAGGAACATGCTTATCTATACATATAGCAGACAAGCACTATTCACCCTGAACAGACCACGAATTTATTCAGGGTTAGTACTAGAATGTCACAAAGCTTTGGCCGAAGTATCCATCAACAATGTGGTCACCTTAAGATGAATTAAATACCCATCTTAATTTTATACTGATTGCTGCTGAATTTTGTCGCATGAATTAAGAAACACCCTGTATATATACTTTAGTAATAGTATATACGAGTAGACATTTTATTTTAGTCTTCCTTTCGACACGAAAACAATTTTATTATTTAATTATAACCTAATTATAATAACTATAACAATTATTTAAAATTTATAAAAATTATATTGGTAAGTTTGCCAAAACTTCCAACGCTGAAATGGCCGGCGTCGAAATGGCCGTCGTCCAAACAGTCGACGTACAAACGGCCTCGCCAAAACGGCCACGCCAAAACGGCCACGCCAAAACGGCCACGCCAAAACGGCCACGCCAAATTGGCTACGCCGAAACGTCCCATTCTCCAATTGTCATACTTTTTTAAACTTTGTTTGTCTTTTGTTTAAAACAAAAAAATTTGCTCAATGCATATTTGGGTATACTCTGTATATATTCTTGGATATATTCTATAGACTCTGGAACAAATAACAAAATATTTAAAAATGTAATTTCGAAACATAACCTCAAAAATAGTAGTATTTTTTTACCTGACGTTTGAATTGACACACATACTTCCAATTTAATAATGTCGCAGTTTTATTTGAACTTTATTTTTAATAAATACAATACACAATTAAAATTCTTATATTATGTTGATTTTTAGAATTTGACAGCTTGATTGGAGTTTGAACATAGAGAATGAAGTAAACAGAGACATAGCATGAACACTATTGTGTGAAATGACAAGTGGAGGCACTTTGAGTCATATTTTGATTAATTTTAAGCTAATGATTTTATATTTAAAGATTGATGGAATAAAAATGTTTTTATAGCATTTAAATCACCCTGTTTTAAAAAAATGGCATTTATTATCACCAAAACTGACTAGTTCGAGTTTGACATATGTCATAAAAGAGTAATACAAAAATGTAAACACGTTTAGTATCGTTATTGCTTCTCTATATCTATGATTTGAAAGATTGGTATGCACCGCCCTACTTTGTGACCTCACGGTATGCGTTGCGCAAATTCGGCTAATTTGTTATTTTATCATTGTTTCACTACGTTTCAGCGATCTATTAGAGAGTTATTGCAAGTTCACTTAAGGTCAGTCACTATTAGTGCCGCTCTTATTTTGACATCTGAGCATGCGTAGATCACTAACTTTGTGCCTATCCTTAATAAGAGAATTATTGCAAGTTCACTTAGGGTCAGTCACTATTAGTGCCGCTCTTATTTTGACATCTAAGCATGCGTCAGAACATTGAAAAAGTTTTTAAAGAAGAAATTAAGTCGCTAACTTTAACGGTTATAGAAATATGAATTTTTTTCTAGGAGCTTTGGAATGCGCGCCGATGTTAAGAGCGGCTACCAGTCTGAAAATGGTCTACGTTAGCTTTGATTACATCTAGAAATACATTTAAAAAATCTATAAATATAAAACAAATAAAGCGTTGTGGATAAAACTTACTTTAAATGTTTTCCTCTTCGTCATCATCGTATAAATATAAATCAGGAACATTGTTCTGACATTTATTGCAGGAACAATCACTGCATTATTTTAAGCCCTCTTTTAAGCATACACATTTATTATCGTGACATAACTGGCGAATGGACTTAGTATCCGTAGTCAAGGGAACCTAAACCTAATGTCTCATTTCTAGAAACTTTATATATATACACGCATCTGTAAAATCATAGAAATCATATAAAAGTGGTGAAGTTCAGGAATTTTTTGAGATTGTCAGAAAATAAACGATCCCTATTAAAATTTGTGATCGCTTACCTTCTGGAACATTTAGCTGATCACTTACAAATAGAAGACACTCTGATCATGCTGGTGATTTTGAAAATCCAGAGTTATGCTTTTCTGTTAACAAGGATGGTGTAATCGAATTGAACGATTTGAAATCGAATCATAATGAGGCTGATACACGAGTTATACTCTATGTTTTATATGAATATCAGATACTTGACAAAAAAAAAAGTTTTGGCGAAGTCTGTAGATACTGACGTTCTCATATTACTTATTTACTACTATTCTAAATTTATTAAAGCAAGCTTTTTGGAAGAAAAAAAAACCTTTTTATGAAATTAAGACAAGAAAATAAAAAACTGAATATTTCGGTATCTGAAATAGTGTAGAAACTAGGTGGGGTTAGTAAGTGTTTGCCGGCATTGCATGTGTTAACAGGTTGCGACACCACGAATGCAATGTTTAAGGTCGGCAAAAAAACCGCATATGATGTATTTTATTAAAACCTGGGAACCTTTAAAGAACTGTCAAAACTGCACTCCGTACCGACAACTGAAGCTGTTAATATTGCTACCAAACTTGCATTGGCCCTATTCAAAAATAAAAACGGAGACATTCAAACACTCAATGTACTGGGGTACCACTTGACCACAACATCCAATAAGTCCGCTTTAGAACTTCTACCAAAAGATGACGCATTTCACCAGCATGTACTGAAGTAGGTCTACTAATATTCCAAAAAAATTCTATTTATGCGATAACCAAAAATTTTAGGTGTATATATCAACTGCGTATATGGATATTCAGTCATATACCTATTATGCCTTTACTTGACTCTGTTAACTTTGATTATACAAGGAATAATCGAATTCTAGAGCCGATTTTGATTATTGCAGGTCCCATACCAGCGGATAATAGGCAACTAATGAACATCTACAAATATAAATCATGTCACGATATGTGTGTGTGTGTGATTAGATTTAGGTTTCCCTTGGCTAAGGATATTAAGTCCATTCGCCAGTTATGTCACGATAATAAATTGTTCCTGCAAAAAATTGTCAGAACAATGTTCCTGATTTATAATTATACGATGATGACGATTTATAGATTTTTTTAAATTTATTTCTAGATGTAACCAAAGCTAACGCAGATCATTTTCAGACTGGTAGCTGCTCTAAGATGCGGCGCGCTATCCAATGCTCCTAGAAAAAAATTCATATTTCTATAACCGATAAAGTTAGCATTTTAATTTCTTCTTTAAAAACTTTTTTAATGTTCTGAGTGCATTTAACTCGATATATATGTACAAAAATTTTCAATAATTCACATAGCTCGCCGCAGGGTGAAGTTTTGGATGCACAATTTTGATAATTTTATTTTCTTACATTAAAAAATAAAAGACTTTAAATATTTTTGAAATTACTGAATTGCTATTAGAAGCGCTCACATTTCAAGCATACGTCTGCAAAAAATCAGAATTTTAAATTGTATATTGGAATTAATACAACGGTTAATGTTAAGAGAAATGTAGTTTTTCTAATTCGAACCCAGTCACGTTTAAGAGCCATTTACAAAGTTCGGTCCTGTTAAAAAGAGTTATACATTCCCATTTCCTATACCCCAGAATGTCCTCTACAAGATGGTAAAGATTTTATTTGGTTATACCTCTGAATCACCCAACCTTAGAAAAAAGCGAATTTCAAGAGCGATTTTATTATATTATATTATATTATATTATATATAATTTAATTATAATGTTTGTTTGCTCTAAACAATTTAGAACATGAATAAGTCCTTCAAGTCTGTGCCAGTACACTCTTTTAATGTACCTATATAACTGTAAATATTAGTTTTGAAGCTTGCAGAAATGAACATATCAACACTATGTGAAAATAAAAGCATATAAGTCTACTTAGACCCTTTTGTACTCGTATAAACATGAAAAAGACTGTAAAAATGTAGGCTTTCACGGCCGGCGAAAAGGTAATTGTTTATTTCCGGGCTATTATGCCGTGGTCTTTCTTGGTTATTACTACCAAACGTTTCAGCTCTAACTGCGGCAGCCATCTTCAGTGGCGTGGAGGAAGTACTCTTTTCGACGCATCAACTGAAACTGAATCAGCCGTTGTTAGTTTTTTTTTTATTTTTTTTATTTTTTTTTTTTTAATATTGACTTTTTCATAAGTTTTATTTTACATTTTACATTTATCTAGGACATAGTATAAGGTGGGAAATATGATGCAGGAAAACCACGAAAACCTAAATCATGTTAAATCACGTACAATATTTGTCTTCTAATTATATGATTGAGAAGAGTTTTATCTGATGCTTAGGCTAAGTCCAGCAGATCCTGAAGTTCAGCAGTCTTGAGAGTCAGAAAGTAATCTTAGATTTGGTTGCGGCACTTTTCTGTTCGGTTTTCGAAATAGTGGGAGGCGGCGCGGGTGGCATGGGGTTTCTAGTGTGTCTTGGAAGTGTGTTGGTGACTTTCAGCGTGCAAGAGACGTATTGTTTTCTGAGGGTTTGGAAATGAAAGTCTCTCGAGTGTATTGAATTTG
Organism: Psylliodes chrysocephalus; assembly: GCA_927349885.1. Lineage (NCBI taxonomy): Eukaryota > Metazoa > Arthropoda > Insecta > Coleoptera > Chrysomelidae > Psylliodes > Psylliodes chrysocephalus. The sequence goes on along the minus strand of OV651814.1, from coordinate 59,526,093 downwards.
TGGGAAGTACGCCGTAGGGTACCGCTCTGTACTTGACAACGGGACGGATAAAATAATTGTTATGTATGTATTAAGGTATTTGAATTGCAACGCCCCATTCGTCCGCACAAAGCCCCAAGGAGACTGGTTCGCTTTCGCATCTTATCGAAAGAGCGTTGGATATTAGAGAATCGTCTGCTGAGCGAGTCGGACTCCCAGGAGATTTACATTGACGAGTTAGGGGTTCTGGGAGATTCTCTGTGAATTAGGATGTTTAAAGACAATACATTTTTTGTGGCTTTAGTAAGACCCTCCATTTGCTACACCAGCGAAAATACTGGTTTAACAGATTTTGGGTTCGAGTATTTAGTTGGTCTGTACTTCTGGCTACAGAAAGCAGAGCAGTATCGTCGGCGTATAGGAGGCATTTTGACGATGGGTGGTTTAAAGGTGGGATTTCGTGTGTGTATATGAGGTATACTAGAGGGGCCGGGACTGAGCCCTTTAGTACCCCAGCAAGTGGGGTAAATGTATCTGATAGAGGGTTGCCTACCTTAACAGTAATTTTTGGTGAGGAAGGAGTGTATGACTTTGGAGATAATGGGGGGGAGACCTTTGTTCGTGAGCTTTTTAACTAGTCCGGCTAGCCAGACTTGATTGAAGGCTTTTTAAACGTCTAGAAGAACAGCTAATGTGACCGCAGTGTAGTGTGAAGGGAGGAAATTGCATCCTGTGTGTAGTGGTGAGGTTTGAAACTATATTGGAATTGAGGGATGATGTTTCTTTCTTCATAAATTCCCAGATTCTTTTATTGAGCAGAAGTTCAAGGAGTTGTAATGAACCTTATTTTCTTTACTATTTTATTACTTATCTTAAATCATTTCAGGGTTTGCAACACCGAGATTTCCGATTTAATCTAAAATGTATTTTATTTCCATAATTCTGAAGAATCCGGTATGCAAGCGTTGAACGTGATATTTCAAACCGTGTATCGCCCCTCTTCTAGTACAAGAGTCGCGCGCCGGACGGTCTGATAAGAGCATTCATGGTTCTGAGACCGCAGGGGAAAAATATTTTTTTTTGGCAATTCGATCAAGACCGCCGAATACTTTGTTTGAACTAACTAACCGTCTCCGCGCGATAATTTGCCGATCGATTTTAAATTTTGATTTTGATTTCAACTAAATTGTAAACCTAATAATATTAATAATTTAAATTCTGAATTTAGTTAGTATTTTCATTGAACGTAATTTAGTTTCCGAAATTTATTGTTTTGGTTGATTTCATGTTAAATTTTAAAAGCCGCCAGTTTAAAATAAATTGTTTTAGTTTTGTTGTAGTTCGAAATATTTTCGAATCTGATATAATATTTTGTTTACGAAAATTATTTCTTTTCGAAATAATTTTATTACTTTAAGACATATTAATATTTTTTAAATACGACTCTGATTTTGCTTGGCCCTGTAATAGGATACCGAATTCAATGACCGAAGATTATTTTTAACTTTGTCTTGATCGTGATTTAACACGTTAACTGTCTGAGAGTTAGATTTTTGCCTTCTTTTCGTTTCTTCAGGCATACTGTGTAGAGTCTGCGCTATATTTCAAGTTTGGCTCGGCCTGGCTCCCAAACTCGTCTACACTCTGAGACTGTCTCTCTCTCTAGGGCCTTTCCTTCCGACATTTTAGACAGTATCTGAATTGTATGTCGATTCGACTGGAACCCTTAGGAGTTCACAAAGACGTTTCGGCAACGCTCCCAGATACTGTTTCAATAAGACCTTATATCGAATTAGGGTGAATCCGGATTCATTCTATTTCGGTACTAGGTTATATGTCCATCGTGTGTCATTACTAGGGCCGTAATTCATCCGTTATAAATCTACCCCGTTCCATGATTTAGCTAGGACTAACATCGTTGACTGGTTTAGCTATTATCTGAATTGTATGTCGATTCGACTGGAACCCTTAGGAGTTCACGAAGACGCTTTTGCAACAGTTCAAGATTTCAGCTCAAAGAACGAGACATTTAGCCGGCTCGGCCTCGCTCCTGGCTAAATATTGGTTGTCTGTTAATTGTTTTAGGGCCATCTTTCCCTCTTTATAAATTTTCTGATATTCCCCGACCATATCTAATTAATATTCGATTAGTAAATGTTCCTTCTTATTACAAGCCAAGTAAATTTTGGACGTATACCGTGTGTTAGTGTTGCATAAACATCGATAGTATATCGATGGTAAATCAACTATCAGAACAATCGATAGTTTTATAAAGAACTATCGATTGTCGAAACATAAACACGCGCCGGTCCTTTCACATGAAAAGTGTGCACTCAGTGTATTTGCGTCCTTGTTTATCGACCAATATTAAAGTAAGATGCCAAATACCAATTTTTACTCAATTTGTTACTCTTTAAAAATGATCCAATTTTAGAAACAGCGTTGCCGTGTTTATAATGGATGCATGAAAATAAGGAATAATCTAATATTATATTAAAATTAAATTAAGACAAGGCAAGAGGCAATCAAATTAAAAAGCGAAATAAAAGTTTAAGCCTTTCGATTTTTGTCAACAATACGACATGCTATAATCTATATCTGAAAATTGCATGACAGGTGCTCATAAGCTTGGCAACACTTTCTCTTTCTATTCATTTCCATTTGATTTAGCTGCAAGGCCCACGGTAGTGCCGGGACATCAAAATGAAACATTGATGTTAACCATCGACGATACTATCGAAATTCAACATCGATGTGACCGACGTATCGAAAGAAAAACATCGATGTTTCTGAAACATCGATGTTATTAATACATTTGTAATATACACAGCATTTAAAAGAAATAAATTAAATAAGTAAGAAATTTAGTACAAACATTTATTAAATCCAAATTCGATAGAGGAGACAATAAGAATATTTTTATGATATTATTTGTATAAACAAAACAGGCAGTCACTTATCTACTGTTGAAGAGCAAACAATAAAATTGGATTTGATACAAAACTGCTTTTGAACAATTTAAATTGAAAAACTATTTTCAAATTTGATTTTCTACATTAATTAAAAACAATAAAATTCTTTAGTTGATTACAAGAACAATATTTGATGTAATTTTTCGCTTTTAACAAATTACGCCGTTCTGTCAATATTTGTCCTGCTTTTGAAAACAGATGAAATATATCGAATGGCTAACATCGATGTTTCATCGATGTTCTAAACTATACAACATCAATGTCAGATTATAAAACATCGATGTTTTAAAATCATCGATGAATATCGCACAGCACTATCCCACGGGGAAATACCAGTATTTCTTTATACGAGCAATGTTTTAGTTTGTTTTTTCAAGTCTTTCTGAAAATGGATCGTAAAAAATCTGTAGTTTGGAAGTTTCTTAATAGGTAAACTAGATGATAAATTTGTACAGTGCACAATGTGTAATAAAGAATATAAATATTCAGGAAATGCAGATCACGCTATGCAATTATTACAAAAAGAGTATGCATCGTATCTTGCGTCAACGTCAAAGGCAGCTGAACCGCTTAGATTGCCAGAACCATCGACTCCTATTGCTTCTACGAGCAAAATTGAAATCAAATAATCAACAAGTAAGCACTCCTGTTAGTGATGCAATTAACGATATTAGGCAATATATAAAAAAATGAGTAATTGATAGAAGTTCTTCCCCCACTGGAATATTGGCACAAATTTAGCAGTACACTTCGGGAATTAGCATTCAAATATTTGAATATACCTGCTACTTCGGTGCCAACAGAGCGAATTTTTTCAAAAGCAGTTGATATTCTGACGAAAAAACGAAATCGGCTTAAAGATAAAAAATTAGATACTTTATTGTTCGTCAAACAATTATTCATTTTTCAAAACTTAAAATAAAGTAGACCCCCATTTTTATAGGAAATAAAAGTTTTCTTAGTTAACTTGCTTTTTGATCTTTACAAATACCTTACAAAACTATCGATAGTACATCGATAGTTTTTATCAAAAACTATCGATACTATCAAAAGCTCTGACTATCGATGTCTATGCAACACTACCGTGTGTCCCGTACCGTATATTATTTTCCCTTGGGCTCTTGTAATCTAACATTTTTAAACATTGTCGTATCACTTACGACTTTAACGTCTTAAATTACCCTTAACCGTCTGATTGAGAGTTCCAACTTCAACCGTTTCTTGTTCAGGGATTCCATAATAACAGGTGGGACTTACAAATATTATAATTAATATTGTTTAGTTTTTTAGTAAGAAAATACATGTATTAAATGTTCCTCTGACTTATTATTATTAATACTAGTAATATTACACCTGCTAAGGGTTAAAGGCTTCCTTCCTACCTATTTCTTTATATACCTTTCAGAACCTAGAGTAGTGAACATCGTATAAGTAACGATTAAAGCCCGTTGCCTACAATAACGTTGCCCCCTGGAAATTTTATTTCTTCACTGTAGCTACCTGAGTATTCTTTTGATACGACTTCAAAACCACAAAACCACATTAAAATAATCTGGCGCTCGAGCAAACCCGTCCGAACTCCACAAGTGAGAATAGTTCCTCAATTCCAGAGTAACCCTCTTACAGAGTTTACCTAGGACTGATGTGAGAGATACACTTGCATAAATCTACGGATTTGGAATCCTTGCCTGGTGGAAAATAGAAGAGGGAGAGACATGAGTTTAGGAGTAGGGTGAGGATTGGAAAGATGGTTTCAGGAAGATGCTTCAGCATTCTTCTATGCATAGAATTGGGCACGCAGGCCGTGTTTTTGCCTGCTTGGCAGGCATATTGAATGTCTTTGAGGCTGAATGTGATTGTGAAGGCATCTTCAACATCCAAAGGTGAGACTGGGGCGGCAAGTGTCTGAAGGATGTTTTGTTCGGTCTTGTGTTTCAATTGGTCGTCAAAGTAGGGGTTGTTTGGGGTTCTGAAGGTAGATTTAAGGTGTGTTTTGTGGGCTAGACCTTTTTCTTCGGGGGTTGTGTGTATTTCTTCGTCGATTTCAAACCGTCTCTTTGAGTTAAATTAGAATGGGTATTGATCCATTGTTGTTGTTTGTGTAGGTTAGTTTGGAGCCTGATCAGGGCGTTTAGACGATTCCATTCAGTTTTGATGACTAGGTCGTAGGTACGGACATATTGTCTATACAATCGTCGTTTTTGGAAGATGAGATTTAGGATGAATTGGGAGAGGGATTTTTGTAATGTGTGGGGCATACGTTTCGACGGCGTGGGAGATGGTGGTTTGGACTACAATTGTATCAGTGTCCTGTGGGGAGATGAGCGGGCGTTGCTCTGAAATGTCTACAGAGATAGTTCTCTGAAATAGTGGCCAATCTGCTTTTTTGAGATTTCTGAATGTGTAAATTGTAGCTCTTGGTGAAGCGGGGATAAGAAGAGGTGTATATAACATCAATGGAATATGATCGGAGGTGATTGTCTCTCCAATGAAGCATCTATCAGCAACCAGTCCGGTACATGAATTTGTCAAGAGCAGAGTTGGGTCGGATACAGGAAAAAAGTATCCGAGTACCGAATACGGATACTTACAATGTATCCGGATACTTTTTAGGATATTTTTACCTAAAAAGTACTCGGATACAAGTATTCGGATACTTTAAAGGATACTTTTAGGGATACTTTTAAAGTATGTTAAAATGATGTTTTCATACCAACAGTTATAATTAGATTGTTTACGAGTAACAATAAACAATACTAGGCATAAATAATTTATTGAAAATGGAAAGCGATATAATAGAAACAGGAAAAAAACTGCTCAATGAATTGTTTATTATTTTTATTCTGAGAATATAAAATATTAAAACAAAATGAACAATAAAACATATAGGTGCGTGTAAATAAAACGAGTCGCGCCTGAACCGCGCCAAAAACCAACCAGTGTCGTGTCCATATAAATCTAACGAAATAAGCTCTTTGTTGGCGCGCCATGTTTATACGATCCATTTTTTGTGGATCTTCCGACGAGGGGTACTTGGTAGAGACGAGAGCGTCGAAAGGAGGAGGAGGAGTGAGAGATTGCTGAATGTTTCGTTCTGGCATAGGCAAAGCAGGTTCTTATATTTGATCTTGTCAGATCTGTATACTTTATTGATGTTGCTGACGACATAAATAACACATGATTAGTAACATTATGAGCAACAACATCATACGTGTATTTTCTCGGCTACATTTTAAGAACTAATAATGTAATTAGACATTTTACAGAACAAAAAATTCGAGGAACCTACACATACTTACCTTTGCATATAGTTAGGCACTAAAACTAATACAGAAAAATTAGTTATATTGCACTATATTAAAACACAGGAACAAATGTCTCTTGTCTTTGCCAACTGAAACATAACTCGGCTAATGGAACCTCCACAAGTTCGTGACACTAACACCGGACAAGGGTTTGCAGGATTTTTCCTGTAACAACGTGACGCAAAATGCTGAATCCCGCCAGTCTGTATACTGGGTGAATCGTCAAATTCATCCTTGGCAATGAGAACATTTTTTTGCGTTATTTTAAATTTTACAGGGTGCACCAAAGAAAACTACAAATCATAATAAAATAATTATTTTACCATTTTTTATTTAAGTAGGTACATATCGCAATTATGTCTTAAATATTGTAATATTGAAAAATTCGTATTTTATTTCTAATTATACAGGGTAGCTCAAAGTATTTCGATTATATATTTTTATATAGATAATATGGATTGGATCAGTTACGATTGTGGTAAATAATTTAAAAGTATCCGAATGTTGAAAAAAGTATCCGGTATCCGGATACTTACAAATTTGGTCACGGATACGGATACCGGATACAAAATTTGAAAAGTATCCGGATACAGCTTTCGAATACACATAAAGTATCCGGATACTGTATCCGGATACAGAAGTATCCGGATACTACCCAATTCTGGTCAAGAGGATATAATAATTGGCATTATTATTTAAAAATATAAAGAATTTACTTAAAAATTAAGAGAGGGAGACTTATGATTGAATAAAATCCAAGATGCACCAAGATACACCTATAGAGCGATTGAGGTAACTCTTGGTCCACAACAATAAAATCAATTTTACATGATCATCTTCGCATGAAAAAAAATTGTTAATCGTTGGATGTCACACACGCTTAATTTTTTCCAGAAGGCAGAGTTAGTGAAATTTACGCGGGAAACGTTAGAAATGTTACAGAGTTGAAGTGTTTCCACTACGTTAACGTAAACGTAAACGTGTACGCAGAAAAATAATGTTTACGTTACGGTACAAAATATGAGTTGAAGCTGTTAAATGCATCGTGGCATTTACGTATCTTGACAAATAATAACAATTAATGACAATTTATATTGGGATTGCTTCTTTTCCAAATAAAAAGAGGTTATTTTGTTTGCGTTTACGTGTATACGCCAGAGCCCGTAAGTTTACGTATATACGTAGAAGTATACGTGAAGGATATTTTAAGACGCATGCGCATATGTCAAATTTCACGTACACGTTTACGTTCATAACATCACTTCAACTCTCTAATAACTAATGGTGGACGTAGTATTCTTTCTAAAATAGTACTAGTGATGAAACATGCATACAATTTTATGATATTCCTACCCGCCAGGAGAGCTGTGTGTTGATTTACGTAGATGAACCAACATTAACAATGGCGGAAAAGCAAAGGGCTGTTAAGAAAGTTATGTTCGTAGTACAGGATTAGTAAAATGAATGAAGCTTAAAGGTCAACGTACAGTTACAGGAAACTGGTACACCACAAAATATTTACCTGTAGTTCTTGAGTCAGCAACTGCACAGAAAAAAAATTCACCAATCGTTACCAAACTTTTACTTACCGCAAATAAAAGGTTGTACACTATATGAGACAGGTAAAATGTTTAATTATAGAAAGTAAAACAAGATTTCTGAAATTAGTCACCTGTGGTTAATAAACAGTTCAATTAGTTTTTAGACGACCTACAGTTAGTCAACTATTTACTTGTGGTTAGTGTACATTAATTTCTTACTATAGGTACACTTTATGCTACTAATTGGTTTTGTTTTATTTGCCGCTAGTTACCTATTTTCTTGTGATAAGTGATTTTTGTTTTAGTAGGTGGTATATATGTATTTATGATCTTGCATTATTTAGAGGCTTTAAAACATTATATATCATTAATATTATTAGGTAGAAAGTATTAGATTTTATAAACCTTATTGTTACCTTAATAGGGTATAGGTACGAATGATATTTATAAAAATTTGAGTACTCAGGTATTTTAAAATAATATCAACTTTTACATGAATAGGGACAATATATAGAGATTAAAAAATATCACAGTCAAAAATACACGATTGATGTATCAAAAAATATATAAGGTACTTACATAATAATAATAATAATAATATTGACAAATAATAATAATTGCCGTCCTTACCCTGCACAAACTCTGTTTCTGTCTGGGGTTAAAATTTACTCGTAAAGGGGTGCATAGGCATAGTATTATTATGGTATTAAATTATAAATTAACTCCTAGAATATTATTATAAATTGGTAAAACAATAATAAAATAGTGGATTGTGCAACAAGAGTGGATATGATGGCCATATCGCACGAAGACGAAATTTGAGTTCGATGTAGACAATCCACTCGAGTTGTACAGTGTATTTTTTCTATGACCCACTAACGAAAATTTACAAATAAAAAAAATATTTTAGGTTATTAAGACAAAATAACTAATTTTAAAATAATTTATGACTTTAATAATTTTTAAAATAAAACAAACGAAGAAAAAATATATATTTAAAAGTCCCCAGCCGAGGCTCGAAATGGAAGTCAGATATACTCTCCCCACCCATCTACCGGCATATTTGGGATATTTTTTTAATAATCATAATTGAATTGACTTCATAGAGTTTTATTAAAATTAACAAATTATTTATAATAACAGTATAAATAAAAATGCTATTATTTATCGATTCTACACAAAAATAAGTCATTTTAATGTATATTTAAGTTCAATACCTAAAAAATATACTGACAATTAGTTTGACAGAATTGTCACTTATTTAAAATTTTAAAAATAGTCGTCGGGTGACCAAAATATGAACTGTGATTGGTGGATCTAATTTTTTTGCATCGCAGTACATCGAATGAATATAAAATATATTCGTTTAGTTAATGGCAATAGTATACTTTTCCGTTTTGTAGTATGTGCGTAGATGTGTAGAAAAAAAATGTTATGTAGGTATCGAATAATAAAAAATGTAAACAAACAAAACAAATTATTTACTTTTTATAAGTTCAGATAAAGCTTAAACTAAATATTAAACTATCCATTTTCTTTTATATGCTTCCATAAGCAAAATACTAAGCCGATCTTTCGCCAACTCTGGTAAATCTTCCGATTTAAGTTGATGTTTTATATCAAACCTGCTTCCTTTTTTATTAAAAACTGCAATTGGAAGCATGAACGTACATTGTCTAATTGGTCGCTCTGCGTTTTCTGTTAACTCTTCTAAAAATTTTTCGTATGAAAATTGAGGGCTGTAACAATTGTATTTCTTTAATACGTCACGAAATTCTTCGTGGTAATATTTAATTAGATTATCAAACTCGCTTTTAAGCACAATAGACTGTACACTGCTAACTAGAAAGAAAATTAGGTCTTCCACTGGGCTGCCAATTTTACACATTTGAAAGTCGACAAAAATGTTGCCAACTGCTACTCCTTCCATAATTTTTGGCATTGTGTTATTGACCCATAAATCAGTATGCAACAAAGTACAAAAAGGTTCTTTTGGTGGTGGGGCTTTAAAGTGGTTCTGATCTTCTTCCATGCGTTTAGAAAATTTTTCAAATGCTGCCTGTATATGAGACAATTCTTTATTAGTCTTAACATATTCTGCTATAATAGGTAAAAAATTGGGTGGTGAATCTTTCAGAGGCGTTTTATCATCTCCTTTAGGTGATGGTGGTGGCGGTGGTGGTTCAAAACCAGGGCATTGCTCTTTTATCTCATTGTTGAATGTTTCTGGTTCGGACAGTTTCAATGATAAAGCAGTTGCATGGTAAATTGCAATATCTTTTAGGATCACTTTTGTTGTAGCCAAGTTAAAACCAACATGCCGGTCTTGCATTTCGTAACCTAAAATTCAAAATAAAAAAATATTAACTGAAACAGCAATTATGAGCAGTAAAATATAGCGTTTATATAATGCAGACCGATATTTGTATGTTATAGTTAACCGTTATTTAAAGTTAATCAAGTAATAAAGTATTAACCTAAACATACTTTATTTTAAACATTTCATTACCTAAAGATTTATTTACATCCAAATATGCTAATTTATAACTAAATTTACAGTTATGTTCTAATTTATTCATTAATATTTTTTATCTTAACACAAGTTAAATGGCAAAAAATTCTTAGTAATTTACCCAAATGTTACGCTTCAGACCTGTATTGAAATTTCTTGAAGGCACCTTCACCATTTCTTCCACTGATCCTATGTAGTTCATTCACGATTTTCTAGTCTACTCGAATCTGTAGATTTCTGGTACAAATGGTGACCACCATATGTGTCACTGTAGAGGGGGTTTTGGGATTATTTTATAGACTATGTAATGTAAAAAGAAGAAAGAGCAAGAAGCTTAATAAGGTAAAGAGAGATTAGAGTAGTACAGTACTGGTCGAAAGTGGCTCACACGATTGTAATAACGTTTAATTTAGTAATAGACCTATACAGGGTGTCCCTTTAGAGCGTTATTGTTCAATATTTCAATTTGTGTTATAGACATGTAAACAATTTTTAAATAAAAGTTATATGCATTTAAAAAATACGTATAATAAAAATAATTTTGGATATATAGGGTGTTGCGTTTTTGTCTGGAAAATAAAAATGTTTATTCTTTAAATTTAAACCCTGTATTTTATTTCAGTTTTAGAATGCTTTGGTAAGAATGTATTTAGCCCTAGAATGTTTCTTCGAAATATTATATGGTTTCTAAGCAATTAATTTTTTTATGAAAATAGATAATGTTGCAGTCCCCAAAATAAGTTATCATAATTTAGGTAGGTTTACATTGATTTCAATATTGTTTATTGTATAGACTTGTAAGATACTAAGCTAAAGAATAGTGGTGATAGAACTGGTTTATTTTATACAGAGTGTTTTAAAACATGTCTTAAATATGAATAATTTTAAGTTCAATTTACTCACTTTTTTCCACCACAACACCCTGTATATTATTTAAGCATAAAGTTCTTTATGAAATTACCTATTTAACAATACGAACATGTTAATCAATAACACATATACAGGGTGTACCATCAGTGCGTAATTGATGTATAGATGGTTTATTATTGGAAACATGAAAAACAAATGTAAAAGTTGTATGACCATATTTAACAATTGTTCATAATTATACAGGATGGTTCATACATGAGGGGCTTATCAAACCTATACTTTTTTAAAGCAAAACTCCCTGCAGGTAGGTATACATATTTGATTATTTTCACATTGTCAAACAATTTTAATTGACTTCATTTATTTGCTATGTTGTATATAGGGTGTGTCAAAACGCGAGGTTACTATTTTCTCAATTTTTTAAATGGTATTAATTAATTGGTAGTATAACATACTCCATTTAAAAAATTGAGAAAATCGTAACCTCGCATTTTAACACACCCTCTATACAACATAGCAAATAATTGAAGTCTATTAAAATTGTATATTGATGTGAAAATAATTACATATTTATAACTACCTGCAGGGTGGTTTTATTTAAAAATATATAGGTTTGGTCTGCTCCTCATTTATGGACCACCATGTGTATTTAGAAGTAATTGATATATTATTTTTTTTTTCATATTTCCAATAATAAAACAGTTATAGATCAATTACGTACTGATGGTATATGTGTTGTTGGCAAACATGTTGGTATCGTTAAATATGTAAATTCATAATGAATTTTATGCTAATGCATTTGAAAAAATTAAGTAAATTAAACATAAAATTAGCCATATTTAAGACATGTTTCAAAATACTCTGTATAAAATAAACTAGTTCAATCACCACCATTCATTAGTTCAGTATCTTAGAAGTCTGTATGTTAAACAATTTTAAAATCAATGTAAACCTACCTAAATTATAACTTATTTTGAAGTCTGCATCGTTCTCTAATTTTGCTTGGCAACCCTGTAATAATTTGAAGAAAAATTCTGGAGTTGAATACTGTATTACCAAACCATTTTAAAACTGGAATAAAACATTTAAAAAATAAAAAATTTTATTTGCCAGACAAAAACGCAACACAGTGTATATCTAAAAATACGTATTTTTAAAATTCATATAACTTTTGTTTAAAACTTGTTTGCTTGTCCAGGGGCGGTTTCTCCATTGATGCATTTGTGCAGTGAACACCCAGTTAAATTTCATAAAAACACATTATTTTAAAATTACACAAATAACATAAAAATATAAATTTAATTTTAATATTTTTATTTTCATACGTGTTAATCTCTATTTTTTGGTACATCATTGTCCTCTGGCTGATCGCGTCTCTGTGGCACAGTATACCTAAGTATACTGTGTCTGTGGCGCATTATGATGAGTGAGCCTAACACGAGTGAGACGATATGGTGAATGCATATAGCTAAAAAGAGAAGACAACACGCCAACAGATTCTTTAAACTGTCAAAGAACACATTAATTGGCGCGCCGCTCACAAACAAGGTTGCCAAACCAGTGTTGCCAGTCCAGTACAATTCACAATTTTACTAGATGTAGTACATTCTGCGTGCATCAGTGTTCACGTGTAAAATATATTATATTGTGTTCCTTGTTTGGGTTCGTTATGAATAAAGACCCCCTTTTCTCCCCTTTAATGAATTAGATGTCACTGCAAATAGAACTCAAAGAATCTGATACATTTAAGGAATTTGGTACATTTTTTAGACAAATCTGGTAAATAAGAAAAACATATTCTGGCAACACTATACCAAATCAAACAAACTGTTATTTCGTCCTCCGTCATTATGAAACGGTTTTAATAAAATTTAGATTATTTTATTATTTGTGATCATTTAAAAAATGTGTTTAATTGACAACTGCAAGTTTAATAAATTGAAAGGATGTGTGTCACTTTAACGATTGTTTCCGAAAAACTTCTTTAAAGCAAGGTAAATAAAAACTTCTTTGTAAGGTTATGTTTTTTATTTACTTATAATAAAGTTTTACGACTGTAATTTATTTTATATTTTGTTTCTGTGTCTAAGACCATCCAAATACTACATCAAAATGGTCTATTTTGTACCCAATTGGAAATACTACAAAGTAAGAAGTAAGCAAAAAATTTGTAATTTTTTTTTCCACAAAACCCGCTAAAAGGAAAAATTTTATTATTCTGATGAGGTAACTATTTGACAACATTATGGAAATAGAAATGTACAATAAAAATTTGATAAAGATAAAGAAACAAATGGTTTTTCACTTTAAAATCGGAAAAATGGATCAACATCAGTCTCTAAAAGGAGAAAAGAAGCCCTTCAATTATAAAAAAATCTGAATAAATATTGGGGTTTTTAGGGGGGGTTGAAATTAAAAAAATAATCAAAAATGAAAAGCGATATCAACATGAAATTTTTAGAGAAAATCAAGCTCTATAAGGAGATGAGGCCTATTGATTGTGAAAACAATCTGGTTGAAAATTGGGGTTAAGGGCTCTGTTAAACTGCGGGGAGTATCATTTAGAATGCCAGGCATTATACAAGGTGTTTCAAAAAGGTATGTCATTAATTCATCCTCAGATAGATAACCAAAAAATAGGTGGATTTGGCTATATTTACCTATATCAATAATTGGCTCCCAACAAAGTTACAGGGTGTTAAACTAACATTCAGAAAAACGTTATTTTTTTGTAAAAAGTTTGCTGTAGCGATTTTTTCTTCGAAATTTTTGCCACTGCTGTAGATTTGAAGGCCCAATATTCTAAGGAGAAAAAAATTTAAAAAAGTTGAGGGGTTGGGTACCTTTTAACCCCCCCGTATTTTTTTGACATAAAGAAACTTGCTTTATCGATCATAAAATCAAAAAGAACTATGAATTTTTAAAATTTTTTTATAGCAAAATGAACTTTGCATCTTTCTTATTTAACAAGCTATTTAAAATTTTTTAATTAAATTTCTAGAGCAATTCGTCCGTCCTGGACTTAACATATCAACAAAACTAAGAGTAGATGAAGATTTATTGTACAAAACACGCATACAAATATCAGTGGTGTGCCTAGGGCTCTGCTTGAACCGCCCCTGCAAAAACTACCTCTTTTATTTATATTTTTGTGTTTAAGAAGGAGGAGGACATGTTGAATATTTACTAAATTAAATAGTTTATAAAATATGTATAATAATTATTACCAAATGTTTATTTTGAATCGTTAATTTTTTGTTAATTGTTTAATTAAAAAAATTATCTTTCTATTTACTATTAAATAAATACATATCCCAACTAACGTGTATTTTTATCAGTGGCATGGTGAACCCATGAGTCACACCATTTTTATGGCGCCAATCCAATATTATAAATACCTTTTTTACAAAAATATAAATAAAAGAGGCAGTTTTTGCAGGGGCGGCTCAAGCACAGCCCTAGACACACATTGATTTTTATATGCATTTTTTGTACAATTACTCCTGACCTAGTCTTAGTTTTGTTGATATGTTAAGTTCAAGACGGACAAATTGATCTAAAAATTCAGGTTAAAAATTGTAAAAGCTCGTTAACTAAGAAAGATACAAAGTTCATTTCGCTATAAAAAAAATTAAAAATTCATAGTTCTCTTTGATTTTAGAATCGATAAAGCAAGTTTCTTTATGTCAAAAAAAAATATATGGGGGGGTTAAAACTTACCCAAGCTCCCAACTTTTTTTAAAGGGGTCGCTTTAATTTTTTTTCCTTAGAACATTGGGCCTTCAAATCCACAGCAGTGGCAAAAATTTCGAAGAAAAAAATCGCAACAGCAAACTTTTTTCTGAATGTTAGTTTAACACCTTGTAACTTTCTTGGGAGCCAGTTTAATAAACTTATTACTATTAAATTGATAAGAAACAAACTACGAGATCCAACCATGTGATTACTGCAATCAACTGTTTTTTAATGAAAATTTAGAGAACTGAAAACTAAAGAAGATAAATAAATTTCTTGGAAATCTCCAAAAAAATCCCAAAATTCCCCTTACAAAATAATAAAAATTATTTTTGAACCGCCAAGGTAAAAGTAAATTATTGAAAAATTGAAAAAAATTTGCCCACGATCATCAATTAACTACTAAACAGCATCGTCTGGAAAAAACATGCGTTGGCATGCACATCCTTTCTCCAGGTCGTCTGTAATACGTCATTAAATTTGTTTTTACCTTGAAGTTCCAAAAATATATTTCTTTATTTCTAAGGGATAATTTTGGAATTTGTTTGGGGATTTCCAAGAAATTTATTTAGATAATTGTTAATAGAGAAATGCGGTTTTGTCGGGTTGCCTATCAAACTAATTTAAATAGTACTTTATTTGTCATTTTTCTATTTTAAATATATCTGTTATCAGTGAAAACCCCTTTTTTAAGCTCATTTACAAGGAATTGAAGAATGAGGACGTAGATAAGATTATTTCACATGACATAAAGAGTAGAAAAAAATATTAACCAAGCTAGAACCTCTCACTCTAAATTGTCTAAGAATACTAATGATTTTCATAACTTGTTTGTTAATCATGCAATTAAAACAAACAAAAGTTAAATTTTGTTTTTTTGACAAATGCATGTCATACCAATATAATAATATTTTCTTGTATAAGTAATTTACAATGTTTAGTCCAGTTACCTGATTTATATGTAGATGACTTTAAAAAGCTTTTTCAAAAGAGCCACACCGAAGCATTGGTGCGCTAATCAAAGAGGATGGCACGAACACTGCCAACCTCGAAGATAGCATAAAACTTCTGCTGTCAACACACTTTCCTGACTCGGTCATCACAGATGTGGCCGACTGGGCAGAGGAAGAATACAACCCATCTGTCTATGATTTGCAAACTGCCAAACACATTACAGGCGATGAAAAAATTAGATGGGCAATATCCAGATTTTCTCCATTTAAATCATCAGGGTCTGACTCTATTTTTCCAGCCCTACTTCAGTGGGGTCTGGAAGAACTTACACCGAACCTGGTGGGTATATTGAGATCCTCGTTGGCCCTGAGGTATATCCCAAAAAATGGAGAGAGGAAAAGGTGGTATTCATATCTGGAAGGATGGATTTCACTGTTTTAATAAAACCACCTTCCCAAAGATAATATACACTGACTAACCAACAGGAATATTCCACAGATGGTTAGTGGGTACATAACATGCTATCAAAGCGAGTAGTAAACATAAGTGTAGAAGATGGGAATATAAGAAGCTTGGTTGCGAGAGCATGTCCACAGGGAGGGGTACTATCACCTCTACTGTGGAAGATGGTCCTCGAGACCTTCATCAGCCACCTCAATAATGACAGTCACTACACAATAGCATATGCAAATGGCCCGGTCATTTTGCAAACAGAGAATTTTGAAAACATACTCTGCGAAAGAATGTAAGTAGCTCTAAATAGTGGTGCAAGGACCATTTACTGTCTATCAATAAGAAGATAAAAATGTTCTTTTTCACAAGGAAAACGATGAAAATGGATTAAAAACCTCCAAAACTTCTAAACACAACACTAAACTTTGCAACAGAGGTGAAGTACCTAGGTCTCACCTTTGACAACAAGTTATTATGGAACTCGCATTGAGAAAACATAGTGAAAAGAGCATAAATTGCTTATGAACAATGCCGCTGAACCATAGGAAGCACTTGAGCTTTTTCTCCCAGAGATTCAAAGAACAGCATGTCTCAACATAAGAGGAGCCATGAAAACAACACCGACCAGAGCCGTGAAAGTCATTCTTAGTCTCACACCTCTTGATATTTACATCAAGTAGGTTGCTCTGACGACAATGACACGCCTCCACTCGGTTGGAATAGAACCTGATGTAGGATGGTGAGGCGAAAAATCGCTTTTGGCAGGAGGCGCTCGATACGCTCCCTCTGCTCCACGCGAACATGGATCCATCTCACCGAAATATATTTTCCATGACCCATATAAAGTTATAACAGAACAAATAGAATAGCCGGAAGTGGCAGGTACGATTCATATTGTTACGCAGCACCCTGCAGCGTACTGCGGTCGTCATAAGTAAAGGTACGAGTAAATGAAGAAGATAGAATAGTCCAGAAAAATCTCAAAATGTCATTCCTTGTCATAGAAAAATCCAGATTGTTCGAGAAGGTTCTAGAAGATTGAGGCAAGCTATATAAGTCGACGACCTGACGTTAGAGTTTCAGTTTTATGACAGACGTTATACGTTAATGTTTGATAGTTTGATAGTTATTGTTCAATTGAGTTATTGTAAAAGTTGAGTTGCAATAAATTGTGATACCAAAAACTAGCGTAACAATATTTACACCAACAGTTCTAAAACAAAACAAGGATCAAGATGTGAAATATACTCCAGATTCTTAAACCTAAACATAAAATGGGCTATGAGTAATAGTACCAGTAAAGTTCAAGCAGAGCTAACGGGAATTCCCATAGCACCAAAAGAATCACCAGAAACGATATCACTGGAAGGAACATGCTCATCTCTACAGATAGCAGACAAGCACTACTCATCCTGAACATACCATCAATTTACTAAGGGTTAGTACTAGAATATCACGAAGCTTTGACCGAAGTATCCATCAACAATGTAGTCACCCTAATATGGATCAAAGGTCAAGCCACATCGAAAGGTAACCCTCTTGCTGATTCACTAGCCAAAGAAAGCAGCCAAACAAATACTTTTTGGACCTGGCCCTTCTATTGGCCTGACAAAATCTGCTTTCGAAAAAAACTTGTAGAGATAAAAAAGTTAGTCAATGAATTGGGCTTTTCAGTCATACTTTTTTAAAGAAAAAATTTTCATCTAAAAAAAGTTGTAAGAAAAAATATCTTAGGGGTTGATTATTTCAACCCCTTCTAAGCATACTTCAGGGTTGAAAAAATTTCAAAAAGTGTACTTTTACTGACAGATAATGTTTACCAAGTTTCGTGTCTTTAGCTTGATATACAGGGAAAATAAAAAAGAAAAACCATTATTTTTTTTAATTTTCGAAGGGGTGTAACTTTTCCGGGGAGGGTTTTTTAAAAAAATTTTATACAGAACACTCACATTAATTTTTATCACAGAATCACCCCTTTAATTTTTTCGGTGTTATAATAAAAAAGTGCTTTGTATAAGAACATTATATTATCTGTCTTGCTGTACCTTTATTTATGGAAGGCCTGAATTGAGATATACTACAAATTATTTGCAATAAATTTCAAACGAAGCTTACATTTTTAATTAATTTGACATTTAAGAGCCATTCACATATCACAGTTGACATCTTGATACTTGACAGGCACAGCCAAGCATTATTCTGATTTTGGCCAAATAAAATGGCCGATTAATTATTCTATGGGGTTGTGACAGAAAGCCAGTAAATTTGATAAAGGTGTTTTTGTGGCTAGGGGCGAAATAGTAGTACGCTTAAGTTAGCACCACCATAAAATAGTCAAATTTAAGAAACTGCTTATATATTTTTCATAAATTGGCAGGCTTGGCGACTAATTTCGATTAAAAATAGCCTCCAAAATGGCTAGGGTTGCAAGTATAAAGGTCGCAACCTGCCTTAGAAATTTCACTTTTACTATCAACAGCTGTTGTTTGACAGGTCATTAGAGAATGTTTGCAATTTATGAAATGTTAAGAATGTTAGGAATGTTGACGTCAGAAATAATTGGAATTCCTTAAATTGTCACATAAGAAATGCATAGGCGGATTTTAAAAAAATTGATATTAAAGTTGTTAGGATAAACCAAAAATTCTGAAAATCAATAGGGTTCTAAGTTAGAAGTAATTATTCAAGAAAATTAAAACCGCAAGTCAATCAAAACTGCAAGTCAATCAAAACATTAGTTCTACAGTTATCGTGCCGGCCTACATACACACAGACGACCAGACGAAATTTTTTTTTGCATTTTCGGACTCCGAATGATTGGAAACATGAAGAAAATATTTAAAAAATAGGGATGAGAAAATTTTTTCGTCTGCACGAACCCAATACTGAGGCCCCATAGGAAGGGCCCCAGTAATTCTAAGAAAGTATTTTGCTTCCAACTCGTACCGTCCCTTTTTAGATTTTAGATAGTACGGATTAAACAGCATCCAACTCGGTTATGCCCGCTCCAACAGGACGGTGCTTCTCCGCATTATATACAGCAGGTGCGAGTGTACTTAGACCTAGCATTTCCAGGAAAATTGAATGGCCACCAAAATCTCCAGATTTTTTTCAGCAAGATTTTTTTTATATGGGCATCTAAAATCTAAGATCTATGCTACTTAACCAACTTGCCTACAAGATTTACGGCAGCGTATTATTAACGAGTATCATCTTGTAACACCAGAAATCGATTCGAGGAGAACTTATATCATTGCATGGAAGAACATAACTAATTTTAATTTTATGCGTCTTCGTAAATGAAAGGAGTAAATATGAAATGAGGAATTATTAAAAAGAGAATTAAAAGAACTTTCAAACAAGGTGTCACTCAACTCAACACTTTCCAGTTAGTAGTGTACTGTACACCACTTTTCAAGGGGTTTGGAAAAATTCTAAAGGATTTCCCCCTCGACAAATAAATTGACAGGTCTAAACGATTTTTTTAATGACATTGAGAACCCTAAACAAGAACTGTTTCGTTTTCGTTGACGTCCTGGTCCACCCTGTATATTATACACAAAAAAATCAAAACTTTTAACTGGAGGTCGGTTCTTAGTTTCATGATGACATGTATATTTTACACGAGCAGATGATGGGAGTTTTTGGGGGCTAGAGAAGAAATAATAAAATGGTTAAGATGACAAGATTCTATAAAGCATAAAGGATCAGTGATCAGTGATTTTTTTACACTTTTAGACCCCCATTGCTATCACCCTAATCCGTTTGTAGTGTGATAGCACTGTAGCCTGCCGCTTACTGTACCACTATTTTTGGATTCTACTACTTCCCTATTCACCAATTCACTTACTCATTCACTGTCACTCATTCACTGTCACTCATTCACTGTCACTCATTCCACGTCGTCGATGGTTAAACGCTAGTTGGCTAAGTCTCATGGTACCACGGCCCTTGGTGGAACGTCCTAGCCATCACCCATCCATGACGTGACCAGAGGGATCACTGCTAAACTATTATGAGAACGTGGATGCACACTAATCTCTCAGCTAGCCTCTCCGAGCAATGTTACTCGTAAAATTGTCAATAAAAAAAACTGGTAGAGTCAAAAATTTTCCTATTGTAGAAGAAGCTGTGGTTCGAACTTTCGAGACTCAGGTAGTCCAGCATATTTATTTAAAGGTCCATCTAAGAGAAGACAAAATCAATCGCTGAAACCTAGCTATACTGTAATGGGACTGTGGCCTTAGAAGACACTTAATTCTTTTAGGGATATCTCACTACTCACCATGTAGAATATGTAAAGAGAAGGACGAAACTCTTTTACGATATACTACGACAAAAAACTTTCAAGTTATTTAACCCTCATACAAAAATAAGGATTATGTCTATTCTTTTAGTTTTCGTTGCCAAACACTCAAATGTTAATAAGAAATATACCAGGCAGCAGACTGACGACATTTTAACGACATTTTTTGGTAATTCTTGGTTATCGACGTCATGTTACCAAAAAATGAGGTGATTATGACATCACTTCTTTAACGTCTTTTTGACGTCACAAATTCGACGTCAACGTGGCGTCAATTTATTGTCACTATTAAATTAAGGTTTATATTAAACGTGATTTCAATACATTTTATTTATGTAAAATGATATGGCCTAAACAATTATTTTTTAAAACTCTTAAGTCTATTAACGTTTAAATCTGGCGCTTAAAATGCATAAAGATTGTATGATATCACGTGACACAGGACTGCGTCTGTCTGTGGTCATCGGTCTGTGTAGTATGGCTCGTGTGTGTTCGAGCCGTTCGAGCAAGCACGAGAACGGTATC
>OV651814.1:59472444-59504441 GCA_927349885.1 Psylliodes chrysocephalus | reverse complement strand
TTGTAATATTGAAAAATTCGTATTTTATTTCTAATTATACAGGGTAGCTCAAAGTATTTCGATTATATATTTTAATATAGATAATATGGATTGGATCAGTTACGATTGTGGTAAATAATTTAAAAGTATCCGAATGTTGAAAAAAGTATCCGGTATCCGGATACTTACAAATTTGGTCACGGATACAGATACCGGATACAAAATTTGAAAAGTATCCGGATACAGCTTTCGAATACACATAAAGTATCCGGATACTGTATCCGGATACAGAAGTATCCGGATACTACCCAATTCTGGTCAAGAGGATATAATAATTGGCATTATTATTTAAAAATATAAAGAATTTACTTAAAAATTAAGAGAGGGAGACTTATGATTGAATAAAATCCAAGATGCACCAAGATACACCTATAGAGCGATTGAGGTAACTCTTGGTCCACAACAATAAAATCAATTTTACATGATCATCTTCGCATGAAAAAAAATTGTTAATCGTTGGATGTCACACACGCTTATTTCCAGAAGGCAGAGTAAGTGAAATTTACGCGGGAAACGTTAGAAATGTTACAGAGTTGAAGTGTTTCCACTACGTTAACGTAAACGTGTACGCAGAAAAATAATGTTTACGTTACGGTACAAAATATGAGTTGAAGCTGTTAAATGCATCGTGGCATTTACGTATCTTGACAAATAATAACAATTAACGACAATTTATATTGGGATTGCTTCTTTTCCAAATAAAAAGAGGTTATTTTGTTTGCGTTTACGTGTATACGCCAGAGCCCGTAAGTTTACGTATATACGTAGACGTATACGTGAAGGATATTTTAAGACGCATGCGCATATGTCAAATTTCACGTACACGTTTACGTTCATAACATCACTTCAACTCTCTAATAACTAATGGTGGACGTAGTATTCTTTCTAAAATAGTAATAGTGATGAAACATACATACAATTTTATGATATTCCTACCCGCCAGGAGAGCTGTGTGTTGATTTACGTAGATGAACCAACATTAACAATGGCGGAAAAGCAAAGGGCTGTTAAGAAAGTTATGTTCGTAGTACAGGATTAGTAAAATGAATTAAGCTTAAAGGTCAACGTACAGTTACAGGAAACTGGTACACCACAAAATATTTACCTGTAGTTCTTGAGTCAGCAACTGCAAAGAAAAAAAATTCACCAATCGTTACCAAACTTTTACTTACCGCAAATAAAAGGTTGTACACTATATGAGACAGGTAAAATGTTTAATTATAGAAAGTAAAACAAGATTTCTGAAATTAGTCACCTGTGGTTAATAAACAGTTCAATTACTTTTTAGACGACCTACAGTTAGTCAACTATTTACTTGTGGTTAGTGTACATTAATTTCTTACTATAGGTACACTTTATGCTACTAATTGGTTTTGTTTTATTTGCCGCTAGTTACCTATTTTCTTGTGATAAGTGATTTTTGTTTTAGTAGGTGGTATATATGTATTTATGATCTTGCATTATTTAGAGGCTTTAAAACATTATTTATCATTAATATTATTATGTAGAAAGTATTAGATTTTATAAACCTTATTGTTACCTTAATAGGCTATAGGTACGAATGATATTTATAAAAATTTGAGTACTCAGGTATTTTAAAATAATATCAACTTTTACATGAATAGGGACAATATATAGAGATTAAAAAATATCACAGTCAAAAATACACGATTGATGTATCAAAAAATATATAAGGTACTTACATAATAATAATAATAATAATAATAATAATAATAATAATAATAATAATAATAATAATAATAATAATAATAATAATAATAATAATAATAATAATAATAATAATAATAATAATAATAATAATAATAATAATAATAATAATAATAATAATAATAATATTAATAATAATAATAATAATATTGACAAATAATAATAATTGCCGTCCTTACCCTGCACAAACTCTGTTTCTGTCTGGGGTTGAAATTTACTCGTAAAGGGGTGCATAGACATAGTATTATTATGGTATTAAATTATAAATTAACTCCTAGAATATTATTATAAATTGGTAAAACAATAATAAAATAGTGGATTGTGCAACAAGAGTGGATATGATGGCCATATCGCACGAAGACGAAATTTGAGCACAACGCCGTAGGCGTAGTGCTCAATCGTCTGAGTTCGATGTAGACAATCCACTCGAGTTGTACAGTGTATTTTTTCTATGACCCACTAACGAAAATTTACAAATAAAAAAAATATTTTAGGTTATTAAGACAAAATAACTAATTTTAAAATAATTTATGACTTTAATAATTTTTAAAATAAAACAAACGAAGAAAAAATATATATTTAAAAGTCCCCAGCCGAGGCTCGAAATGGAAGTCAGATATACTCTCCCCACCCATCTACCGGCATATTTGGGATATTTTTTTAATAATCATAATTGAATTGACTTCATAGAGTTTTATTAAAATTAACAAATTATTTATAATAACAGTATAAATAAAAATAGAAATGCTATTATTTATCGATTCTACACAAAAATAAGTCATTTTAATGTATATTTAAGTTCAATACCTAAAAAATATACTGACAATTAGTTTGACAGAATTGTCACTTATTTAAAATTTTAAAAATAGTCGTCGGGTGACCAAAATATGAACTGTGATTGGTGGATCTAATTTTTTTGCATCGCAGTACATCGAATGAATATAAAATATATTCGTTTAGTTAATGGCAATAGTATACTTTTCCGTTTTGTAGTATGTGCGTAGATGTGTATAAAAAAAATGTTATGTAGGTATTGAATAATAAAAAATGTACAAAAACAAAACAAATTATTTACTTTTTATAAGTTCAGATAATGCTTAAACTAAATATTAAACTATCCATTTTCTTTTATATGCTTCCAAAAGCAAAATACTAAGCCGGTCTTTCGCCAATTCTGGTAAATCTTCCGATTTAAGTTGATGTTTTATATCAAACCTGCTTCCTTTTTTATTAAAAACTGCAATTGGAAGCATGAACGTACATTGTCTAATTGGTCGCTCTGCGTTTTCTTTTAACTCTTCTAAAAATTTGTCGTATGAAAATTGAGGGCTGTAACAATTGTATTTCTTTAATACATCACGAAATTCTTCGTGGTAATATTTAATTAGATTATCAAACTCGCTTTTAAGCACAAGAGACTGTACACTGCTAACTAGAAAGAAAATTAGGTCTTCCACTGGGCTGCCAATTTTACACATTTGAAAGTCGACAAAAATGTTGCCAACTGCTACTCCTTCTATAATTTTTGGCATTGTGTTATTGACCCATAAATCAGTATGCAACAAAGTACAAAAAGGTTCTTTTGGTGGTGGGGCTTTAAAGTGGTTCTGATCTTCTTCCATGCGTTTAGAAAATTTTTCAAATGCTGCCTGTATATGAGACAATTCTTTATTAGTCTTAACATATTCTGCTATAATAGGTAAAAAATTGGGTGGTGAATCTTTCAGAGGCGTTTTATCATCTCCTTTAGGTGATGGTGGTGGCGGTGGTGGTTCAAAACCAGGGCATTGCTCTTTTATCTCATTGTTAAATGTTTCTGGTTCGGACAGTTTCAATGATAAAGCAGTTGCATGGTAAATTGCAATATCTTTTAGGATCACTTTCGTTGTAGCCAAGTTAAAACCAACATGCCGGTCTTGCATTTCATAACCTAAAATTCAAAATAAAAAAATATTAACTGAAACAGCAATTATGAGCAGTAAAATATAGCGTTTATATAATGCAGACCGATATTTGTATGTTATAGTAAGTTAACCGTTATTTAAAGTCAATCAAGTCATAAAGTATTAACCTAAACATACTTTATTTTAAACATTTCATTACCTAAAGATTTATTTTCATGCAAATATGCTAATTTATAACTAAATTTATTAGTACAGTTATGTTCTAATTTATTCATTAATATTTTTTATCTTAACACAAGTTAAATGGCAAAAAATTCTTAGTAATTTACCCAAATGTTACGCTTCAGACCTGTATTGAAATTTCTTGAAGGCACCTTCACCATTTCATACACTGATCATATGTAGTTCATTCACGATTTTCTACTCGAATCTGTAGATTTCTGGTACAAATGTTGACCACCATATGTGTCACTGTAGAGGGGGTTTTGGGATTGATTTATTTTATAGACTATGTAATGTAAAAAGAAGAGAGAGTAAGAAGCTTAATAAGGTAGAGAGAGATTAGAGTAGTACAGTACTGGTCGAAAGTGGCTCGCACGATTGTAATAACGTTTAATTTAGTAATAGACCTTTTACAGGGTGTCCCTTTAGCTCGTAATTGTTCAATATTTCAATTTGTGTTATAGACATGTAAACAATTTTTAAATAAAAGTTATATGCATTTAAAAATTACGTATAACAAAAATAATTTTGGATATATAGGGTGTTGCGTGTTTGTCTGGAAAATAAAAATGTTTATTCTTTAAATTTAAACCCTGTATTTTATTTCAGTTTTAGAATGCTTTGGTAAGAATGTATTTAGCCCTAAAATGTTTCTTCGAAATATTACATGGTTTCCAAGCAATTAATTTTTTTATAAAAATAGATAATGTTGCAGTCCCCAAAATAAGTTATCATAATTTAGGTAGGTTTACATTGATTTTATTATTGTTTAGAGTATAGACTTGTAAGATACTAAGCTAAAGAATAGTGGTGATAGAACTGGTTTATTTTATACAGAGTGTTTTAAAACATGTCTTAAATATGAATAATTTTAAGTTCAATTTACTCACTTTTTTCTACCACAACACCCTGTATATTATTTAAGCATAAAGTTCTTTATGAAATTACCTATTTAACAATACGGACATGTAAATCAATAACACATATACAGGGTGTACCGTCAGTGCATAATTGATGTATAGCTGTTTTATTATTGGAAACATAAAAAAAAAATGTAAAGGTTGTATGACCATATTTAATAATTGTTCATAATTATACAGGATGGTCCATACATGAGGGGCTGATCAAACCTATACTTTTTTAAAGCAAAACACCCTGCAGGTAGGTATACATATTTGATTGTTTTCACATTGTCAAACAATTTTAATTGACTTCATTCATTTGCTATGTTGTATATAGGGTGTGTCAAAATGCGAGGTTACTATTTTCTCAATTTTTTAAATGGTATTAATTAATTGGTGGTATAACATACTCCACTTAAAAAAATGAGAAAATCGTAACCTCGCATTTTAACACACCCTCTATACAACATAGCAAATAATTGAAGTCTATTAAAATTGTATATTGATGTGAAAATAATTACATATTTATAACTACCTGCAGGGTGGTTTTATTTAAAATTGTATAGGTTTGGGCTGCTCCTCATTTATAGACCACCATGTGTATTTAGAAGTAATTGATATATTATTTTTTTTTTTATATTTCCAATAATAAAACAGTTATAGATCAATTACGCACTGATGGTATATGTGTTGTTGGCAAACATGTTGGTATCGTTAAATAGGTCAAGTCATAACGAATTTTATGCTAATGCATTTAAAAAAATTAAGTGAATTAAAACTTAAAATTAGCCATATTTAAGACATGTTTCAAAATACTCTGTATAAAATAAACTAGTTCTATCACCACTATTCGTTAGCTCAGTATCTTAGAAGTCTGTATGTTAAACAATTTTAAAATCAATGTAAACCTACCTTAATTATAATAACTTATTTTGAAGTCTGCATCGTTCTCTAATTTTGCTTGACAACCCTGTAATAATTTGAAGAAAAATTCTAGAGTTGAATACTGTATTACCAAACCATTTTAAAACTGGAATAAAACAGTTAAAAAATAAAAAATTTTATTTGCCAGACAAAAACGCAACACAGTGTATATCTAAAAATACGTATTTTTAAAATTCATATAACTTTTATTTGAAACTTGTTTGCTTGTCCAGGGGCGGTTTCTCCATTGATGCATTTGTGCAGTGAACACCCAGTAAAATTTCATTAAAACACATTATTTTAAAATTACATAAATAACATAAAAATATAAATTTAATTTTAATATTTCTATTTTCATACGTGTTAATCTCTATTTTTTGGTACATCATTGTCCTCTGGCTGATCGCGTCTCTGTGGCACAGTATACCTAAGTATACTGTGTGACACCCTTTTCTTCGTCTCTTAAAATAAAGAAAAGGGGTTGGGGTGGCGCTAAGCTGTTCTTCGAACAAGGGTTGCTCAGGCGCCAGTTTTGGTAACGCAGTCTACTCTAAGGCCCTGGGGTGCACTTAGAGTACACCCTCAGCAGACTCAGTGGAGTCCAGGTACAAACAAAAAAAATAAATAAATAAAACGGTCAGACCTTCACTATTTAGTTGACCTACACTGGGGTAATAGAATAAATAAAAATTTTCACTGCACTTTTACCTATTAGTAACTAAGCCCTGAAAACGGAAAAAGTAAAGGAGTAATTCAAAATTAAACTCAGGAATTATAATTAAAAATATATTTACAAAATAAAATAAATAAAATAAAACAAATAACACGAGGGTGAAATCGGTAATTATATATATTTAATAGCGGTAATAAAATAAATGTAGAATTTATGCGTTGTTGATAAAATAGACGGTCTCGGTGTTAACAGAAAAGTGCTATAACGGTAAAATTAACTATGACCTATGCCATACCCATAAGAAAATAAAAATAATAATTTCCTTTAAAAAAAAAATATAACGGTGGGCACTAACACCCTCAGCACAAATTCTTTCCTACTAATGCAAATAACCGGTTTTAGTCATAAGACAAAAATCTACAATAGTAAAATTAAATATGATTTGAACTATACCTTTTAGAAATTAAAAGTTAATAATTTATTCTCAGTAATCAATTATGGACAATTTATGAACGGCAGTGAACGGTATCACTTTGCACTCCTGAGAAAAAAAAAATGACGGTTGCCTTTGTAAGAATGACGGTTAATATCCTCCCCGCAAAATTATTTAGCTAGACACAATAGTCCCAATACAGGTGACTTAAAACGGTATTATTCGACCAACACTTTAGGGAATATTGACGATTTCAACTTTATTTATTCAGATTCAAATTTCTCTTATGTAGACATCTGGTAATCCATAGCTTCTACAAAAGCGAAAAAAAGAAAACTCTGATTCTCGACGGGGAAGCAAGCGAATACCGCTATCACCCCTGATTCACGCGGAAATGGTTGAAGGGTACTACAGCCCCGGATCTAAATCCAATTTGTTACCCTGACAGGCACTAAGAAATCTAAAATACTGGTCGAATTTCTTAAGTAATTAATAGAGACGGAAATAAATGTTGCTGGGAGAATTATTAGACGGAATTTTAAAAAAAAGGCCTACCTTGCTTAAGCTTTCACTAACTCGGTATTCACACACACACTTCGTAAAAGTACTTTTTAATTCCAATACCGACGGACAGGAAAAAGAGAGGCCCTCTCATCGAAAACATCTAGTTTTATCAAAATTCGTACTTTTGCCGGAGTGGGGACGGTAGTCCCTTCTTTTCTGAAATATGTTGTTTTGCAAAAAAAATCTTAATTGATCAGCTTACTGATAAACCTACTAGAATTGCTATTTTACGACAAGATTTAATTTATTGTGATATTGAAAAGTTTTAAACTACGAGGGCTCTTGAGGTTTAAAAACGGTAATTCTATGGAAATATTAATTGCAGGGGGGTCTTGCAAATGTTCATAGACGGAAATTAATTTTAGAAATTAATTTATGGAATAAATTAATGGGAATTTTAGTGACCTCGTCACAATTGTGTCTGTGGCGCATTATGATGAGTGAGCCTAACACGAGTGATACGATATGGTGAATGCATATAGCTAAAAAGAGAAGACAACACGCCAACAGATTCTTTAAACTGTCAAAGAACACATTAATTGGCGCGCCGCTCACAAACAAGGTTGCCAAACCAGTGTTGCCAGTCCAGTACAATTCACAATTTTACTAGATGTAGTACATTCTGCGTGCATCAGTGTTCACGTGTAAAATATATATATATTGTGTTCCTTGTTTGGGTTCGTTATGAATAAAGACCCCCTTTTCTCCCCTTACATTTAAGGAATCTGGTACATTTTTTAGACAAATCTGGTAAATAAGAAAAACATATTCTGGCAACACTGTACCAAATCAAACAAACTGTTATTTCGTCTTCCGTCATTATGAAACGGTTTTAATAAAATTAAGATTATTTTATTATTTGTGATCCTTTAAAAAAATGTGTTTAATTGAGAACTGCAACTTTAATAAATTAAAAGGATGTGTGTCACTTTAACGATTGTTTCCGAAAAACTTCTTTAAAGCAAGGTAAATAAAAACTTTTTAAGGTTATGTTTTTTATTTACTTATAATAAAGTTTTACGACTGTAATTTATTTTATATTTTGTTTCAGTGTCTAAGACCATCCAAAGACTACATTAAAATGGTCTATTTTGTACCCAATTGGAAATACTATAAAGTAAGAAGTAAGTAAAAAAATTTGTAATTTTTTTCCCACAAAACCCGCTAAAAGGAAAAATTTTATTATTCTGATGAGGTAACTATTTGACATCATTATGGAAATAGAAATGTACAATAAAAATTTGATAAAGATAAAGAAACAAATGGTTTTTCACTTTAAAATCGGAAAAATGGATCAACCGGTTAATTTAATATACTCGATGAAAAATTTTACCTAAGAAATGGTATATAAATTTAAATAGTTTACCTATATAAAGTTATGTTTGCCTGTAATTATCAATCGAGTTACCCTCTAACCTAAATCGTTTGTTGCATACAAACCAGAAATCTTTTATTTTAATAGCATTTTTTTATTGCCTTGTTTTTATAATTTAGTATTTTCAAAAATATTAGATGTTATGTTAATTTGGATCACTGCAGGTATTAAGTAAAAATAAGGCTATTGGTATATTAGTTTACAGTTAGTAATAAAGTATGTTTCGAAAAAAGCAATAAGTATCAAACATAAATTGTGATTTTGATTAGGCACTTAACAAGTCACATCCCACATATCTACATGCTCTGGCTAATCAATCCTATATGTACATATCAAAACATAAATATACTATCTACAATTAAACAATAATTTGAAAATACAGATGAAGCCGATTTACCTATTTAGACAAAATACTATTATTCTGTTATTTATTAAAACACATTATTTTTTAGTGAACATGGACATGCAAAAGACTACCATGAGGGTAAGACAGAGCTAGAGCAAGAATACTTTGGAATGTGCTGTGAAATACACTTAGGATCATATGGAGAATTAACATTTTACGATATGTATCTCACTAGTTTAGTTCACAGATTTCTGTGTTCAATTATGTGCTGCTATTTCAAACTTTTAGTATCCTTTGATAAAAGAAGTTGAATATTATTGTTGACCTTTTTAAATTGTTTATTTTACCTCATACATTTTTTTTCTACTCTTCATACAGTATTCTGTGAAGAGTATGATAGGTTTACTTTGTTTGTCCGATGTCACGTTTTTTGTCTACACGATAAGTCAAAAATGAGAAATGATAACTTGAAAATTTTAACCAAAAATCAAGCTCTATAAGAGGACAAAGCTTATTGATTTTTACCAAATCTGACTAAGAATAGGGGGTTAAGATAGGTTGAAATTAAAAAAAAAACCTAAATTAAAAACAAAAGGCGATATCAACATAAAATTTTTAGTAAAAATAAAGCTTTATAAGAAGATAAAGCCTATTGATACTGAAAAAAATATAAATATATTGGGAAGTTAAGGGGGGTTAAAATATAAAAAAATCCTAACTGAAAAACGAAAAATGATATAAACTTGAAATTTTTAGCAAACATTAGTCTCTAAAAGGAGAAGAAGCCCTTTAATTATAAAAAAATCTAAACAAATATGGGGGATTTAAGGGGGGGTTGAAATTAAAAAAATAATCAAAAATGAAAAGCGGTATCAACATGAAATTTTTAGAGAAAATCAAGCTCTATAAGGAGATGAGGCCTATTGATTGTGAAAACAATCTGGTTGAAAATTGGGGTTAAGGGCTCTGTTAAACTGCGAGGAGTATCATTTAGAATGCCAGGCATTATAAAAGGTGTTTCAAAAAGGTATGTCATTAATTCATCCTCAGATAGATAACCAAAAAATAGGTGGATTTGGCTATATTTACCTATATCAAAAATTGGCTCCCAACAAAGTTACAGGGTGTTAAACTAACATTCAGAAAAACGTTATTTTTTTGTAAAAAGTTTGCTGTTGCGATTTTTTCTTCGAAATTTTTGCCAGTGCTGTAGATTTGAAGGCCCAATATTCTAAGGAGAAAAAAATTTAAAAAAGTTGAGGGGTTGGGTACCTTTTAACCCCCCCGTATTTTTTTGACATAAAGAAACTTGCTTTATCGATCATAAAATCAAAAAGAACTATGAATTTTTAAAATTTTTTTATAGCAAAATGAACTTTGTATCTTTCTTATTTAACAAGCTATTTAAAATTTTTTAATTGAATTTCTAGAGCAATTCGTCCGTCCTGGACTTAACATATCAACAAAACTAAGAGTAGATGAAGAGTTATTGTACAAGACACGCATACAAAAATCAGTGGTGTGTCTAGGGCTTTGCTTGAACCGCCCCTGCAAAAACTACCTCTTTTATTTAGATTTTTGTATTTAAGAAGGAGGAGGAGGACATGTTGAATATTTACTAAATTAAATAGTTTATAAAATATGTATAATAATTATTACTAAATGTTTATTTTTAATTGTAAATTTTTTGTTAATTGTTTAATTAAAAAAAATATCTTTTAATTTACTATTAAATAAATACATATACCAACTAACGTGTATTTTTATCAGTGGCATGGTGAACCCATGAGTCACACCATTTTTATGGCGCCAATCCAATATTATAAATACCTTTTTTACAAAAATATAAATAAAAGAGGTAGTTTTTGCAGAGGCGGCTCAAGCACAGCCCTAGGCACACCACTGATTTTTATATTTATTTTTTGTACAATTACTCCGGATCTAGTCTTAGTTTTGTTGATATGTTAAGCCCAATTGCTCTAAAAATTCAGTTAAAAAATTGTAAATAGCTCGTTAACTAAGGAAGATACAAAGTTCATTTCGCTATAAAAAAAATTTAAAAATTCATAGTTCTTTTTGATTTTAGGATCGATAAGCAAGTTTCTTTATGTCAAAAAAATACGGGAGGGAGGGGGGTTAAAACTTACCCAACCTCCCAACTTTTTTAAAAGGGGTCGCTTAATTTTTTTTCTCCTTAGAATATTGGGCCTTCAAATCTACAGCACTGGCAAAAATTTCGATGAAAAAATCGCAACAGCAAACTTTTACAAAAAAAAACGTTTTTCTGAATGTTAGTTTAACACCCTGTAACTTTCTTGGGAGCCAGTTTTTTGATATAGGTAAATATAGCCAAATCCACTTATTTTTTGGTAATCTAAGGATAAATTTATTAAATATATTTTTGAAACACCCTGTATATCTTTATTCTAGTTTGTGTCTGTGTAATATTATGTATTGTTATGGGACTGATCTTATAAAATAAACATTTAAAACATTTTAGTTCCTATTTTATTTGCCAATAAAAGGTATTTAAAAAATATAATTTTTATTTGGCATCTGTGACAAATTGTTAAAATGATTAAACGTACAATAAAAACTAAAAAATGGTAGGTAAAGTTTTATATAAAATGTTTTACACAAAAATCAATGTCAAGCTTTTTACATAACCTGATATATATTTGAAAATAATTTCAAATTATGAAGAAAAGTCAGTTTACTAACTAATAATGTTTATAGATGGTTTTCAACGTATTAAAAATAATACAAATATTACACTAACTAAAATATTTATTAATAGTTGAAAACAGTATGATGTTGATAATAATAACTACACTTCTTACAAACTCAAATAATAAAAGACAGCGATATTGACTCTTGTACAAAGTTTTGATCCGAAATTACAAATAATAAAATTATTGGAAAAGTAAACACCCATTTTAAATTACCACAAGCCGCCACTGTGTTTGTCTATAACACAAAGTGAAATATTGAACAATTACGCACTAATAGGACACCCTGTATAACTTTTTCTAACTTTTCTCAAAAAGCAGTGTCAAATATCCTTTGACAATTGTATTAAAAAAATTATTTCTCAGTTCAACTAAGTTTACTTTCTTAAAAATAATCAAAATTATCTCGTATTTATCACAGAAAGCCAAAACCTTTAAAAAACCAGCAGATTTCCTTTTATGTTGTCAATCGAAAGCTTTTCTGATCAAATCAAGCATATCTGAATCGATTTGGCCGAAATGTTCCTTAAATATTTTCCGGAATAGTAACAAAAATTAGTCTTTTAGTTCCATACTTATCTTTAACATCTGATCTTTCTCTCATTAAGGTCATATTAGCAAGAATGTCTTTACCAAATAATCAATTGAAAAATAAATGAGAAAAATAAAACTCTAAATCAATCCCACACATATTTTAAAAATAACGAACCGAAACCGATCGCCAATATTTTTAAAATATGTATGTGGGATTGATTTAGACAGAAATTTTTTTTCTCATCGAAGATGACCACATTTGAGAGGTTGAATTCCTTTCTGAGTTTAAGAAATAAATAATTAATTGTCCGAAATTTAAATTGTTCAAAATCTAACCTCTTCTCAAAAACTCACACTTGTATCACTAATTGTACAACTTACGGATGTCAAACTACGATTAGTTGTGCTGAAAAACCGGTTAGTAGCTACTCTTCGGCAATTAGTTTACCGGATACACCCGAATACCCAGTGTACTGAAATAAACTTATTACTGTTAAATTGATAAGAAACAAACTACGAGATCCAACCATGTGATTACTGCAATCAACTGTTTTTTAATGGAAATTTAGAGAACTGAAAACTAAAGAAGATAAATATATTCCTTGGAAATCTCCAAAAAAAATCCCAAAATTCCCCTTATAAAATAATAAAAATTATTTTTGAACCGCCAAGGTAAATACAAATTATTGAAAAAATAAAAAAAATATGCCTACGGTCATCAATTAACTACTAAACAGCATCGTCTGTAAAAAACATGCGTTGGCATGCAGATCCTTCCTCCAGGTCGTCTGTAATACGTCATTAAATTTGTTTTTTCCTTAAAGTTCCAAAAATAATTTTGGATTTGTTTGGTGATTTCCAAGAAATTTATTTAGATAATTATTAATAGAGAAATACGGTTTTGTCGGGTTGCCTATCAAACTAATTTAAATAGTACTTTACTTTGTAATTTTTCTATTTTAAATATATCTGTTATTAGTAAAAAACCCTTTTTTAAGCTCATTTACAAGGAATTGAAGAATGAGGACATAGATAAGATTACTTCACATGACATAGAGAGTAGGAAAAAATATTAACCAAGCTAGAACTGCAGTTCACTCTAAATTGTCTAAGAATACTAACGATTTTCATAACTTGTCTGTTAATCATGCAATTAAAACAAACAAAAGTTAAATTTTTTTTTTTTGACAAATGCATGCCATACCAATATAATAATATTTTCTTGTATAAGTAATTTACAATGTTTAGTCCAGTTACCTGATTTATATCTAGATGGCTTCATAAAGCTTTTTCAAAAGATCCACACCGAAGCATTGGTGCGCTAATCAAAGAGGATGGTACGAAAACTGTCAACCTGGAAGATAGCATAAAACTTCTCCTGTCAACACACTTTCCTGACTTGGTCATCACAGACGTGGACGACTGGGCAGAGGAAGAATAAAACCCATCTGTCTATGATTGGCAAACTGCCAAACACATTACAGACGATGAAAAAATTAGATGGGCAATATCCAGCTTCTCTCCATTTAAATCGTCAGGGCCTGACTCTATTTATCCAGCCCTACTTCAGTGGGGTCTGGAAGAACTTACACCGAACCTGGTGGGTATATTGAGATTCTCGTTGGCTCTGAGGTATATCCCCAAAAAAATGGAAAGAGGAAAAGGTGATATTCATACCTGGAAGGATGGATTTGACTGTTCCAAAAACATACCGACCAATTAGTCTGACATCGTTTTCCATGAAGACATTGGAAAGGCTATAGAAAAGGTACATAAGGGATGCGGTGATTACAACAATACCACTACCACTACACCCAAATCAACATGCATACACCCCAGGAAGAGTAACTGATTCAACCCTCCATCTAGTTTTTGGCCAGATAGAGAGACCCTTGGATAATAATGAGTCCGCCTTGGGTGTTTTCATAGACATAAAAGGTGCTTTTGATAAAACCTCCTTTCCAAAGATAATACACTGACTAACCAACAGGAATATTCCACAGATGGTTAGTGGGTACATAACATGCTATCAAAGCAAATAGTAAACATAAGTGTAGAATATGTGAATATAAGAGGCTTGGTTGCGAGGGGATGTCCACAGGGAGGGGCATTATCACCTCTACTGTGAAATATGGTCCTCGACAGCTTCATCAGCCGCCTCAATAATGACAGTCTACACAATAGCATATGCAGATGGCCTGGTCATTCTGCAAACAGAGAATTTTGAAAACATACTCTGCGAAAGAATCCAAGTAGCTTTAAAAATTATAGAACAGTGGTGCAAGGACCATTTACTGTCTATCAATCCTAAGAAAATAAAAACGGTCCTTTTTACAAGGAAAAGGATAAAAATGGATTTAAAACCTCCAAAACTTCTAAACACAACACTAAACTTTGCAACAGAGGTGAAGTACCTAGGTCTCACCTTTGCATTGAGAAAACAGAGTCAAGAGAGCATAAATTGCTTATGAACAATGCCGCTGAACCATGGGAAGCACCTGGGCTTTTTCCCCCAGAGATTTAAAGAACAGCATGTCTCAACATAAGAGGAGCCATGAAAACAACACCGACCAGAGCCGTGGAAGTCATTCTTAGTCTCACACCTCTTGATATTTACATCAAGTAGGTTTCTCTGACGACAATGACACGCCTCCACTCGGTTGGAATAGAACCTGATGTAGGATGGTGAGGCGAGAAATCGCTTTTGGCAGGAGGCGCTCGATACGCTCCCTCTGCTCCACGCCAACATGGTTTCCATCTCACCGAAATATATATTTCATGACCCATATAAACAGAGCAAATAGAATAGCCGGAAGTGGCATGTACGATTCATATTGTTACGCAGCACCCTGCAGCGTGCTGCGGTCGTCATAAGTAAAGGTACGAGTAAATGAAGAAGATAGAATAGTCCAAAAAAGTCTCAAAATGTCACTCCTTGTCATAGAAAAATCCAGATTGTTCGAGATGGTTCTAGAAAGTTGAGACAAGCTATATAAGTCGATGACCTGACGTCAGAGTTTCAGTTTTATGACAGACGTTATATGTTGTTATCAGTTGGATAGTTATTGTTGAATTGAGTTATTGTAAAAGTTGGGTTACAATAAATGGTGATACCAAAAACCAGCGTAACAATATCTACACTAACAGTTCTAAAACAAAACAAGGATCAAGATGTGAAATATACTCCAGATTCTTAAGCCTAAACATAAAATGGGCTGTGAGTAATAGTGCCAGTGAAGTTCAAGCAGAGCTAACGGGGATTCCCATAGCACCAAAAGAATCACCAGAAACGATATCACTGGAAGGAACATGC
Organism: Psylliodes chrysocephalus; assembly: GCA_927349885.1. Lineage (NCBI taxonomy): Eukaryota > Metazoa > Arthropoda > Insecta > Coleoptera > Chrysomelidae > Psylliodes > Psylliodes chrysocephalus. The sequence goes on along the minus strand of OV651814.1, from coordinate 59,488,755 downwards.
TCATCTATACAGATAGCAGACAAGCACTACTCACCCTGAACATACCATCAATTTACTGAGGGTTAGTACTAGAATATCACGAAGCTTTGGCCGAAGTATCCATCAACAATGTGGTCACCCTAATATGGATCAAAGGTCACGCTACATCGAAAGGTAACTGTCTTGCTGATTCACTAGCCAAAGAAAGCAGCCAGTCAAATAATTTTTGGACCTGGCCCTTCTATTGGCCTGAGACAAAATCGGTAGTGACAGACCTAATTAAAGAACATTCCCTTGTGAAATTCAAGGAAAAATGGGATGTAACAAGAAACTGCAAAGTTGCCAGAGAGCTCTTAAGTTATCCTGACAACACTGCAGCAAACAAATACTTGACTATGACTGGACAGAATCTGCGCCTAGTCACAGGCATTCTGAATACGGAAGCATCTTCATATCGTGAGGCTGTCAGAATGCACACTCTGTAGAGAATGCGAATAATTATTTTAAAATTATTAATTTACTTTTAGTTGTACCTACTTAGTAATCTAAGTAATTTAATGTAATACATACAGTTTGTAAATAAATGTTTTCGATATTTTTTTTTGTATTTTCTTCATATTCCTTGACATATGGCAACAACGGCGGATATTTGTATGGATTTAAATTCAATTCAAGAGACTCTAAAATGGTGATTCCCACCTTATCGAGACTGATGCCTACAAGGGTAAACTCGTAGCGTAACAAAAACGAGAAATAATTTAACTTGGAATGAAAGACCAAAGCCTATAGTAGTATTAGCACGTCAAATTTTTTGGTTTGTGAAGCATTGGCATTACTTAGGTTAAACCATGTGATGATTTTTGCAAGCCTTGATTTTTAAAACCATTCTATATCGCTTTTTGATTAGGGTTTAAAAACTTGTTCGAGCAATTTATCCAATAATAATTGGCCCCTTTACCTCTTAAGCCTGCTCATGTAAAATATTTGGGCTCCTTACTTCGCCTATTTATATTCTATTAATAAAGGACAGAAGGATGAGTTTTGCAACTATGTTATAAGAAATAAATTTTCTTTCAGTTCAGGATTATGTTCAGTCCATGACTGATATTTATTTATAAAATATAAATGACAGTACCATCGCATCAGATCTATATTACAAGAAGCCAATCTGACTTTCATGTACGGCAAGCCATCACTAAAAGTTCCAAAATACAATTTTTATTAAAGGTTTAAAAAATTTAATAGACTGCCTACAGAAATTAAAAAAAAAAACAAAAATAGATGTGTTCAAAAGTAATCTCAAACAATACTTAATAAATAAATAGAACGGATATACTTTCTTGTGATAATGCTCTTTAAACCTGCCCCTTTTAAGTATTTTCCTTAATTTATTGTTATTTTACCACTCATTTGACCGGCATTTAATATAAATTATTTTTGTTTTGAGATAATGTACTTTATTTTAAAAAATTACTTGATGTTATATTAATACTACTTACTATGTTTAAATTATTAATAGTTTTACGACGATAGGTTGTAGCAACTTATAGCCACAATACTATTTTTGTGTTAAAGTAGATCCATAGAGAGCAATGTAATTTACGAAGGCCTTCTTTTAACATACAAATAAATGACAACTTTATAATTAAAATGGAAAACACAACAAAATACTTCGGCATTATAATTGATCAAAATTTGAAATGGGTTACGTCATTAAAATCCCAAGGTAAGAAGATTCATTTTTAAATTTTATAAATTGAGGAAATTTATGACTAGGAGTTTACTAATTATTATTTACAATTCGCTAGTTGAATATGTAATCCAAAATGGTATAATTAAATTTATCTACAAAAAAACCAGCAATATATCCTTCCTCTCTTTTATACAGGGTGTATCTAAATAACACCGAAAAAATTAAAGGGGTGATTCTGTGATGAAAATTAATGTGAGCGTTTGGTATAACATTTTTTGAAAAACCCTCCCCGGAAAAGTTACACCCCTTCGAAAATTAAAAAAAATAATGGTTTTTCGTTTTTATTTTCCCTGTATATCAAGCTAAAGACACGAAACTTGGTAGACATTATCTGTCAATAAAAGTACACTTTTGGAAATTTTTTCAACCCTGAAGTATGCTTAGAAGGGGTTGAAATAATCAACCCCTAAGATATTTTTTCTTACAACTTTTTTTTAGATGAACATTTTTTCTTTAAAAAAGTATGACTGAAAAGCCCAATTCATTGACTAACTTTTTTAACTCTACAAGTTTTTTCTAAAACTTAAGCATTTACGAGAAAAAAAATCTAATGCAATGCATTTTCAAAAAGATGGGCTAACGCGAGTATATTTTGCGTCTAGTCTAGTGGCCTGTGCTTTGCATAAAAACATTAATACTGATACCAGGATTGTGTAGTGTCTTTTTCTGTTACCCATCTTATTGTTTCACAAGTTTTATGATTGTGTATTGTAGGAAATATTAGTTGATTGAAAATATGAATGCATATTCGAATTTGGAAATGGCAGATATGCATTTTACATACGGTCGTGCTAACGGTAATTCATTGCTGAACGAGTAAAGACTTTATGCTGAACAGTAACCACAGCGTAGACTACTCCATCATACTACGTTCACAACTATTCACCGACGCTTGCGGGAACGTGGTAATTTTGAATAAAGAAGTTATGATTCTGGTCGTACTAGAGAAGCTCGAACTGCAGCTGTAGAAGAAGCCGTACTTAATTCAATTGAAGTATTCCCAGAAACTAGTAGCAGGAGAATAGCTCGTGTCCTACATGTAAGCCATTCCGTTGTTTAAAAGAACAAATATCGTATCCCTATCATCTTTAACGGGTGATTCGAGATTTTTTACCCAGTGTGATTTTTTGTTAGTGGCTTATTAATATGATTGGCCAAGTACCACAGTTCTTAGGTAATATTTTATTTACTGACGAGGCTAGTTTCTCAAGAGACTTTATTAGAAATTTTCACAACAATCACCTTTGGGCTGACGAAAATCCTCATGGCTTTTTTGAAGGAAATCATCAGTATCAATTTTCATTAAACGTGTGGCTCGGAATTATTGATAATCATTTAATTGGTCCCCATTTTCTTCCGCTACGATTAAATGGTGAAGCATATTGTCATTTCCTTGAAGAATTACCTGTTCTTCTTGAAGAGGTTCCCATTCAAATTAGGCAACATTTATGGTTTATGCACGATGGTGCACTAGCTCATTTTAGTATATGTGCAAGAACTCACCTGGATGAGGTGTATGCCAATCAATGGATAGGTCGAGGAGGACCTGTAAACTGGCCAGCCCGCTCCCTTGACCTTAATCCTTTGGATTTTTGCATATGGGGATATCTGAAATCTTTGATATACACAAACCCAGTTAAAAATATCGATGATCTGCGAAACCGCATTGTAGCAGGGTGTGAAACTATAAGAAATTCTCCAGGAATATTTCATCGTATACGCAATTCTATGAGGAAAAGGGTAGATGCTTGTATTGAAGCTGAAGGCGGTCATTTTCAACATTTATTTTAATTGTATTGTCGATATTCGACAGGTTTTTGTTCACTGTTTGTTCACTTTTGTTTTTAGTTGTAGAAGTCTTAAGAATCATAATTTGGTTGTCTGTTGTTTAATAAAATGCTATTTTACATTAGCTTATTTATTTTTTTCTCATAAATGCTTAAGTTTTCGAAAAAAACTTGTAGAGATAAAAAAGTTAGTCAATGAATTGGGCTTTTCAGTCATACTTTTTTAAAGAAAACATTTTCATCTAAAAAAAGTTGTAAGAAAAAATATCTTAGGGGTTGATTATTTCAACCCCTTCTAAGCATACTTTAGGGTTAAAAAAATTTCAAAAAGTGTACTTTTATTGACAGATAATGTTTACCATGTTTCGTGTCTTTAGCTTGATAAAAAGGGAAAATAAAAAAGAAAAACCATTATTTTTTTTAATTTTCGAAGGGGTGTAACTTTTCCGGGGAGGGTTTTTTAAAAAAATTTTATATCAAACACTCACATTAATTCTCATCACAGAATCACCCCTTTAATTTTTTCGGTGTTGTTTAGATAGGTATAATACAAAAGTGCTTTGTATAAGAACATTATATTATCTGTCTTGCTGTACCTTTATTTATGGAAGGCCTGAATTGAGATACACTACAAATTATTTGCAATAAATTTCAAACGAAGCTTACATTTTTAATTAATTTGATATTTAAGAGCCATTCACATATCACAGTTGACATCTTGATACTTAACAGGCACAGCCAAGCATTATTTTGATTTTGGCCAAATAAAATGGCCGATTAATTATTCTATGGGGTTGTGACAGAAAGCCAGTAAATTTGATGAAGGTGTTTTTGTGGCAAGGGGCGAAATAGTAGTACGCTTAAGTTAGCACCACCATAAAATAGTCAAATTTAAGAAACTGCTTATATATTTTTCATAAATTGGCAGGCTTGGCGACTAATTTCGATTAAAAATAGCCTCCAAAATGGCTATGGTTGCAAGTATAAAGGTCGCAACCTGCCTTAGAAATTTCACTTTTACTATCAACAGCTGTTGTTTGACAGGTCATTAGAGAATGTTTGCAATTTATGAAATGTTAAGAATGTTAGGAATGTTGACGTCAGAAATAATTGGAATTCCTTAAATTGTCACATAAGAAATGCATAGGCGGATTTTAAAAAAATTGATATTAAAGTTGTTAGGATAAACCAAAAATTCTGATACAAAAATAAGGATTATGTCTATTCTTTTAGTTTTCGTTGCCAAACACTCAAATGTTAATAAGAAACATACCAGGCAGCAGACTGACGACATTTTAACGACATTTTTTGGTAATTCTTGGTTATCGACGTCATGTTACCAAAAAATGAGGTGATTATGACATCACTTCTTTAACGTCTTTTTGACGTCACAAATTCGACGTCAACGTGGCGTCAATTTATTGTCACTATTAAATTAAGGTTTATATTAAACGTGATTTCAATACATTTTATTTATGTAAAATGATATGGCCTAAACAATTATTTTTTAAAACTCTTAAGTCTATTAACGTTTAAATCTGGCGCTTAAAATGCATAAAGATTGTATGATACCACGTGACACAGGACTGCGTCTGTCTGTGGTCATCGGTCTGTGTAGTATGGCTCGTGTGTGTTCGAGCCGTTCGAGCAAGCACGAGAACGGTATCGCGGATTGTTGCATCGGCCATGTGTAATGGTGTGTGCATCATGGATCGTGGCCCATATGCATTCAGGATTGTCGTTAAAAATTAAGAAAAAGTCAGTGAAAAAAGTTATATCAATAACAACCCAGCATGACGTATGTGACTTTTAGTATTTTTACATCTTTATTTTCCTTATTCTTTAATGATTTTATATCTATTACATTCATAGGCTGTTTCCTAAAATGTTCCCAGGTTCGTGAAATAGTAGGTATAAAATGGCGGCACTCATAGTCTTCATAATTGTGCCAAAGACAAAATAATAACGAACAAGTTGGCCACATTTGGAGCAGTTGGATTTGTGTAAATTAATGATTTTTGCCAATAACATTTCACTGTTTTTTCTTTTTAATTATAATTATTTCATTTTCTAATTTTGTTTTATTAAATGACCCACATTTCCTATAGAAAAGTTACAAAGGAGTAACAATATCAAATATAATGTCATGGTGACATCTCAAATAACGACAAAGGTGACATTAAAACAAACGATATAAAAACGTCATAAGGACGTTATAAAAACTACTAGGAAACGTCATAACGATGTCATATTTAGACGTGAAAAGGACGTCTCAATATGACGTCATTTGGGCTGTGACATATTCACGTCATTTTACCGTCATTATCACGTTAGTGATAAATGACGTCCTGTATGACGAAAATAAGATGTCATAATGACGTCAGTCTGCTGCCTGGGATATTACTTTGTTTATATTAAAAAATTAAAAAGAATTACCTTCTACTTTTAAATTTTTCTGTACTATTACAGCATCGTTATCTGGTTTTTCACTTCCCGTCAGATTCAATCTAGCGCCCACTAATTCTGGAAAAAAAGTAATTGATGGTCCACCATGCTTTTCTTGAAATTTTTTTAAAGCAGGTATCACGTTCTTGTAAAAATTAATTTCGTTACACATTAGCTGGAAAGTCGGACCAAATTCATTAATTATGCAACATTTTGCTACCAAATCCAATGTTTCCTTTGCTCCTGTTTCTTTATTTTTTAAAATTACGTGAATTTTTTTGATATCACTAAAATAATTCTCACCGGGTGCCAATAAATTTGAATAGTGTTTTTCTTCTATAGTTTTATGAGGTCCAATGTAATCTTGAATAAGTTCATTGAAATTGGTTATCTCCGCCATGATTATGAATAGTTAAAAATAACAATCTAACACACGAGCTGTGACACTATCACTGAATCAAAGCGAGTGTTATACATATTTTTTATTGTTTAACTGATATATAACAGATCCGTATTATGATAAAACGATGTTATCTGCATTTACGATCTAAAACTATTTAGTGGAGGAAATGAAATTTTGAATGTATTATATTTGTTTTTTATTGGTGATAATTAGATAATTCTATAACAGAATAAAAATATTTCGAACTGTCTTTTTTAGATTATTTAATTTTTTATTATAGATTTTATTCGTGGTATATTGTTTCTTTTTTTCTGCTATAATTTATTTATAATTATAGGCTCCGAGAAAGAATTATATGCTCCAATGTTCGTGAATTTTTCCAAGGGCAGCAATAATTATATATAAAAATTTAATAAAAACAAACAACTTGGGATCTACGACTTAAATGGAATTGAATGGAATATACCGGGTCAGATAGTTTATAGAAAGAGAAGCGTCAGATTTGGGCAAAGCACTAAGCACTAGGGTGGAGTGATACCATATTATTATAGAAAAAAATTAAGTGTACATTTTTAGTTGGCCCTGGGTGTGGAAAAGTTGTCTTTTAGTCTATCGAAAACACCTGTAAAAAAAAATTGAAAAATTGTAACGGCGTCAGGTTCCTTTTTTACACAGAAAAAAAGGCGTACTATATTCAAGATGTATGGTCTTATTTCAATGCTTTGTTGTATTTGCATATCCGCAAGTAAAATTCGTCTCGATTTGAAGTTTTAGTAATACTTGTTCAACAGTATCTGTATCTGTAACGTGTGGAGGGTAAGTTACCCCCACGGCACTTAGGCCTCATTATGCTCAATGTGCATCCTCCTAAGATGATAGGCACCTCCTAGCTCGTGAGCCAGCCTACAAATTTAATGTAGTTGACAACGTCGCTAAGAGGTGCTTCTCTTATATCGGCCGGTGTTAGCCGATACTCGCCGAACACAAATCTTCTAAAAATTAGAGCGTCGGGCAATCGTAAAGGATAGGCTCGATGGTCTCATCTTCTTGTTCGCACCCTCGGCAGAGTGCGGATTCTGACAGCCCCATGATATGGACATGCTTCCGTACTTGGCAATGACCAGTCAGAATGCCTGTGACCAGACGCAGATTCTGTCTAGTCATAGTCAAGTATTTGTTTACTGCAGTGTTGTCAGGATAACTTAAGAGCTCCTTGGCAACTCTGCAGTTTCTTGTTTCATCCCATCTTTCCTTGAATTTCACAAGGGAATGTTCTTTAATTAGGTCTGTCACTACCGATTTTGTCAAGCCAATAAAAGGGCCAGGTCCAAAAAGTATTTGGTTGGCTGTTTTCTTGTCTATTGAATCGGCAAGACCTGTCGATGTGGCGTGACCTTTAATCAATCTTAAGGTAACCACATTATTGATGGATACTTCGGCCAAAGCTTCATGACATTCTAGTACTAACCCTAAATAAATTAATGGTCTGTTCAGTGTGAGTAGTGCTTGTCTGCTATCTGTATAGATGGGCATGTTCCTTCCAGTGATATTATTTCTGGTTATTTCTTTTGCTGCTAGGAGAATCCCCGTTAGAGCTGTTTGATCTACACTGGCACTATTGCTCACAGCCCATTTTATGTTTAGGTTTAAGAATTTGGAGTATATTCCGCATCCTGAGCCTTGTTTTGTTTTAGAACCGTCGGTGTAGATATGAATCGTATCTGCCACTTCTGGCTTTTCTATTTGTTTTATTATAACTTTATATGGCTTATGGAAGATATATCTCGGTGTGATGGAGTCCATGTTCGCTTGAAGCAGTGGGAGCGTATCGAACGCCTCCTGACAAAAGCCACGTCTTGCATCACCAGATCCTACATCAGGTTCTATTCCAACCATGTGCAGGCATGTCATTGTCGTCAGAGTAACCTCTTTAATGTAAATATCAAGGGGAGTAAGACTAAGAATGACTTCCATGACTCTGGTTGGTGTTGCTTTTATGGCTCCTGTTGAGGCATGCTGTTCTTCGAATTTGTTCTAGTTTACGGATAGCTGTTAATTTTTGGGTTTTTGGTACCCAGACAACTGCACCGTATGTTAACATAGGTCTTATGATAGCCGTGTAAGTCCATGCAACGACTCTGGGAGATAAACCCCAGGTGCACCCTACGGTTCAGCAGCATTGTTCATAAGCAATGCCATGCTCTTTTGACTCTTATTTTCTAAATGTGAGTTCCATGTTAACTTGCTGTCAAAGGTTTTATTATAAATGGAAATGAAACAATTGTTTATACAGTGTGTTAAAAAACAGGAATTAATAATAATGTTTATTTACAAAAAAAAACCAAAATGCACATAGACCTAGGTACTTCACCTCTGTCGCAAAGTTTAGTTTTGTGTTTAGGAGTTCTGGAGGTTTATTTCCATTTTCATCCTTTTCCTTGAGAAAAGGACCATTTATGCCTTCTTAGGATTAATAGAAAGTGAATGGTCCTTGCACCACTATAATTTTTAGAGCTACTTGCATTTTTTTGTAGAGTATGTTCCAAAAATTCCCTGTTTGCAGAATGACCAGGTCATCTGTATATGCGATTGTGTAATGACCGTCATTATTGAGGCGGCTGATGAGGGTGTCGAGGACCATATTCCACAGTAGAGGTGATAGCACCCCTCCCTGTGGACATCCCCTCGCAACCAAGCCTCTTATTGTAGACAATGAAAAAATTAGATGGGCAATATCCAGTTTCTCTCCATTTAAATCACCAGGACCTGACGGTATCTATCCAGCCCTACTTCAGTGGGGTCTGGAAGAACTCACACCGCACCTGGTGGGTATATTCAGATCCTCGTTGGCTTTGAGGTATATCCCCAAAAAATGGAGAGAGGTAAAAGTGGTATTTATACTCAAACCTGGAAGGATGGAATACACTGTCCCAAAAACATACCGACCAATTAGTCTGACATCGTTTTCCATAAAGACATTGGAAAGACTATGCGAAAGGTACATAAGGGATGCGGTGATTACAACAACACCACTACACCCAAACCAACATGCATACACCCCAGGCAGATCTACTGATTCAACCCTTCATCTAGTTGCTGGCCGGATAAAAAGATCCCTGGACAATAAGGAGTCCGCCTTGGGTGTTTTCATAGACATAGAAGGTGCTTTTGATAAAACCATCTTCCCAAAGATAATACTCACTAAACAACAGGAATGTTCCACAAATGGTTAGTGGGTGGATACATAATATGCTCTCAAAGCGAGCAGTAAACATAAGTGTAGAAGATGTGATTGGCAGTTTGCCAATCATAGACAGATGGATTGTATTCTTTCTCTGTCCAGTCGGCTACGTCTGTGATGACCGAGTCAGGGAAGTGTGTTGACAGCAGAAGTTTGATGCTATCTTCGAGGTTGGCAGTTTTTGTGCCATCCTCTTTGATTAGCGCACCAATGCTTCGGTGTGGATCTTTTGAGAGAGCTTTTTGAAGCCTCACTGCCTGCGGGAAATCTTCGATTTCTTCGCAGTAGGATCTCCATGCATCTCTCTGTTTTTTCTGACGATTTTTTTGTATTCTCTGAGGTGAGATTTGTAAGTATCCCAGTCCTCTTTGAGTTTTGTGGTTCTTGTCTTATTAAAGGATTTCCTAGCTATCTTCCTGAGGTGATCCAACTCGTGACACCACCATGCGGTAGTCGTCTGATCGTGTTGGACCAGCCTCAGGGGACAGAATTTCTTATTGTGCTTTGGATAGTGTTTGAGTACTTCTCCAAAGCATTGTTATTGTTTGGTGTTTCGGCCTTCATCTCTCTCAAAGACTCTTGGAGAAGGTGGGCATAGATTGCGCTGTCCGTCTTCCTAGGGTTCCGAGATAGCGTGGAGGTCGGCAACATTAAGTTTATTTTAAATGTTAACCAGCGTTGGTCTGACATCGAAATGTTATCAGACACTTGCCAGTTTAGAACTGATTTATAGATACCAGTTGTTTGATTGCACTTTTAATAACCCAAAAAAAACTGCTTTATGGTTTTTATACGAATTTAATGTAATAGAAAAAATACAAAACTAACACACTGAACCTTTTGCCGGTCCACGTTGCACCCTTCGCTCCAATTTTTATACAATCTTAAGTACCCTATGCCTTTTAGAACAAGGCGCAAAGAATATGCCATATGAGTGCGGCGTTGTCGGTTTTAAAATAAAGTCTAAAACAATAAGACTTAACATGCAGCCCCCTTGAATGCTTGTCATTCAATAAAAAATATTACAAATAACCCAATACAAATACAAAATAATCACAAAAAAAACAGTGGACTGTATATATATATATAAAAAAAAACACAAATGTAAAGTCAAGTTTCTCGAATATTACTCGATTTCTATGGGTATTATACACAATTTCGCTATTGCTCTTTTTAACACTCCCGTAGAAGTTTTCACTGTCACAACGCGACATTGTCCATCGCTCCCGGTGTGAATGTCAATAACCCTTCCCAGTAACCATTTTAACGGAGGCAAGTCATCGTCCTTCAACAGTACCAAAGCACCTACTTGCACGTTGTCCTCAGGTATCCTCCATTTATTTCTTTGTTGCAGCGTGGTAATATACTCCTTGGACCACCTACTCCAAAATCCTTGAATCATCTGAGTCAATAACTGATACCGTTTCAGTCTGTTTTGTTTAACATTCAACAGATCTTCATGTGGAAGAGCAGTCAATGCAGATCCCACCAAAAAGTGTCCAGGTGTCAAAACATTTAGGTCTGAAGGGTCTTCGGATAAAGGAATCAATGGACGGGAGTTCATACAAGACTCTATCTGAGTTGCAACCGTATATAATTCCTCAAAGGAAAGTATTTGCTCTCCCACCACCCTCCTTATATGAAACTTAGCGGATTTTATCGCCGACTCCCACAATCCACCAAAATGCGGTGACCTTGGTGGTATGAAATGCCATCGGATGAACATTTTCGAAAAGAAATCCGTAAGCTTATTTTGTCTGTCATCATTTCGAAAAAATGCTAATAATTTTTGTATTTCGTTATTGGCCCCCACAAAATTGGTACCATTATCGGAATACAAATCACTACATAATCCCCTTCTCGCGATAAAACGTTTAAAACTATTTAAAAATGCCTGTGTTGTCAGGTCTTCTACCAATTCAAGATGTACTGCATGAGTGGCGAAGCAAATAAATACGCATAAATAAGTCTTCTTAGTCACTGCACCCCTTACCTTTTGCACCTTTGTTTCAAAGGGTCCACAAAAATCAATCCCACAATGACTAAAGGGCCTAGACGGCGTAACTCGCGCTCTAGGTAAATTTCCCATTAATTGCTTTGCCACCCGTGGCTTTACCCTGTAGCACACTATACATTTTCTTAAAACCGATCTGACTGTGCGTCTTCCACCTATAGGCCAAAACGCTAACCGAATATTTGCAAGTAATGCTTGCGCGCCTGCATGTAGCATTTTATAATGTTCATGTCTTATTAACAAAATAGTCAAGTGACTTTTATCTGATAAAATTATCGGGTGACTTTGTTCAAAGCTTAATTCCGATTTAGCTAGCCGACCCCCAACCCTTAATATTCCTAGTTCGTCTAAAAATGGATTAAGCGATATGAGTTTACTGGACTTTGGCAAACCTTTAGAATTTTTTAGACAACGAATTTCAGTCTCAAAATGTTGTTTCTGAGATAACCGTACTAAAATTTCTAGAGCCCTTTGTCTTTCTTCAACCGTTAATGAGCCTATCTTTCTAAGTCCCTTTCCTTTTCGACAATTTTCCATAAATCGTAAACAAAACCCAGTCACCCCCAATAATTTTACCCAACAAGAATAACGCTCTAAGATTTCTATTGAAATTGTCGACACGAAACATTTTTTCATTGACCGCCTCTCCGGAATCTCTGCTACCTCATACCCATTTTGTGGCCAGTTTTCTTCATTTTGTGGCCAGTTTTCTTCATTTTGTGAAAGCCACTTTGGCCCGTGCCACCACAAATCACTACGTTTTAACAAGCCCACATCCATACCTCTGGATATTATATCCGCGGGGTTGTCTTGTGACCTAACATGCCTCCATTTACGTCCTTTAGACAACTCCTGAATTTCAGTAGTACGATTAGCCACAAAGGTATTCCATTCTATAGGTTCGCCTGCTAACCAACACAATACTATAGTGGAATCACACCAAAGCCGAACCTTACTATTATGCAACCCCAAAGCCTCAACTACTGCATTGCATAATCTAGCCCCCAATAATGCTCCACATAATTCCAGACGAGGAAGCGAAACTACTTTCAACGGAGCAATCCTAGATTTTGCACATATTAAATGTACCCAATATTCCCCTGCTCTATTCTTGGACCTAGCGTAGATACAAGCACCATACGCAAGGTTGCTTGCGTCGCAGAAGCAGTCGAGCTCTATCTCCACAGGATCGGAACAAAATATCTGCCTGTCAATATGTAAGTCTCCTAGAGATTCTAATTGCTCTTTGAAATTAGTCCATGCTAAGCCTATTCCTGAGGGTACCTCTTCATCCCAATTTACCTTAGACTTCCACAAGGACTGTAGCAACAATTTTGCCCTAACTATAATCGGTCCTATAAGTCCCAGGGGATCAAACACTTGTGCAACACAAGATAAAATTATTCTTTTGCTTAATATTCCCGACTTATTCTGTTCCGTCTCTGATAATTTTCTCGCGTTTATTTCAAAATGTAATTTATCCCTATTTGAATCCCAAAGCAATCCCAACGTCCTTGAACTATCTTCCTCTTTAGCCAAGTAATGATCCATATCGTCATCATGAATTTCATCGATTATCGTTTCCTTCCGATTAGACCTCCATTTCCTAAGATGGAAGCCCCCAGTTGCTAAGATGCTACTGACTTCTTGCCTTAATTTTATAGCTGCCTCTATCGACTCCGCCCCCGACAAGAAGTCGTCCATGTAAAAATCACGTAAAATAGCTTCCCCTGCCTTAGGATACTTCAGCTGATTTTCTTTACCCAATTGCTGAAGACACCTGACAGCTAAATACGATGCACTTGCCATCCCATACGTGATCGTGTTTAATTTAAAATGCTCTATAGGTAGGTTAGAATTAAATCGCCACAAGATTCTTTGGTAATCTCTCTGCTCTTCCTTGATCCACACCTGCCTATACATCTTTGCAATATCCCCTGTAATAACCACCTCATGCTGCCTAAAACGAGTTAAAGTCCAAAAAATATCATCCTGTAACTTAGGACCCACCAATAACCTATTGTTTAGGGAAGCACCATTGCTAGTAGCTGCACTAGCATCGAAAACCACACGAAGTTTGGTGGTACTAGATGTCTCCTTGTACACCCCATGATGTGGCAAATAACATATTTTACCTTCCTTATACTGAATACCCTCAAGTAAGTCTTCTGCCATCTTACCCTCTAAGCCTTTCTCTGATTCAGTTCCCAATTTAGACATGTGACCTAACCTTAAATATTCTTCAATAAAGCTATGATATTCCCTTTTCATCATTTCGTCTTCCTCCAACCTTCTCTCCATGTGATGTAACCGTTTTTTTGCGATTTCGTAAGATTTACCCAACCTAGTTACTCCGTTCTTAAAGGGCAATGCAACAACAAACCTACCCGTATCGTCTCTAGTAGTGTTACTCAAAAACTCCTTTTCACACTCTTCTTCCTCAGCAGATAATCTCTTTTCCTTAGGATACTCCTCCAAAATCCAAAATGTTTCTAACTGCTCCTGAATAGTAACATTTGCCGCTAAATTACATGTTCCTGTTTTCGGCCCTAAACCTTGGTTAAAATTATACTTAGGTACAGGTCCTGATACTATCCAACCTAACTTCGTTTCCTGAATTATTGTTTTACCAGTACCTAATTTAATTCTACCTGTTTCCAATAAATCCCAAAACACGCTAGCCCCTATCAACAAATCCACCTTTGCCGCAGTCCCATAGTTCCTATTCCCTAATTTAATACCTTCTGGAATATTAATCACATTTTGTTTAATAGATACTGCCGGAATGTTGTTTGATATATTTTCGATTATCAAAAATGGTTCCCTAAATGTATAATCACAATATTTCGAAAATACCGTAGCATGCACATATTTATTTATATGGGTAACCCCACTTCCTATACCCAAAATTTTCATGTCCATTTTCTTTAATGGTAGCCCTAACATTTCTCTAACGCCCAAGGTCATGAATGAAGATTGAGATCCACAATCAAGCAAAGCCCTAAGTTCATGCTTGTTCCCAATACCATCTTCCAAATCTACCATTACCGTAGAAAGTAATGTTTCAGAAATATCGTTCCCGTTCCCCTTATTAGTCTGAAATTCACTAACATGTCCAGTAAAACCCATATCGTTCACCTCAACATTGTTTACCAACATTGTATTATGTGCTTCTGCTGCACTTTCTGATACCCTATTTACTTGTGCGGATATATTTTCCACGTGCAAAATTGTATTGTGCTTTCTAGCACATTTTGTACATCCCCTTGACCTACAATACCGCGCTCCATGTCCTTTTTTTAAACAATTATGGCATACCCGTTCCTTGGCTACTACATCCCTTTTGTCCCCTACCGACATGTTCATGAATGCCTGACAATTTTGTAGATCATGATGCTGCCTTCCCATACACACGGAACAACCCTGCTCCTGAACTCCTACTAATGATTTCGAAAAATTATATTTTTCAACCCTAGTTTTAAATTCGTTTTGATTTAAACCCTTATTACCCTTGTCATTTTTTTCGGCTTCTAAATACTGACCTTTATGCGTTACAAAATCTATGAAATTACTTAGATTAGCAAATTCTTTAACGGGACCTTTCTCTTCCATTCGCGTTTTGTTAATGGGTCTAATTTCATTTCCAATATATACACTAAAATGATGTCCCAATGTTCTACCGGAACCCCTACATTTTTTAATGATCTTATATTATTTCTTATTTGATTTACAAACCTTTTCATCGACACAAAAGATTCCTTACCCATAACTGGAAAATTATATAAGGCCTCAATGTGGCTCAGAGCTATTAATTTATTATTTTCATAAGTTTCTTTTAATAAGTCCCACGCTTCCCTATAATTCTCAGTAGAATTTTCTAATGATCTTACTACATCGGCAGCGTCACCTTTTAGGGATCTTTTTAAATAATAAAATTTTTGGGTATCTGAAAGACTCTTGTTTGAATCTACCATAGCTATAAAAATGTCTCTGAACTCTAACCATGTCTCAAAAGCTCCATAAAAGGTGGGCACCTCAATTGCCGGTAACTTTATTTCGTTGTTTGTACCGATCCCTGATTGATTTTCCCCGGCTTGATTACTATTACCACTTAAACTTACATCATTTTGGCCTAACAACACATTTAATCCCGCCATATTTTCACAATATGCATCCATAAAAAAATCTCTTTCGTTTATCTGTTCATCCGAGTCATCTAAAATTTCTATCTTATCCTGCAATTCATTAAATTTTTCCCATGCTTCCTCACAAATTTTAACCCTCGAGGAAATCTGGCCAAATTGTGTATCAGTATAATTTTCAATGAATTTAGAAATCCAGGTTAAATTGCTTTTAACGCCGTCCCTTTTTTTAATTAATTTTTTTAATTCCCCCATATTCCTTAATAATAACGATGCAACTCAAATAAAACCCAGTAGAATAATAAAAGGATATAAAGAAAATAAGGTACTTACTCCGATTCAGCCTAAACTGTATACTACTTTCTCCTTCTATCTTCTGTTACCACGCCGCACCGTCAAAGTTCGTCGAAATTTCCCAACAGCCAAGCTTTTATTGTATACACCGCAGAATACCCAAATCCAATTTCTTCTGCTCGTGCTTCCAATAATGCACCCTTAGCGAGGCTAACTTTCTCGACTCGTGTAGAAAAATTGAAGGTCAACGTCT